>CM028906.1:9080000-9532500 GCA_016801845.1 Polydactylus sextarius | reverse complement strand
CTTTAATGCACTGACTGCTCAGATCTGGAGAGCACTCGCCCCAGTGCCTATTCTTTGTTGGTGTAATGTGACACAAAGATAACTGATTTTGCAGTAATCGTCTTGTCTGTCCACATGTCTGATGTGATGATATCAGTCAGCTGCAGTTCTGGAATGATGATGAACTGAAGGATGAAAGGTCCAATCATAAAAAAGTCACTAAGCCACAGAGATGAGAGCTGCTGATGTTGGCACCTGGGTCGTCATCATTTCCTCCTGAAATAATATGAAAACCTTCTCACAGGTTATCAGCACAAACTCTGAAACTTTAATAGTGCACCAAGTTAATATTCAGAGACCACCACTACCCAACCCCCTCAACTGGCTGAGGTGCCAGTTGTTTCCAACAAATTGGACAGGTGGAATATTTGAGGAGATCAGTGGTCTAAAGGCTAGCACCAAGCATAGGCCACATTTAAAAAAATAATAAATTCACCTTGTTTGTTTTGTTATAAAAAACAAACAAACAAACAGAAGCAGAATAGAGGACTGATATCACTGTGCATCCAGATTTATTTTATTTTTCCATTCCATGCTGTCCTGGTAAGAATTTATGATGATTCACTTCACTTTGTGTACTGGAACAATAACAAGTTGAGGAATGGCATTTTTAAAATATTTTTCTAGCAGGTATCTCCCAATAGGAGGGCATTGTAGCTGCACACAGCAGGGATGAATCGTTGTTACTTTATTATTTTAACGATTTACAAATCTTTCAAAATACATTATGAACTTCTAAAATACTTTATTATGCAACCTAATATTGAACATTTACATAACTACTGTGTCGATATGTAGAAAGATAATTAAAGAAAAGTGTGTAGGATTCCACAAAGTCTGCTATGTCATGCTGCTATTTGTCAGCCTTGAATAGACAATTCAAACATTGACTTTTGAGAGAGGCCTCAGCATTTATGTGTTACCTGTCGGCTGCTTTTTCTCTACATCCTGGCAATGGAAGTGTTAGGTAAGAAGAACTGAATTGGTTGCAATTTGCAAAATAGTTTCTTTTTATATGAATCAAAAAAAGGATAGAGGGTCAAACTAGTCAACAAAGAAACAAACACTTCACAACAACTGCAACAATATCAATACGAGATAAAAAAAAAAAAGAATCACTGTCAGTCTGTCAATCAGTCAACCAATACATGATGGCATGTGGTGGTTTTTCTACCTACCTAAGTATTTGTTTTGCATTGTAGAAACATGATGCTCGTTTTCTTGGTGTACAATGAGTATATCACTTCTCTTTGTCTCCTTTGCCTGTGAGGGCTGTAAGACTCCTGGCACTTTTGTGTCTGCCATCACTGAGACAGACGCTAGCGATCTGATGCGAGAGTTGGCACCTTTAAATGAAAGGCATCGCCATGGCTTTTTCCCCGGCTCCTCCAGGAAAAACCCTCTTTTGAATTCTTCTTTTGATTCCAGCCTGGAGTCCTCCATCCACAACACAGCTACTCTGGCTGACACATCTAGGGTGTTGAAAAACATGAGTATGTGCCAGTGACCTACAACAATCAATCAAATATGAATGCATGCAAGTAGTATTTCACTTCTTACATAGTAACATAGCATTTGTCGCATTTAATCAAAAGGAGGGCATTTTTTGTATCCTGTGAAAGTGTGTGTCTCTAAGAGGCCCTGTCCTTTGTGGACAATAGTGCAGGAGGAGGTGTTGGATGTGTCGGGTATGACTGTCTCCACCAGACTCTACAAGCCATAAACTAGAGGCAGATTAAGTTATAAATCTAGATCAATGCTTTCTTGAATCTATCTATTTCTTGGGTATATCCAGTCTCAGCCCCTCCAGTCTTGTTTGAACACAGATTTGGGACTATGTCTTCAAGTGGCTCTATCATTAACAATTCAAAGCAAAATTTGATGCCATCAGCTTATGATATGGCAGACTTTGTCACCCTGGACTCATCCAGATAATTCATACACAGCTGACAGTCTCAAATAGGGATAAGACCAGGATTAATTCCCTTTGTTTGACACTACGGTCACAGGCTTAACATTTCCCGCCTCCTCATCACTTGATTGTTCCTCATCAGTTGCCTCACGATTGTAATTATGTTCTGTGTCTTCTGACACTTTCTCATCTAATGCATTTCCACTGGTACCTTTAGCCCATCCTCTGTACCCCTCCCTATCAATCAAAGATCAGATCAAGAGCCTCACACGGGGTCAATAATTTGGTCTTTGCGCTGTTGTAATTTGAAAATTGTATCATATTTCGTATGGATGCTGAGGCTGGGTTCACATGTGGGTGTAATACTTGCATGATGGTCAGTAAGTGGAAGTCTCTCCATTTTAATGACCGCAACTATTCTTAAACTCTAGTTTTCTACACTTCTTAAGTACACTTCTTAAGTAATCTTAAGTTATGAGTCAAGACTAACAAGCAATAACCATCTTGCAGGCGAGTGGCTGGTGAGTGAGCTGTCATCCTGTCATCAACAACATTTCTATTGAAAGTATTAAATTCTAAAGGCACAATGGTCAAATGTGTCTCAGTGTCTCTATGATAGTATGGAATATTATCCGATTAGTATAAAGTTAAGTTGTACATTAAATTATAAGTTATCAGACAGGAAGACATTACCTTGCAAACGAGTAAATAAGCATCTTTTGCGCCACACTGGGTAAAATGAGAGTTGCGCAAGGTATAGAGATGTAAACAAATCAATAGGAATATTTTTTCCTGATTAGGTGTCAGGAGTCAAAGCAGTGGCAAAGTTTTAGCCTCACTCACATCAGACTTGAAAAAAGCTGTCTCCAATCAGCTGCTAAGATGTTTTATTCATGTGTGTTCTGTGTCCTCAAATCATGTCAAAACTGAAACAAGAACATTTTTACTTTGAAGAGCAAAGTGACTAACAAGAGGGACTCACCTAGTTCTTACAGACTTTGAGACTAACTTGCGTACTAATAACGTACAATCTATACTTTGCTTTACTGTACACCAAGACAGTGTTTATCCAGTATCTTACAATAAATGCTAACGTTAGATAATGACTGAATAGTATCATTTATGGGGTACTGCTCTATATAGTTGCAGAGACCTTGAGCAGCTGGTCTCCAGTCTGACTCTTAGACAGTCAGTCACTACTTGAACTATCCAATAAAGACTAAAACTGACAAAAATACCTTAACAAATTGCACACAAACAGTTATGATAAAGTCAAGTGTCACTTCATTAGCTACAGTTTTAATGTACATTCAAACACTATATCCATAGACAGCATTCCTTTGTGATATAATGTACAAAAACCAAACAGACAAGTATTGAGCTGAGATTGTTTTTTTTTTTTTTTTTTTTGGCCAATCCACTCACTCTGTTTAACAAACTGAGCACAAGTTTTTTTCTCCAAAATGTTTCTTGTTACCACATGATCCCTGTAGGGCAACTTTATAATTTACTTTTGTTTTATGAAAACTCAAACCTTATAGCTGCAACTTGATTTTTAAAGGTTTGTGTTTTCACTGGGAAGTAACAGGCTTATGGCTGACTCCACAGGGTAGAGAAGTCATAATATATTGCGACACTGAGTAATACATAACATTTTGATGTGGTTCTGCACATGTGCACAAGACATGAAAATGCCAAAGATGGGTAAAGTGGCTGATGTTTTATACTTCTCTGCATCCCATCATTATTGTAGCTACAACACAGCACACTTGTGTAAGTATAATTATGACATACTCTGCAGAGACCTTTGTAGCTCCAGCTTTCATTTCAAGTAATCCTTGAGATTGCATCCATGTTTAATTTGGTGAAACATTTGGTTACCATAGTAGCAGAAAAATGTGATTTAATACCACCACAAACAGTGGTTGGCATATCTGTTTATGGTATGGCCAAACAAGTTCTGCTTGTTTTAATGAAGTACGGTAGTTAGTCAGTAATAATGAAAACCACGACCTAGATTTCACAGTAGTTTTCCACACAGCAGCAGAACACAGTTAAAGGAGCTGGTTATGGTTAGAAGCTGGTGGTGTGCAGCCTGTTGCTTCCAACTAATAGCTCCATGGTGACTGATCTCCTTCTTCTATTAGTCCCTGCAATTTGGTTGCAGTTGAATGCTTTTATTGTGAAAGATAGAAAAGTAATTCACCTCATACAGCTCTGATACAGTGTAAAGAGACTGAACAGTAAACAGTAGAGCTCCATCTCCTCTGAATCCCTTGTGTGTGAAAGAAATATGACTGCAACATAGTAATGGTAGACTCCACTACACAGAGAGGCAAAAGAATGAAAATATATTTAATGGCTTTTGTAGAGAGAATTGACAACCTTAATCATTATGAATTGTCATGAAGAATTATAACTCTAATATCCTGTAGGAACAATAACAATCAGTGATGGACAAAAGAGGCACAAGTCCATCCGTCCAGTGGGGTGATCATCAGCATGGAGCCGGCCTTTCATTATTCTGCTGGTGTGATTGAGTCTGGCAACATAAAGCAGCAGCTGTTAGCCTTCCATGAAGATAAGCAGTAGTGCCAGGTCTGTCCTCACAGCTCCAACATCCATAGCATCGCCATAAAAACACAGCTATAGGCTCCAGCTGCTCTTTTTTTAAGGTTGTTGTGCAAGTTGCTACTTTCATATCTTCAGATCCTTACTATTTTGCAATTTGACAAAATAAATCACTACAATTGTAGTGCAGAGTGTGCATAATGATTTCCTGAAATGTACTAATCTTAGATTTTTTGTTTTTATTATCCATCTTTTATGATGTAGTAGTTGAAGTAGTTGAAGTTTCATTCTGTTTTCATGAACATTAAGAAGAACTGCCATGTCTCACTGAGCCTGCCAGCTCTGTGTGTGCGTGTGTGTGTGTGTGTCATCATTTTTCCAAGTCTGGACACATTCAACATTTTCTTCCATTTGCAGTTTTCACTGTCTAATTTGCCTCTGTGGGGTTTTTTATTTTTAGCAGCCAAATGTTTTTATGTTGTCTCATTCCAATATGCTACGTCATAAGGTTCTGACTTGTTTTGGATTATCTGACCATGGAGAGGAAATGTGAGGAGGCTCAGAGCTGAATGTCTGCACTTTCATGTTGTTGTTTGGATTAATACTGTAATGGAAACGCTGAACTGAAAATCACTGGAGTTCAAGAGGTCACATTTCTATGTTTTTTGCAGCAATGTTTTGAAATGATTTGAGGCATTATGGTTGTTAAACAAATAAAACCACATACAAAAACAAGGAGAACTGGCAATGTGTCCTGGCCTCTCCGCTGTGTTTACGCCACCAACATTGTTCTAAAGGGAAATTTACTGGATTGTACACGAGCAGTGCTAAAACTTTCACAGTTCCCGTGGGAATTTTTTATAGGAATCAGACTGGATGTGAGACATCCTTGCATGTCCTCAACTTTATTACATCACTGGTGACAGACTACTTGTTGATTGCAAGATTATATGGTTTGATACATGAACTTTCACATGGAAGATTGTATTTATGCTATGTATATCACTGGCCAGTACCAGTTGTTGGCTGCAAACAAATTTAGCCAGAGAAATCCACTGTTCTTAAATTTAGCTCAGCTACTGTGTGCAAAAGAACCAAGCGCTAACCCTCAGTACTGGCAGGCCTGATGAAATTCTTTTAAGTTTGCCAACAAAATAAGTCAGACACTAGACCAATACCAGATGTCTGGTGTAAAAACACATCAGGGGAATTGCCTCCAAACAAAGTTTGTCCGTGGAGAGAGGCAAGACGTTGTTCTGTCTCTGCCTTTGTAGACATCAGAAGATTTTGACAGTGACGTTGTTTTAAGGGTTTTAGGTTTGACCAGTAATTTTTTGTCATTCTTCATTGTCTAGGCTGAAACCCATGATGGCATTCCCTCCAACCAAACAGGAGATGTCATCCACAAGAATGACAAGGACTACGGCTTTGTCTGCCTCAACAAGGACCAAGCTCACGGCCTCTGTCGCAACTACAGGGTCCGCTTCCTCTGTGGAAAACTGGGTATGTTCATCACCTACTGTCAGCAACTGTTTGTATGTTTGCATACAAGTATGAATATAATCTCTGGTGCACAGAGTTACTAATCAACAGGTATTCGTGCCACTCATGTCAATATTAGCTATTATTAGTTAATCTGTTATAGTATATATTGTATACACAAACAGTTTGGCTTTGCCTCAGAGACACTGTTGTGTGGGCAGGCAGCTATGGCTGGAATGCATGAAGCCCACATCATGGTCCAGGAAAATAGTACCACAAAGCCAACTCTGAGTTCACAGACTCTACTCAGCAGCCACATTGAGATACCATGGACCTATGTCTGGACTTGTTTGCGTGTGTCAGCTCGGGAATGTTGGCGTGATCTTTTGTCAAGATTGACACTGGGCACAACCCATTCGCATCACTCTAGAATTACCCCACATGCACATACAGTACAATGTGTAACAGTACGTCTGTACCCACCCACTCATTCTGGGGAAATCTGTGTTTGCCCCTATTCTGATGACCTGAGACATGAAGCCATTCTACTTATTCTAGCTAACAAACACCTACACAAAAGGCTGAACAATGAACACAGACAGCCTAAAAATGCTCTACTGCATTTTTATGAAGTTGTTCAAAGAAGTACATTCAATCAACATAGCATCACATCTAACTAACTCTTGTTAGTTTCTGTGATTTGCACAGCTTGGAATATTTTTAGACTAAATTTGATTTTTTCCTAAAATGACCCATACTTCAGGAAAATCAAAATATCAAAAAGAAATACTGTATCTGCCACAAATGTTTGTAAATTATAAATTGTTCCAGGTCAGATTTGACCTGTGAAATCTACCTGTATGGGTCAAGTTAAGAAAAATGGGTGTTTTGTGGAACATTGAAAGATTTCTTATGGAATTGTTGTAGGGGTGTAGGGTGTTGTAGTTCAGTGATACGACATTTTGATGAGAACTTGCATGCTGACCACAATTGGCCAGGTGTCCACTGAGACAGGTACTTGTTGCCATTTAAAACCCCACTGAGGGATTGCAAAACAGTCAAAGAGTAGAACAGTATAGGTGCAATGAAATAGTGAACATAAGCAACAGAGGTCATGTGGTCACATGGTGTTCTGTCACTTTGTTTAGGTAAGTTGTCTCTGCAAAACAGAACAACTTACTAAAATTGTGGGAAACACACAAGGCACAAGCTCCACTTGTAGAAGATTCCCTACTACTATAATTAAAAAAAAAACAGCATTTAATAGTTATATGTAATATAACTATTAACTGCTATATGTAATATGTAATATCAGAAATGTCATGTATAAATGGTTATATGATAAACCCTACAGTTTCCAAAATTTTCTACCAATTTTCATATATTTATAATCATTATGTTTATTATGTTTTTACCTCCTTGCGTCGAATTATATTTTGTCACAATAGATGTTTTTCAAGAGATATAGCCTGGTCCTTAAAGGTTAACTTAAGGTTAACAGAGGGATGTTGTTGGGGTGGGGTGTAGACAAAGACTATCAGATCCTAAATGAAACCACACATGGCTGCCATAGTGTGTTTAATTTCATATTTATTTTTATTTAATCTCAAATCACTGAGAGTTGATCCTTATTTTAAGTGACTGAGAAGATACAAAATTATTCAAGATGCAAAGTAAATGAAATATATTAATATTTGAAAGCTATAAGATGCAGATGTAAAAGATAAATCAGTTTTTATTATGGATTAGACTTGTAGTGAAAATCATTAGACTCAGAGGTGGTCCAGAGCACCAGTCTGACACAGGAGTGATATAAGTAGGCAGCTTCTCATTCAGGGCTCTGTAGAACAAATACATATGCAGATCACGTCTATCGTGCACAAACGCCCATCCAACTTTTTCACACAGGATGTAATGATGGTACTATAAACATAACCAGTATTAAACCTAAGGGCAGAATGATAAACAGCATCCAGGGGTTTAAGAGTGGAGGCAGAGGCATGCCTATAAATCACATCAGCATAATTCAGAACAGAGAAAAAATGGCTTCAGCAATCCATTCCCTACAAAACAGATGAATGTTAGTGCTATCTATGCAAAAAACAATTTTTTTGTTTCTACATAAGACAAGTCTACATGATATTTCAATGTGAATTCTTTCCAAAGAGCAAGGTATTTATTTTCAGTGACTATATATATTGGATCCTTGTACAATGTTTGCTACCATTATCTCTGGATCTAGAGAACAGTATTAACTTTGTTTTATGTGCACCCAAAACAATGAGAACACCAAAGGAGTGTGTCAGATATTCCATAGCAAGCACAGCAGAGCTGGCAATAAAAATATTATTATAACATCTGCATGCAAATACACATGGCTTGGATGAGGCTACAAGTGTTCCTTCACAACGATTTTTCAGCTGCTCCCAGTCACGGTTTAGAATCGAGAAATGTCAGTGGTTACACCAAGTTGAGGAATTTTGTTGTTGCTGCGTGATGGTAAGATATAATGCATGAGTGACAGGCAGAATACTCTGTACTCTTGAACTCTTAACTCAGAAACTCAAAACTGAAATTCCTTAGTCACCTGTAAGGGAAGAGTGAAGTTCCCACTTGAAATATCATAAACCAGCTGTGGTGTTTGTCAAATATCAAATGAAGATACCTCTGTAGGGAGGGGTTCACTTTCAACTGGCAGACAATTAGGGACAAAGCCAGGGCACACTGGAATGTAGGAAAAATATATGCTATTTTGTGCAAATGTTTAAGGCACAACATATGAATTTAACTACATGTAATCCCACATTGACATACCATCTGTTGCAAGACTCATGTGAAAACCTGACAGATATATGACTGAATAATGGAATTTATTTAAAAAGCAATTCCAGAAAAAAAAAAAAAAAAAAGTGAGAGAATACACCTTAAAATGTGGAATGTGAAGTCAGCTAGGCCAGTTAACTTGGCTGCTACATTTGTACTGTTGGGAAGTCAAAATCTTAAAAGATATTTTCAAGATATTGGATTGGAACTGGAGCATAAAAACTAACTCTTACTATGTTCCTTTACAGTCCGTCCACAGGCCTCCATTTCCATCGACATGTTGTCCAACAGCAGCATCTTGGAGCTTGCCGACCAACCACAGGGCTGGCTGTCTGGGGATCAGATAGTCGTGGCCAGCACTGACTACTCCATGCACCAGGCCGAAGAGTTCACCATGCTGCCCTGCCCTAAATGCACATCCAACCAGATCAAGGTCCAAGGTGAGAGAATTACTGAGTCATTTGGTGCTACCATCCAGATCTGATATAAAAGTTTTGATGCTGCTGGGAAAACTGCAAAATGTTTGAGAACTGGCTGCTTTCATTAGACAGATCTTTTAACATGCAGTGCAGGTATTAGTTATTTTCCCCTCTCATATTCTTCTTCTGCAATACAAGATGAATGTTATTGCATTGCGACAAAACACTGTAATTAAACACTAATACAATAAGGAATGCTACACAACACCATGTGGTGTTATTTTGAGTTTACATGGTGAGAGTACCATGAATGCCTGACAAACAGGCAGTTCAGTGGAGTTCAGTGGAGGAAAGACAGTTTTCAAATGATGAAGAAATTAGATAATAAATATTCTCAGTGACGGGATGTGGAACCATATAAAACGTAACTGTAAATTTTAAGGATGGATAGTTTGTTAAACAAATAAATAAAACTGTCACCAACAATTATGATAACTGATTAACTGCTGAACTCAGGTTGTAGCTGTTTGAATGTTTGATGGCTATACTGTCAGTGTGGATGTCTCCTGACCTACAATATACAACACGACTGACCCAGTAAAATTAATGACAGCTCTGTCCTTATGCTGGAGCCAACTCCATAACAGGAGTTATAGAAGAAGACAGTATGAGCAAGTACAGAGGTGAAGGACTCATCTGAATAGACTGACATCAAGTTGTTTTGGAGCTTAAAATAGAGAAAAAGTTTAAAATAGGTGTGTCAGATAGAACTAATCTGCTCCAGCTATTGTTGACTGCCTGTGGCACAGCTCAGCTTCCTCTATAAGGAGGACAAATGCATCCACTGCTAGTCATACAAAAAAAATGTATCACTGTGTAGCCTAAAATTTGATTTTAGAGTTTTTGAGTGACAGTATGCACACCTCTTATCCAGGTTTTGGCTTTGCATGATTAGTGGAAACACAGCATCCAAATTGTTTTTTGTATTTTTTTCTGATTGAATCTTCCGGTCCAATCTGCTTTTGGGTTTTCAGCCCAAGTCTGGGCTGATTCTGGCTGTTGTCCTTTGGTATGGGCTGACAGCCAGGAAGGTTTTTCTCTCTGTGTGTGCACTAGAGTTGGTCCAGTCATGGAAGCAGCATCTGTCAGTCATGCTGTATGTGGGTCGAACGTGGGCAGAGGAATGTGGGCATATAATTGAGTAACAGCAGAGGCACAAATATGTGGCCCATGTAGTAAGTGGGGCATTTAAAGAAAAAATATTTGATCTGAAAATTCAAACAGGCAGGTATCTCTATAACTATAAGTTCAACAAGCTGAAAGGCTGCAGCCTAATTCCTGTGTGAAACTATTGTCTGTAGTGTTTGTGTTGTATATGACAGTTCCACAGTGTTAATTAATCAAAACATGAACACTCCATGAGATTGACCATAATTATAACCATGCCAGAAAAAAGGTCCATGTGGTATCTATTACTACAACCATGACATGGAGGACCTGGTGTGTTGGAGTGCAGTTCATTTCAGAAGATGCTCCTATTGGGTCAAATCAGAGGGTTAGAAAACCATTAAAAAAAAAAAAAAAAAAAAAAACACTTTTATTCTACATTCAAAGTCAACTTTACTGCCACAATCTTAAAAACCAAAGGTGAGGGAATAAGAAAGACATTGATGATGGATGCCTGGATGGCATATACGCACCACATTGGAGTATATGCCGCATAGATGTTCACCGGTTCGAATCCCGACCGAGTCCACCTTACCTGCATGTCCCTCCCCCACTCTCCTCCCTGTTTCCTGTCTCTCTCCATGGTCTCTGATTAAAGGCAAAATTGCCCAAAAAATATTTTAAAAAATAATTAAATAAAATAATAGAAAGAAAGACATTGATGAATAGGAAAAAAAGATTAAAAAAAAAACTTAAAAAAAAAAAAAAAAAAAAAAACTTAAATCTTAAGTCACTTTCTTAAAATGATGTCAGGCTGGGACTTGAAACAGGTCTCAGACACAGACATAAGACAGCAGGCCAGACCTCATTGAAACCAAAGAGACCTCTTGACAGAGTGGTAAATCAAAAAGGCTGTAAAAATACCTAAAGCTAGAAAACAAAAAAATCACTCCAATAGGAGGACAGAACACAATGTACAGATCTAAGAAAAGTTACAAAATAAAAATCACTCCAAAAGAGGAAAATCAAAAATTATGAAACATTAACTAAATACACCCCGACTGGAGGAAAACCTAACTCTATACAAAGGAATAGAAAAAAACTAAAATCTCTCCTCAAAGGTGGAGGCTAAATGAAACTCTATAAGTTGAGAACAAAAAAATAAACTAAGACTATGAATCAAAACCTAGGTTATCAAAATTACAAACAAAAATCACTCTTCACAAGGAAAAAAAATGCCTTACGTGTGGACAAAACTGTGGCTAAGGACAAGGCAGCAAGCTGAGGTGATCAGACCAGCGGACAAAACACTCTGGCACAGGATAAAGGCAGACGCAGACTATTTAAACACATGACGGTAATGGGGAACAGGTAGACACAATCAGGAATCAGAGATGACAGACAGGTGACACAAGAGGGAGGGCAAGTGACCTGAAACAAGAGGAGAGTTAGACTTTCAAAATAAAACAGGAAATGACAAGACAAGAACCCAAGATGAGACAACCTCAAAAATGGCAGTGGTTTCAAGTAGCATTTAAATTAGTCAGGCAGTTTATAGATGCTGGAATAACAAAAGCTAATTACACTAATGTAGTCTGACCCTGGGTTCACATCACACACATGACCTGAGGGTACCCATTCAGTTTATATTGTATAGTGACTTCTTTATATAGAAGTTTTAATTTCCTGTTCAGTTAATGTGAAATTGAAAGCACATTATATTACACAAGACAACACAAGGTCAGAATGATTGTCCTCTTATTGTCCAAGGTTCCTTAAATAAAAGTTTGTTTTCTCCATGTAGTATATGAAGTGACATTTAGACCACTTCTAAGACTCAGCTTCAACCTCCTGGTCGAATCATTACAACAAAATATAAACAACTGTAAAATATGTATCTACATATTCTAAAAATATGTATCTACATCAACTTTCATTGCTACAGACCTTTCCGGTACTTGAAAGGCACTTTACAAATAAAATGTATTATTATTATTATTATTATTATTATTATTATTATTGTTTCCTCATCCTCTCTACAAATCCTCTCCACTCACAGATGCACCGGATGGCTGTACTAACAAAGCAAGCTCACCATAACCGGGCTTTCTTTGTGCGAACTGCTTGACAAAGTCTCATTTCACAGCCAGAGATAACTGGTATCATAAAGCTGTATATCTACTGTCTTTGTTAACTCAGGCTTTCTTCTTCAGCCTCTCTGCACGTTGACATAAATGGGCTGTTCACAGATTGTATGCTGCTTACTTAAGAAGAACATGTGCTCATAAAGGAAAGTTATGAAGAGATTTAAAAAGCACAAAGCAACAATATCACTCTAATTAAAACATGGCAGGAATGCTGGTAGAAATTACTGATGGTATAAAATTCTAAATGAATATATTTACTTACACCCCTCACTTCGCTATCAGTTCCTACTGCTTATATCAAATGTGAAGCTGAATAATGTGTGATGAATGAGTGTGACCTGATGCAGCACATTTAACATTTCACTGAAGGAGAACATTTAACTCTGACCCCAACATGGAAAACACTTCTGACCTGAATATGAATCTGATCTGTCACTGAATATTGTCTGAAAAAAACTATTGACTGACCAGTTTTCTTCATTCAAAGTATTTATTTATTAATTCAATTCACAATTAGAAACCTACAGCACCATTACAGTTTCACAATACCCCAATGTGACAAATTATGTTAATGAAAAACGACTAATACATGTTTTAATCAGTATGCGAACAGATGTGGAACCAGAAGTGTTCATTGTACGAAATTTACAAACATATTCAGTAGTTCTGCAATAGCAGCAAAATTCTTGTGAACAGCAGCTACAGTATCTGACTCATCAGCGTTACCATCTGAATGCATGGAGGTCCCTGTGCTAATATACAGCTCTGTGCAGATGATGTATGCTGGAAAAATGTGTCCCTGAAAATTCTTACACCAAAGTCCAAAGGAGGCAATCTGTGAAATTTTAATCCGAAACTCAGAACATAATCTGCTGCTGACCATGTTCAGTTTGCAGCATAAGTTACCATGGCAATGTAGCCAGGTTAAAAGAGATATACCTTTGCAACACAGGAAACTCAACAGGCTTTAGGCTCAACACACTTCACTAATCCACTGATCTCACTTTATAGTTCAGCCCTCAGTTCTTCTTCAATTCCGGATAAACAGCTGATCAGGGTATGTTTGCTGCCTCCAGTGGTTGATATGTGTGTAATTAAAACACACTTGCTGTTTGTAGCCAGAGGCGTAATCCAAGAACTGAAATCTGAAATGCTCCATTGTTGTTAGGATATCATTGAGTGAGTGGGTTGGTTCATTCTTTTGGTACAGCCTATAGTCATTTTGATGAAATCCTCTTTAATTTATGGTGTTTATTTCTGAATAAATAGATTACAATCACATGCTGAGACATTTTTATTGCTAGGAATCCGTCTGTGCCAGTTTGTGTGGAGAATGGTATGTACGAGTCAGTGGATGGTGTTTGGGCCGATTCACACCCATGTTAGTATGAACACATACACATGAAGATGCTTGTCTGTTTTGCACCATATCCACAATGCGCAGAGCTTCTTCAGGTCAGCCTTGTCATACCCTACTCTTTTCTTTTATGATTCAAATGGCCTTTGTCTTTGTCACTTGGAAAATACTTTGTGCCCAATGGGGCTACATGTCAGCATTAACAAGAGGTGACATGTCCTCTCATAGCTGTCACATTCTGTCACTGACTCACTCACTAAAATAATTCAGGTTAGCTTTTCTTCTACTCTGGTTTTAGGAGTCCACCCATTTATTATCAAATCTCCGAAAGAGCTACTGGCATTTGTCTCCTGCCCTGCTGCATCAGAAGATCAGTCCATTAAAACTTCCCCCGTCCCACTCTTTTTTCTTTTTTTTTTCTTTTGCAGCTCTCTGACCTCAGTGGCTGTTTGGCCATCCAAAGTGGAAATCCTTTTTTGTGAGCATGGGGCTGCTCTCTCAGTGCTCCCATCAGTCCCCTCCTGACTGTAATCCTTTTCATTAATGCCTGTGTTCGTGCCACTTCACGGCACCATTTTTGTGATAATACAGTCTATTCCCTTGCCCTGGAGGTTATGCACAAACAGGGAGGGTGCATTGTTAAGGCACTGAGACAGATAACCCACGGCTATTTATCAGTTTGAGTCCAATAACTACTGCCTGGGTTTTGCATGTTGAGCTTCTGACAGTTCTAAATGGCATAAATGATGACGAGTGTAGAATATAAATGCTGTGGAGTGAGTCAATGGCTTGGAGTGGTGGTGAAGGATTTATTCTATTTCTACCCTGACATTTACCTAGACAGACTGTGTCTGTCCTGCTCAGTTTTCACCATCAGATTTAAGTCTTAGAAGTGATCATTCCCGGCAAATGCATCACAAATCTGATCACAACAGCAACAGTTGTGTTCAGCTCTGAGGATAGGGACAAAAGACATAGATAATATTTTAGGCTTTAAGGGCCTTTTGGTATTTTTATATTACACTACCCATAGTGGATTACTGATGTAACTAGCTGCTCAAAGCCTGTCTAAAAAATTTTACATGATGTAATCAGCACTGCAGCGATGCAAAACAAGGGATTAAAGCGTCTGTGGTCTGTGTACATCTCTGCAATCAGATCCTCTACTTAAGTAAAAGTACCAGTGGAGCGAGATGAAAAAAAAGGTAAAATTGTATTAAAAGTAAGTCCTGCATGGAAAATCTGACTAAAGTAGAAATAAATAAGTATTAAAAACAAAATGCAGTCCTGGTTTGGTCCTTGTAGTAACCAAAAAGGTTGGAAGCCTCTTGTTTAATATTTAACAATTTATTGTATTTGAAAAGCTTATTATAGCAAGATATTCATTTAAAAAAAATACTAGTTACTATGTACAATAAATACTGTAGAAGTAAAGTGTGAAGAGCAAAATACAGTACCTGTGTAAATACTAAATACATTAGTGACTGTTTTCACGCATAGTCCCTGAGCTGTCCCTCAAGAGTGTGTTGCCTCCCTAGCTTGATAGCCAGGGAGCTGCAAGTTCTGGACTGATCTGTGGTAAGAATAAAGGAGATACACGTTGTTATTGTTGTTGTTATTGTCACAGCAGCAGGATTTATTCTTCCTCTTTTCATGTAAATCCTTTCTTCCACAAACGCGATGCGCCACCTAGCAGCCTGGCCTATCATAGCAGTGTAGTGGTGTGAGTGCAAGTGAATTATGAAATAATGGAAGTAAATGAAAATGATAATAATAATAATAATATAGTAGGGTTGTCTGTTTTTCTCTTATGTAGTTTCCTGTACTTTCTACCTTTCTCTATTGTTTCCAACCCTCTACAAGTGCAGTGCCAGAATGAGGACTTTGTGGGTGAGAGTTTGGACGTTATTATTCCTAGAAGAGCAGTGTGATAACTGATGAACATACGGTAGGTGCTGGTAGTAACATGGGATCTAACCCATGTTACCCCATGCATCTGAGCTGCTGACGTCTGAGCTGGAGGCAAAGTGCTCAGTCGTAGTTGTGGTGCAGAGGGAGTGGGATGAGAAAAGAGGTTAGACATGGTGACGTGTCAGCTTCTGTCTCTCTCATTTCACACTTGAACATGTATTTGATTCCATTTCTTTTCCTGGCATCACTCTGTTGTTCCTAATCAGTGTGTTTTGAACACAGTGGGATGTGTGGGTGTGGAAGACACATGGAACAGAGCTGTTCTCATTTCTGTTAAATTCTTCCACTGTTTTCTTACTCTTACCTCTCATCCCTGCCTTTAATGGGATCCTCTTTGTTCTTCTCAGCTTTGCTATTATTGGCTTAGGTATGAATTGTCTTTCTAAGGAGCTACACTGCAAAACACACAATACTGCTTAAGTAGGATGGAACTGGAATATTTCTATGTCTCAGTATTCTTCAGAAAAAAAGAAAAAAAATATCAACATGTCCCTTAACCACATGTAAAAGTTTCAACCATAACCTCCATAATCCAACGTTTTGTGCTTTGGCAAGTGCATCAAAAAGGTGCATGATGTGCAATGTAATGATGCTGGTCCAAGCAGGCCTCTAATCTCTGGTCTGTCAATTTGCAGTCCAATAATACTAATAATGCTCAAGTTCTCTGTGACACCAGAGGACAGAAATATACACAAGAGAAGCATAAAAGCCAAACAGCCAAAGGGAATATTCCTTCCTGAAAGCTGGCTGTGTTACCATAACCACAACAAACAAGCTGGAATCAATTAATAGCCTCCTGCTTCAAATGAGACAAATTACAGATGAGAAAATGACTTAAAAATGCCTCAAAAGCTTGTATGTCACTGTCTTCACCAAAAACAAAATCCTCAGTCAGACATGGGGCAAAGGTTGGAGACAAAGCACTAAAACCCTAAAGAAGACATATATACTTGTCCGGTCATTAAATGGTGACCAACAGAGTGATCAGAACTCATTTAAGTTGGAAGTTATTTGTTTTCAGACCTGTCAACTTGGATGAACTTTCCTCTTTCCCTCTTACCCATGCACCACGGTATCTGTTCACCATAATTAAAAGTGCTGCCTCAGCTTCACTATTATATTCTCCATTCCATTTATCTGAAACATCTGCTCAGCCACTCAGCTATACACACACACAGAGAAATACACACACACACACAAAACAAATACTTTTCTCAGTCTCTAGTAAGAGTTTGTTTAATCTGTGCTCAGCTCTGTACAATGGACTGTTAAGTAAAAATACTGAGGCTCAAACAGCACAGTCAGCAGATGAGCGTAGATGCAGCAGTTTTCAACAGATGTCTCAAAAATGTGTTTGCTGTAATGACTTAGTGTTTTGCCCTTGAGCTGACGCGTGTGTGTATGTATATATGTGTGTGTGCGTGTGTGTGTGTGTGTGTGTAGGTAAGGCCCAGTTCATCCACATGGGAGAGGAGGTGGACGGGGTGGACATGAGGGCAGAGGTCGGCCTGCTGAGTCGTAACATCCTGTTCCGTGGTGAGATGGAGCCCGGCTGCTACGGCAACGAGGCCTGCAAATTTTTTGACTTCGACACGTTCGGTGGACATTTGAAGGTAAGTCGTTGACCTAACCTTGTTATTTACAAAGCAGAGAGCCAGCTAATTCCCTTATTAATCAATGTCCAGCAGCAGTAGAAGAGATTATCATTGTGCCTGAAGATGAGAACTGAACTTGTTTCAAATGTATCTGTTGTTTTGTAACAGCTTTGCCTACTTACAGGAAGGTAGCAAACACACATACACACACACACACACACACACACACACACACACACACACACACACACACACACAGGTGAGGAAAGTTTTGAAGACCAGGTGTAGGTAGTGTCACATAGATAGATGGAAGTCTATGTGTAAAAGGGAAACTTGTGCACACATGCGTCCCAGAGGTTTCAGCTTTAGGGACGAGGTGGAGACAAATGGTTGGGTGTTGTCACAACAAAATCAGTTGTTTTGCAGAATAGTCCAATATGTCCACTCCTCTTTTCAGTTCTCTGGTGGTAGCTTTGCATATTTGCATGATTTTCTAACCTTAATTATCCTCAGAGTAAACAAAATGCTTTTCATGAGTGTGATGGTGAATGGGTTTGGAGGGAGGAGACCAGACTATGTGTTTGTTCTATGAACGACAACACAATTAGAATTCACCCAGAATCACAGCCCTCTCATAATATTAACCATTCTGTTATTATTTGGATATATTGTACATCAAAAAATAATCACTTCTTTCTGGATAATAAACAAAAAGGTGTCACTGAATGCAGTGAGGTTTGTGGCATAACCTTCCAATACCAAAGGTAATATTGTTGCAGAAAATATTTTATTCTAACCTCTGGGAATATGTGACCGTATCCATTCCATTAGAGCTGACAGTGGGTAGGAATACAGAGTATAGACCCTGGACAGCTCACCCGAGAATCTCAGGGCTGACTCATAAAGATAAACAACAAGTCACACTCCAGTTCACACCGTGAGGAAAATTAGAGTCACCATATAACCTAACCCGCATGTCTGTGCACTGTGGGAGGAAACTGGTGAAACCAGAGTAAACACAGACAGTGCTCACAATATCTGCATCAACAAGTGTTTCCACCTGATTAACAAGTTACACCTTTTTGTAATTTCTCTGTTTTTTTGTTTGTTTGTTTGTTTGTTTGTTTTGTTTGTTTTCCTGCCAGCAAGGCAACATTATTTTTTGTGATGCTAATGACTGTAATATCAGTGTTAATTCAAATATTTATTTCAGTGACAAACGTGGATAGAATAGACTTTTTATAGGCTTGTCCTGATCTGTTTATGTGTTTTGTGGTAAATTGTATTTTTTTAAGTAGTTGTTATCAGTTGTATTGGCTATTTCCAGTCATTGTATAGTTTGTTAATGCAAACCCAGTCTACTTTAGATTAGCCTACTGGCTATTTGGCTGCAATATAATAAAAATGCAACTGCTAACAGGCTAATTAAGGAACTCCTTTCCTGTCCCTGCACATTCAAGACATAGATGCAGCTCAAAAAACAACCCATGCTCAACATTAACCCTGGTTTAGTTAGTAACTAAATAATGGTTACTGTACTGTATTCCAACGTTTTTTGTCATTGAATATACTTTTCCTTCAACAGTCAAACTTTGTAGTGAAACCACACAAATCCACTTATAACAAATTATGATCAGAAAAATAAAGGAAATACCTAAATGTTTTGTAGCTGTGGTGTTTGCAATTTGTTCAGAGCTGGAATCTCCTGCAACTAACTGAAGCCACATGTGTGATGGATAAACGGGCTCAATGGCTCAGACCATTCAGTTGCATTAAACAGCAGATTTTGACATCAGATGATGGTTTGAGTGAGAAAATATCCTATTGACGATCAAGATCAGAGATGAGATTGCAAATGGTCATTTGACCTGGCCTGTGTCAGGACAGATGGAAATCTGTTTGAACCACAGGAAAGATGATGGTCTGTGTAGTTTCTAGACTCTTAGTCTAACGCGTTTAGTGATGAATACAAAAGTACAACTGTGGCCGATGGGAATGTCATTAGTTCAGCAGGTATTTAGTCATAAACCAAAGCATTGGAAAATTGAAATTTTAACCAGATGGTAGTGATAGATGCAAACGCAGGAGATCACCCAGCCAATACTATTCATCCTGAAGGGGAACATGAATGTCTGAGCTGAATTTTATGGTAATCAATCCAGTATTAGGTAATGAAGTCCATTCTTCACAATGGAAAGAAGAGTCTGACAAAATAACCTCAAATCAATGTTGCTTCTTTCTGTGGGTTTCTACTGAATCATTTGGTCAAATTCTGTGCCAACTGGACAAATTCCATTTGCAGAAGGCTGTGTTATGAAATCAAAAGCTCTAGAAATGAAAAAGGGCCAGCAAGTGGCCCTTAAGTTAGGAGCGTATGATCAAAATAATTAGATGTTCAGATTTGTTGACTAAGAGGTGCTGTACTACATTACTGTACTACTTAACTGGTTGAAGACGGAGTTATAAGGCACTGAAGGCTCCATAATTGAATCTCAATCAGAAACTTTCATCACAGCCTTGTGTCTTCTAATTCTTCTAATATATGCCTGAGTCTGTGTACATGCAACCCATTCAACCCATGCAAGTGAGAAGCCTTGGTGAGGATTTAGTAAAGTATCAAAATAAACGCCTCCTTCTCTCAACAGTTGAACCATTACTGTTTTAATAAAACTTGTATCCCTACTATTAACATCTTAGGGGAGAAGTCTTTGTTTCAACTTAATGGTCGCACAAACAACAGGAGGTCATAGCATTGCCTTAAAAGCTTTTTTTGTTCAGCTCAAGTTACAATTGTTCAGCTCAAGTTACAAAAAAAAAATCACTTGAGTAATCAGAGGTTTTTGTTAGTTGGATTGTTTTTTTCCAGTTGTGGAGCAAAGCTGTTTTTATCAGTGTGTCACTCTGTTTTTATCCTCTGATCACTTCTCTACATGGACTCTGTTCTGTTTAACTCATCCTCTCATCACATATTTTGCTTACTCATCTTTCTTTCGACTATCCTATGTTCATCTCTTTGTCCTTGTCATCTCATTTACTATCCTGATTCCACTCTCTTCTACATGTCTTACAATTTTTCTTTAATTTCTCCTCTTTTCCTCCCTCTGTATACTTCTATTTTTCACACCATCTTCTCTATCAATACCTCTTTTTCTTCGTGCACATTTCCATGTTTCCTTCATTCCTTTTTTTCTTTGTCACCATCCATTCTCTATTTACCATTGCTACTTTTGCTTTTTGGTATCCATCCTCCATACCATCATCCCCCTTCCTCTTGTGTGATTATGTGAGTGATACATCAGCCTGATCTTCAACAGTGACTGACATGTGTCTGCGGTCATCAGGTGGAACGGGGCTACAGAGCAGTTCACATATCTGGGATTGAGCTGCAGCACATGGGTCAACAGACGATGGGACACTATCCGGTCCACTTCCATATGAACGGAGATGTGGACGAGAGGGGAGGTTACAACCCCCCCACCACCGTCAGTGATTTGTCCATCCACCACTCCTTCTCTCGCTGTGTAACTATCCATGGGTCCAATGGGCTGCTGGTAAGTTAATTTTAATTTTCTGTTTTTTGCTTGATGTATATGTACAGAACGTAATTTAATATTCCCAAATGTGTGTTCCCAAAATGTCAAACTGACATTTGAAACAAACATGTTTAGTTTTATGCTGAGAGTTAGATGATGGTAAATGTGAAGCTACAACCAGCAGCCAGTAAACTTGGCACAAAGACAGGAAACAGGAAAGTTCAAGCAGTTCACAGCAGTTCAAAAATCCAAATGTAAAATTGTGTTTTTTATATATTGGGTCATTATGTGCTAACAGAGTACATCTTGAACATCTGGTTTGTTTGCATCTTCATGGTAATGACAGAACTTCACCTCTTCACAAAGCTACTGTACTTCTGCCATTATGCTGTTTCCAGTTTAACCCACTGCTTCAGATTTTAGAGTGGTGATCTACAGCAGCCCTGAAGGTCAAAACACAATGAACATTAATAAAACAAATCAGTGACTACAGACTAAAACAACCTTTCAGTCAATTATTTTGTGCCATTGGTGTGTGTGTGTGTGTGTGTGTGTGTGTGTGTGTGTGTGTGTGTGTGTGTGTGATTGAGCTGGCAAAGAGGATGAAGTCAGGAGTTGTGAGGAGTTGCTTGGCAAGGATAATAATGTTAGATGCTGCTGCATATGACACAAAATGGTAATGACAAGTCATACTATTTGTTGGCAGTTATTTCTCCAGTAAGATTTAGGACATAGGCCCTGGTGTGACATTCTGTTCCCTGTAATCACTGCAGTTCAGTGAGTGAGTGTGTGTGTATTCCCTCCTAGGTAAAGGATGTGGTGGGTTATGATTCGCTGGGCCATTGTTTCTTCACGGAGGATGGTCCAGAGGAAAGGAACACGTTTGACCACTGTCTGGGTCTGATGGTGCGAGCGGGGACCCTGCTGCCTTCGGACAGAGACAGCAAAATGTGCCGTGACATTACTGACGGAGCTTACCCAGGATATGTAGCCAATCCACGCCAAGACTGCAGGTAAGACAGGAACAAACCAGGGATCATAAAAAATAAATATGTCAGGCTGATCTAAAATACTTTCCTCTGATGGAACAGTGCAGCCATAATTAATTTCTCTGATGTAAATTTAATGAAGCATAAGTGTGCAAATAGAGACTGACCTATATGTGATATGTTACTGAAGTGTGGTTATTTGTTTTCTTCCTGCTGAATCTTGTTAAGAGCCAGTTATACAAGTGCTGTTGAGTGCTACTGCATTAAAATGAGTGATAGATAATGGAGTTCCTGAAGTTAAAACAGAGAGTGTGTGTCAGTGTGGTTATCAAACTTATTCATTATGGGGTTTGACTTTCACTCTTTGAGTGGTCAAGATGCTTGTGTTATATAGATTAATAGCTGAAAATTCAACGCTGTTGAATCTTAATAATCAGTTAACTCTATATTCAGATATTCCAAAGCCACTGAGGTTGATCACAGACATAATACATTATGTAAAATAGTAAATCAACTGCACTTCTATAACACTTTTCCAGTCATCTGTTGTCCACTCAAAGTGCTTTACACTACAGTTTTTACACTTCACCTATTTATTCGCATTCACTCAGTGCAACTACTTACTATCACTTCAATCTAATCACATTCACATGCATTCACAAAGCAGTGGAAAAGTCATCCAGAGCAACGTGGGATTCTTGCCCAAGGACACTTTGACATGCGGATTGGAAGAGATGAGAAATGATTCAGTGACTTTCCAATTAATAAACAATCCATTCTACCTCTTAGGTCTCAATATACTTGTTTCATGACTCCTCACTACTTGCCAGCACCTATTTGCCATAATGGCAATGTATATGGATTATATAAAAATCTTTTACATTCATGACCCAGTCTGTGATGCCATGAATCGGCCCACTTGCCATAGCCTGCTGCTTGACGCCTCCTAGGTGGTAGATAGTGACGAAAGAGTGAGATTACAGATACACGCAGCCAAAATGAGTTTCCTCAGTGGGGTGTGTGGTCTCAGCCTTAAAGACTTGGAGAGAGAGTAGAGCCACTGCTCCTTTGCTTAGGCTGCTCAGCCACCTGATCAGGATATCTCCCAGCCGCCTCCCATTGGAGGTTTTTTTGGCACGTTAAGCTGTCAGGAGACCTCAGGGCCTCAGGGTAGAGCCAGGACACTCTGTGGAGATGATATATCTCATCTGGCCTGTGAACGCCTTGGGATCCCCCAGGAGGAGCTGGAAAGAGTCGCAGGGAAGAGGGGCACATGGACAACCTTGTTGACTTGTGATATGTCTCTTTTTAAAAAATCACCAGTTACAACTTACTCCAAACAAGATGCTTTATGACATATTTTTTTTTAGTTTTTATTATAATGAGCAGTAATATATGGAACATTTAATCCCCAATCTCAGGGAATGATTCTGTCATATTGTTAGAACAATGAATCATTTTGTGTTTTGAATCAGTGTGCTGAATACCCTGGCTTCCAAGCTAAAACTCTAACCCCTGCCAGCAGTGGAATCAGGTTGATAGTACTGACAGACAGACACTACGCTCCTGTGTGCATATTTGGAGTTAATCAAACCCAGCTAGCGGCTTTATCTGCCCAGAAACAGTTAGTGTCAAATAAGGATATGATCTTGGAAAACACTAGTGTGTGTGTGTGTGTGTGTGTGTGTGTGTGTGTGTGTGAGTGTGTGTGTGTGTGTGTGTGTGTAGTCAAACTGCTATCTCTCATTTGTGAAATGAAGTGGCAGAATCATGTTTGCACAGAGCAGAGTTTTATCTTACATGTGACTCTGTTCCTAATGATATTAGCGTTTCTGTATTTTCCTTCACACCTAATACAGAGACAAGACACTAATCACAACCTCTGGATCAAATGTCACGTTCCACCATGCCAACACGCCTTCAGCGCCACAAGCACCGATTCAAACACAAGTTCTGTCAGAGGTGAACGAAACTGAAGAATGCAGCACAAGAACACCAATTAATCTAAACCTTTATCACTACAAACTTGTTAGAGCAAAGCTATTTTTTCTCTGCCAATGCACTTCTCAAGAGTTTGAATAATTATATAAAATGTTGCACATCTATAATTTTCTTCCATTTAGTCTGGAACAAGACTCTTCCACATGCAGGTAGTCAAAATGACCTGACTTTGTTTCGACCTGAGAGATACGGAAAATAAGAACAAATGCGGAGATAATAAAATAATGAATGACTTTCTCTTATTTCTCAAAGATACAAGAAAGTAAATAATTAATGTTGCCAGGGTGCATTGTACAAAAGAAACTGTCACAGTTTGAAAGGGTAGATGAAAATAAATTGGCAGCGGCTACTCATCATTAGTCAAAGATTTTTCAAACACTCACTGACACACACACACACACACACATATATATATATATATATATATATATATATATATAAGTTAGATTATGTGAGTATTGCAGCACCTACAATTATTTCTCATTTATCAAAATGATAGATTTACCACCATCCAACAACACAAAGGTCAGTAAGTGATCTTTTACACAACTTGTGATCACACATAAAAATAGTTTTGTTCTGGAAGTGAGGCACTCAAATGCTAATATTAATAAAGATTTAGTGGCATTTGAAGAAAACTACTACAACACTAGCTGTGCTCGCTAAGTGTGTTTATTAAGCGTATGTCCTCTTTATGTCAGTAGATAATGTAACAGTCACAGTTTTTTCTTTCAAATTGCAGTTTAGCTGTATATAAATGTACTGCTGGGAGACAGGGTTAACTAACCTCTCCTGGAGTGACACACATTCTACTTGACTAGAAATAGTAGCTCTTTGCAATGGTAGCAATATCTTATATTCATCAATGATAAACATAAATTACATTATGAATGTAAAGATATTGTGAGCAGCTAAACACACACACATGCATTTACATCATTGTAGAACTAATTTCATAAATAGAGGGAACCCTGCAAGCTGCCTGGGTCTCTGTCACAAAACGGCACAAAACTGGCTGCTGGTATAGGCAGGAAAATGAAAGATTATTTCAGTCAGAGGTCTCCAGAGAACACACACACACACTTACCAGAGGGTAACGTGTGTCTCCCCTCACTGCACCGTCACTTTGTTAAAGAGAGGCATTATATTTGAAGCATAAAGATGCAGCTCAGAATATAAAGCAGCTTAATCCAGGTCATGTGACTTTTTATCTCACCACACTGCCTGTGCCTTCAGCTCAGAGCATAAAGGCCAAGGTTAGGGATGCATAATGGCACTGGTTTTCCTCGATATGGAGTCATCCACCTGCTCTCGTACATGAGGGCACTGGAAGGATTTGATGTTCCTAACGTCATCTCAGTCTCTTTGCTACTTTTCTGTCTTTTTCATCTTCTCCCCCTTACCCCTTTCCCCTCCTGATTCATCCCACTACAGCCCCATAAAGCACAGTTCACTATAATTCTAATGAGGCTTTTTGTCCAATTTGTCTGTATCATTGTATTCTTTAATGATTTCCAAATCCCAGCGTATTTATTACTGTGGTTCAAAAATTCCAATTTAATCAGACTTGATTGCACTAACAACATTCCCCACTGTAAGATTTATGATGATTAATTTCCAGTCGGCTTTTCGCGCTCCCTCGTGCCTTCTTCTGTCTCTCCCACCATCATTATTGAGTGTTGTATGAGTTGACTTTAAATGCGCAGATGAGAACAATACATTTTAGTCAGATTTGCCAGGAGCAGGAGACATGTGGGCTGTGTGAGGAGGAAGAGAACTGTCACTTACACTGAGCCAAATGAATGTGTTGGAGAGAGAAAGACACACACACACACACACACACACACTCTCTATCTGTCTTTCTCACACGTGTGTGTATGTGTGTATGTGTGTGTGTGTGTGTGTGTGTGTGTGTGTGTGTGTGAGAGAGAGAGAGAGAGAGAGAGAGAGAGAGAGTGTGTCCTTGAGTATACATTTGCAAATTTTTCATTCAAGCCAACACACACGCGCGCGCACACTCGGGTTGGAAGGTTGTTCTGTCACAAAGCTCAGCAGACCTTCACTAGTACGTCAGTGTACCTGACTGAACAAACAGCAATTTACTTTTTCATCAAAGATTTTAATTCCCACATCTGCAGCCTCAGAGCATCAGGATAAACTTCAGCCAACTGTGTGTGTTTGTTTGTTTGTGTGTTGACAGATTTATTGAAACTAAAAACCTGAATTTCACTGAAATGCGTGTTGTATACGCCGTTGGCTGCTGTCGCCCTCTGCTGCTTATTATCTATGACTTTACTGTGCTGATCCCTAAGAAGTATAGTAAAAAAAATGTACAACCATGTTGTTCATGCACTTATTCACCTGATGCTCTGGTTTATATCAGCCAGACTAAACAAACTGTTGAGATAAGGTTTGGGGAGAATTCAGCTTAATGGATCCATCTCCAGTCCAACCACATCTGGCATGTGGTTTTCTTTTTGGTCCACTCACGATTTAGTAATCTTGTCTTGGAAAAAATTTTAATTAGGTCAAGAGGAATAATAACTGTAAGGGTGAAGGCCCCTGAGCTACTTTGGGAATATTTTGGTATAAGTGTAGACAGCCGAAGTATCATAATGACTTTAGCTTTTTGGTCCAGATATTCATGTTCCCCTGAGGAAACTTTATAATCACTTTGAGCCTCTGAACTTTCACCTAGCACCACAATCTGGTCAAAATGTTTTTTTTTTTTCTCCAAGTGTTATTTCCAGGGTGGGATCAGAAAGAATACATTATCATACATTATGGATGAGTGTGTTTGAGGCCGTTACAAAAATTGCATGAATCATCACATGCACTACTTTCATCTCTTTGTAAACACAGCACTCTTCCATCATGATGCACTATTTAGGAATCCTGTAGTGGAAACCTACTGTTGTCTCTGACATAAGAATATGAGCACAGCAGGTGTCTCTTTGACCTGATTTATTAAGAAGACGCCAGGTTTTGATGAACAGTCTTCCTGGTGTTTTGTGAACCCTGTGAACTCTTTACACAGTGTCAGTATGAAACATGGCTGTTGATTTGCAATATAAAATGTAGAATAATTCATCAAGTCGACATGTTTAGTGTGCCCATAAGGACGGAGGTTTCTGTGGTTGTTTTGCAACATTCTGCTTGCTTTTGCTTACATAAGATGATGCCATTTGTGATGGTGGCCTGACTGTGACTACATCAGTCCTGTGCAGTCCTGCAAATGGAACAGATACCTTGTACCTGTTCAGGAATAATTTATTCTTTCTAACTGTTTTTTTTTTTCACCAGTCAAATAGAAAAAAAACTTTTTCATATGCATGATTGTATGAGGGAAAATGCACAAATTCCCAGCATCAGGCTGCAGAGTACAGCTGGATTCACATCACTCCTTTGGGCCTCTCCACCCACCGCTGCACAGCAGGTCATCAAGTTGCCAAACTGACACATTGGAGAAAATAACCTCAGCTGCAGGCTTACACTTATTTTAATGTTCAATTTAAATGTTGTTAGAATACTTTCCTCACTACAAATATTGTAGTGTTTGGGTGGAGGCAGCGTTCACTGCACTGAGTGTAGTGATGCACTCTGCACCTGCATGTGTGTGTGTGTGTGTGTGTGTGTGTGTGTGTGTGTGTGAGAGAGAGAGAGAGAGAGAGAGAGAGAGAGAGAGAGAGTCTCTGTCTCTCTTAAGGTTATTACTGGATGACAGTATAATGGTGTTGATATGACATATAGAACATGTTGATATAGGATAAAACTAGAAAGTGATGTGTATAAACATAAACACAGGACTAGAAGAAAATAAGAACAAAATCTGGATAGAAGTTAAGACCTGTCCATTTTTATTTGGTCTGAATTTATTTACTTTCATATTGCTCAGTTTTATAAACTCTATTTAGCATCTTATGGTTCAATTAAACTCATTTATATTCAAATCTATTCATTGTTGCTTGATTAAGTCAAAGCAGATCCAGAATCTCAAATTCAAATTAAAATAATATTCTGCTCTTCTCTGAGTCACCTGAGAAATGGACACCATATAAATTCTGTAAATTCTGTCTTTTTCTCTGTATAGACTAGAAACACAGTGTAAATTTGACGAAGTGACAACTCAAAAGCATGGTGTTTAAAGTCAAACATTTCAGTAAAATAAATTGTGTGGTATTTAGATGTGATTAAATGTCAGAATGTGGTATTCGGTATTCAGTTGCCAGTATGTTTCCAGTTATAATGGCAGTGATTTGCATCCAAACTCATCCACACCCTCAACTCTCTCTCTACACACACACAGAGAGAGAGAGAGAGAGAGAGACATACACAGGGTTTGGTCATTGGTTGATATGATTTTAGAAACATAAATTATTTGCTTAACCCAACCCAGTCTCCCCTTGCTTTCTACTTTTTTACTATAATGTCACATTATTTCCCGTATAATCTCACTGGTTTATACATTTCTATTATTATTATCATATATCAGTCAAACATCTTCACATCTTTGCTACTGGACATTTTAAAGACTCTCTAGGGAGGATGCATTTAATTTGTCATGCAAATGTTTTGCATCCTATTCAAGTTTACCTGTTAATTTCAAAATTAAACAAAATACACCTTCACTTCGCTCCACATGCATGAGGGGTTAACTTGCAATAGTAGAGTAACTAGAGTAAGGAGTGAGGTACTAAGCTGCTAAACTGCACATCTGCAATTTCTATTCATATTCATTACCTTAAGCTGCTTTTTTCTCCTTGAAACTTTAATTATTTTTGTCATTATGCAGTCGCTGTGTCAAAGGTGTGAGGTGTCTGAGGCACATATGTGCATAGGTGCAATGCAAAAGAAAAAAAGAAACCCCGAAGAATTTGCATTTTTATGAAAAAATAAATGTAAGGAAAGTCAGCGTGAGTCAAAAGAAGTCAACAATAACTGATACACAAGCAAAACCCAAGAGAGAAAGCCACTGCAAGCACTTAAAAGATGGATAACAAGGTTCAGCTGTGAACATTATGTGGCTCGTGTTCCCCCACAAGCCTGCTATCAAATACACTGAACCGCGACATACAACCATGCTGGCCTCCTGGCACCTCTCCAACAGCCAGCAGTCACAACAATGTACAAAATGAGGATGAAGCTTTTGTCTAGAGACATCTTAGTCATGTTAACCAGTGTAAACCAGTGTAAACCAGTGTAAACCAGTGTAAACCATGTTTCCCAAACTTTATAGAGCCACAGCACATATTTTTAAATGTTGTTTTTTTTTTAAATCCTGTGGTACACCACCAAACAAAAATGTCACAAAAACTATATATAATATATTTTTAGTAATTAAGTAAAACTGAACAATTCCCACGGCACACCTGACGATCTCTCACAACACTGATGTGCTAAGGCACAATGGTTGGGAATCACTGATGTAAACAGATGTTGATGTGAACAGAGCTGTGAGGTGTGCAGATGAATATTCAATTGAGTAAATAATCTCATAATATGAAAATAGAGAGACACAGGATCAACGTCCTCTCTATTTCTGGCTTTGGTGAAATTAGCACCATCATAGACTTTGGGTCTGGAAATAAGGAGGACAGCGATTCAGGGTAAAAATTCCCACTTCGCTTCAATTCAGTTGCATCTGGCAGAAAAGCACTTGCTGCAGCAGTTCTCTCTGCTTCAGCTCTGACTGCCGCCCAGGAGATCTGCAGCTGCACCGTCACTTGAAAAAATGGCCTCAGAAAATCAGTCCACTTCTTCCGAACCGTTTGTTGTACGAACCACCCATTCACGAGCATTTCTGTAACTTTCTCAAACAGACAATAGGACATTTACAGCCTGTTCATGCTGTGGCAGGTCGGTTGTGTGGAGGTGGGAGAAAAACTGCCAGGGTTTGGGTTGTTTGTGTCAATGTGTCAGTCTGCATAACAGACTGTCCAGGAGACAGACTGAGACAGACAGTGCACATTTCCAGCCAGACTGGAAATGTGCACCGTCATTTCCCATATTTAAACAGTATCACATCTCCCCTTGGGGGCAGCACGGTGGCGCAGAGGTTAGCACTGCCTCCTCATGTTCACAGCAAGGAATATGCATTTTCAGCTTGTGCCTATGAGACTCCAACTTCATCCCACAGTCCAAAGACATGCAGGATAAGTGGCAACTTTAAACTATGTGTAGGTGTGAGTGCTGTTTTATCCCCGGTGATTGAAGTCCTTAGGTCCAAGGGTGTACCCTACCTTTCACCCAGTGTCAGGTGGGATTGGCTCAAGCTCTTCCACAATCCTCAAAAGATAAGCAGTATACCTGATGGATGGATAGAACAACTCCCCACTCTCTGTGACAGTCAGGTTTTCATTCTGACTTTCAGTGTGACTTTTCAGAGCAAACTGTAACACTTGGTTTCAAACTCTGAGCTAACTTTGAGAATAACATGATCCTCAATCTGCATAGTGTCACTACTGAGCATTTGGTGTGATAACAGAGAAAATTAAAGTTGACGGTGGAGTCAGATATCTGAGAGAACAGTATTTAAGCAGAGCTATCTGTGCCTTGTGAGATACAGTTTTTCATTTCAACTGGGTGAACTGACCCTTTAAATACACATCAGACAGAGGTCAGTTAGTTTTTTTCAACATCAGGTCTGCGCCAACTTTTATTTTTTCCAAGTGTCTGTTTGTGAAGGTAAAAAGTTAAATAAATGACTCACTTGCCACAGTGAAGCTGTCTGTAACCTTAAGTTTTTTTTCTCAATGGAAACTAAATTAGTTGAAGAAATGTAGTTTCCCTTTCCTGAGCCATGTTACAGTAAAGACGCTTTGCCTACGACACAGAACCTTCCTTGTAAGTGATTCAGTGGTGCCCAGAGGCCTTCCAACATATTTGAGTGATTTCAGCTTGTGTGACCTTTATTCTGCGTCACTCTGCTAAACTTCCTGTCACTGTTGCATCATCTTATTATATCAATCACTGTTTCGCTGTCAGGCTTTTCAAATGCAGCAATCAAACTCACATCATTCGAGAATCATTACTGTCAACTTATCCATCATGGTTCCTCTACACACTGTCCACTGTGTATTGGACACATTCAGCCTGGACTGAACCTTGATTGGGGCTGACAGTGATTTTAATTACATTGAGGCTAATGGGCAGAAGAGCGTATATTCTTGTTAAGACTGTATTATTATTGAGAGGAGAGGTTACCTCTCAAGATGGTGGCTGTGGTAGAGAGTAAACCCACTTTCCCACAATTCATTTTCAAAAAGGCTGTAACAGACAAGATAGCAGAGCTTTACCAGGACTAGCAGGTTCGCATTCTAGCTTCAGTAAAGTAATATAAATAAACACATCACAAGAGCTAACCTCTAGAAAAAGCTCTTGGTGTAGTAAAGGCAAAATTTGTTATTTAGAGTTCCTGCTAACTGTTTGACTGTTGATGTTAGCATCAACCTGTTGTAATTTGAATTTCATGTTGTCCGGAATGGACCCAATGAGGGAAGTTTGTACAAATACCCTCACACTTGATATATCACAGCAGACTACCCGTAACAGGTAAAGCAAACTGTCTGAAATTTGACGCCAGAGTAAGAACAGGTGTGCCATACACAGGGAGAGAGATGATACTCAGGTACAAAACAGTGATATATGAAAATTGCACGTTTCATTTTTCACATTTGTCTTCTTCTTCAAATAAAAATAGATAAAATAAAAAATAAAAAAGATTCACAGCCGGACCTACAGTGAAGAATAATGGCCATTGTAGGTTAAAAAATATGGAGCCATGTGGTGATGGTAATATTCCCATAAAAAAAATCCCAAATTCCTGACATTAAAGTCGTAAATTTATGAGATAAACTCAAATATTATGTGAGATTATGAAGTAATACATTTGCATGAAAAACACAAAAAGATTCTTTGAGATTCTGTGAAGTCACACATTAACAAGAAGCTGCATTGCTTCACTGTGGAAAGTTGGATCAACTTTATCACACATCACCTGCCGTGTGTTGTGTCTGCAGTGGGTGGAAAGACTGGTTATGTGAGCCCAGAATCTGTTCCGTTTGAATGTGTGAACCCAAATGCAGCACACACACTCAAAGTGCAAGTGATAAAAAGGAGATTTATTTTGGGGAGTTGAGGGATCTGGCAGGTGAAGACTGAGGGCAAAGATGAAATGGTGGAGGAGGATAGCTGGGCGAAGGTGGATGACTGGCCAGCGAGCAGGAGAATGGGCTGACGAGGCAAGAGGTGAAGATCAGCTGGGTTTGGAGAAGACAAGCAGCAGAACATGAGGTCTGAAAGCACAAAGAAACAAAGAGAAAGTCAGAACAAACAACTCTAAACAGCCAAGAGTGTGTGTAATATACCAGGCTGGCTGAAGCATTGATCTGGATACAAGTGAGTGGAGAACATGAGTAGATGTACTGCAGCACTGATGAGCTGATGAATGAAAGATTTGCAACAGATTGGCAAAGAAAGATTATCTGAGAAAGAGTGAGGAGCCAAGTCCACATACAGAGACACAAGCAGGTAACTGAAGCACTGACACACTCACTATATTATCACAATCATGGACACTAGGTCATTCAGAAGAAAAAAACACTGTGATTTTTCTGGGTTGTGGAATCCTTTCATTGCATCTGTCCATACTGATGTACAAACTCTAGTAAGTCTGGGACTATAACATCTACCATATTATTGTGCTTCTCTGTTAATCTAGTCGAATCTGTTATTTCCTCATATATACTCTGTCCTTCTTTTATAGATGAATACAATCTTTTCTTTGACTGATGTTCTAAGTTCAGCAGCAGACACCACAGGAGATGTTGTCTCACTGAATAAACAAAAACAGAAACTAAACAGTGAAACGGAACAGAAACAATGGTGCATAATTTTGCTGCCATGATGGCACACTTCAGCAGGTTCAGTAAACACCCTACCACCATCACCACAGTGCTCTGTCGCTTTTTCCTTCAGTCACCAGTTTTATCTCTCTCCTTCCCTCCAACACTAAACTTGCGGTTTGAGGTGACCTCTCCTGACCTTTCCTTCAGCTCCACAACAGGAATTGAAAGAAAATGGTTAAATTTCAACTTCACAGATGGATTTAAAGATTCATTAACATGACACTCACAAAGTTTTCATTCAGAGCTTTTGACTGCATTCCATGATTTTGATCTTGAACCTTTTTGTGCAGTGATGTAACTCAATTACAATTGAACCTGTTGCTCCAGTGATTGAGAATTGAGTGAATTTCTCAGTGAATAGTGAAGTTCTGTTCACAAGGCCAAGAAGAAGTATCTACGTTGAAGTCTTGTGCTATTAAACAGGAGATATTTGAAACAAAGAACATGACCTCACAGTTTTACAGTTTTCATCTTAACCATATGGCTCATTGTCTCATCAGCCACGTGCCAAAGTCCCTTTTGTTCTTTTTTCTCCAACAGATTTATGTTGGGACTTGATATCAATGGGCCACTTTGTTATTTATGGACACTTACCAGAATTGAATAAGATGAATAAATCACTGTTTTATGCCATTCTTTGTCTATCACAGTTACCTGAGTTAAACAAATATTAATATGCTCCAGTAAGAGATCCAAGGTCAGAGGAAGGGCCCATTAATTACCTGCTGCAACAGTGGGACTGGTGTTGTTTTCACCTTGTGAGTCCGTGTCTGTGTCATTCTGGTGAAAGGTGGTCCTGGAAAGATAGGTTGTGGTGGGTTTAACTACCACTGAGATGGTCTTTGACTGTGGACTGTAGTGCAGATTTTGACACCACTGCAGTGACAGTCGCAAAAACTACACATCAAAATGAAGATGGAGGTCAAAGATGGGTGTTGTCTCATATGTCAGTGTGCCCAAGATCGTCTCTGGTCTCTAGTAAAGCATTTAGATGTGATAGCAGAAAAAAAAAAGCCCCAAATTATATTTTTAAGCTATTACATTCATGGTTCAAACTATTTGTTTGAAATCCAATAACCAAGCTTTTTTTCTCTTCTGTCCCCCTCTTTATAGTGCAACATCAACTTTCTGGATCGCCAACCCCAATAACAACCTCATCAACTGTGCTGCTGCAGGCTCAGAGGTGAGTTTCTCACTTCAGCTTTTCACTTCCTCTCCCCCCCCCCACGCCCAAACCTCCCCCTTCTCCATGTCTCTCCAGGTGGAGGTCTGTCTCATTACCACGTTGCCAGGTCAGATTAATGGCTGTATACTCCTATTAACTTCAGAATCAAGCAGACAACAGGCAGAGGCACTACCACATCTCCACTATGATAGAGTGCCAATTATCATCATACCTCTGGGATTTCACAAGGATACGTTGAGCAGAACAGAATCTCATTTATCTGTGCCAATGTAATAACTTTTCCCATTTGCATACCTGCTAAGAACAACATGAAAAACAGACAGTGAAGATGTGGAAGCGTGCACACGTTTATGTATGAAACAAAAAGACCTCTGCATGGTTTCTGTTGCTTTATATGTTTAGTGACTGAAAAAATATATATCTCCACTGAGTCTTGTACGTTCAGTCATATGCAAATGTTTGGCCACTCTAGGGCAAATTACATATTTTGTTGATGAATTAAAAAGAAGTAAATAATACAGCCCCTGCAGATAACACACATTAAAAAATAGTCTTTTGTTCAAATTTTAAGAAATACTGTGATGTCCTTAATTAATTTTCTTGGGGGAAAAAAAGAAAAAGTAAAGTCATTTAAGATATGTGCAGTGGTTTGGCCACTAGACTCAGTCGCTGTAAACTCTGTCCACAGGTTTTCAGTGATATTCTGTGGAGGCAGTCCCAAAGGTTTCAGTTTGTGTTTATTGAAGTAGTTCGTGGTGGATTTTGAGGTTTGCTTTGGATCAATGACCTAGTTTAGATGCCAAACGCTTTTCACAAATTTGTTTCTTCACACATTTGATATTTTCTTCTCTCTGTCCAAGCCAGAATATTTCAACCCACATGTTTAACAGCTGGGAAAATTTCCCTCTGGTGCCATTTACTGTTTGTGCCACAGTGGAATTGTGCATCATCCCTCCTGTGCCACCTAAACCTTGCTTTGCCTTCCAGTCCAGTAGACAATGACACAGTTTTATCTCAAGTTTTATCCTCCAGATATTCTAGACTTCTACAGTTCCCCCCAGCTCATTTCTTACTATAACATTTTAGACCCAGCTCATAATATTTCTCACACTCAAGTAGTGCACTGGTATTTCTTCATGTCCAGACCCTCCATCAGGCAGGAGGTTGTGTTTTATTTGAGGCTGTGTTTTAACTGGTGCCTTCAAGATTGCCCACGGCGCACAGCAATGTGTGCCCAGGACACACCCTCTTTTTATTACCAGCCAGTCAGAATTGTTAAATCCCTTCTCTCTTCAAAATTCAGCACACTATGAAATTTTACCTGTTGAGATGTTAAAACATGTATAACGTTCATATAACTGCAATATGAATATGTGTTTGTGATTCCTCAGGAAACCGGTTTCTGGTTTATCTTCCACCATGTGGCCACTGGACCCTCAGAGGGGCAATACCCCCCTGGACACACTGAACACACACCTATGGGCCAGTTCATCAACAACAGAGCTCACTCCAACTACAGGGTGAGTCTGAGGGTGAATGTAGCTACAGGGAGGAAAAAAGACTAAAGCCCTGTTTACACATAGCCAGGTATTTGTAAAAAAAAACTTGATATATCCATGCGTTTCTGCCTTTTGTTTACACAAAAACTGAGGTTTAAATCACTGAAAATTATTATTTGTGTTATTTGGAGATTTGAGAAAACTTCATTTTCACATCTGCATGTAGACAGAAGAAAACAGATTTTTAAGTTAGGTGCACAACATTTGTACATGGATTCTGATTGGCTTACATGGCTTTATGCTTCTTGTTACACTGCCAACTAAAGGTTTGGCATGCTCATAAGAGTTCTTGATGGCGTATTAATGCATATTTGTCTAAATTAATACTTTTTGGAAAACTGAAAACTGAAACTGAAAAAAATTAGACTACAAACATTACACAAAACCTTGCAACTTACCTGCTTTCCATTTCCAATGACGTTCTGATTACTGGTTTTCCTCTCTACTCCTGAGTGATGCAGTCTCACCAAGAACTAACTGGAAAAAATATTTTGAGCTCATAAATTTTAGAAGGATTAGTGAAAAACTGTTAGAAACTGGTGACAATGTAATATGTCTGTAATATAGGCTGTGACACTGTTAAAGCACGTTTGGCAGATCAAGAAGAGATAAAACATGACCATTACTTTACTACTCATGATTAGTACTAATACATACTACTATCACTAAGCATTGGCAATATAAAGATAAACACACTCAACTTCCTTCATAGAAATCCAGAAATTCCCCAAACAGAAGCCAGCGATCCACCCCTTTCGACTCTGAGGTGCACTTGTTGATGGGACTCTCACCCCAGCTCCTTCTCATCCCACTTTATACTAAATTGCAAAAAGATCCCTTTAAATATAAGAACTTTTTAAACCTCAGCAGAAACAGTATTCAGACACTGAGTAGTCGAGCAGTTACATCAGTCATGTCACAAAATGAGCGAAAGTAATTCTGGATCCTGAGGTGACAATGGCTTTTTCCGATTTCTTTCCATAACTAAAAGTCAATAAATCACTGTGACCTAAAAATGTTACTGATGATGTTACTGTGTTGTTACTGGATCTGAAAACCAGCAGCTAATCCAGCATATCAGTACATTTATAATTCATTATTTCCTGTTTCCTGATTTTTTTAATTTGTCAGCATACATTTTCAAAATGAAAAACATTACATCACTGAGAACTGAGGTGAGAACGAGGTTTCACAGTTCCTCGTGTGAGCTGTCGTGTAACAAAGAGAAGAAGAGCAATAGGTGAATAGCAAGAATAAGAAAATTGAGGGCAGACAACACAGAGAAGAAAGCAAGTCAGAGGAGAGGGATGAGGTGGAGAGGACAGGGGAGAGTTTCAAGGCGCCCACGGCATCAAGAGCAGCACAGCTCGAACAGAGAGAGATTTATGAGCCGCTGGTGGAGAGGAAACGTTAATGTTATCTCCCTCCTTTTTCTGCCCCCCAACCGTGATCTCTTTTCTCTCCCCCATCTCAATCTTTCCTTCCACTCTTCACTTTGAATTTGGATCATCCTAATGGGAGCATAACTCATGTCAGGCTGCCACCCCAGGGTGTTTGTGAGAGAGAAGGTCATGGCAGGGCTGCAGGTTGAAGCTACACAGTGATGGCGACTTTGTTTTGAAGAAACTAAATGGCTGAGGGTGACGTCTATCATTACCAGTATTTTCAATTTTACTTTGATGGAAGTTATGCTGAATGTTTCCAGACTGGTTGTTCTTTAAATTTTTAAATCTTCACTTAATCAAACACTGGACATTTATCTATAATCTAAAATAAAATAAAAAAGTAGCTCTTAACAGCCCTGACTGTCTTTGAGCTTATTACTTTATTTTCTAGTTTACACATTGACTACACACAGAACAGCCACATAAATTACATAGAAAGGTGAAATTATTAATATTGGTCATCTTTTTAAGATGATCTTTTTAAGATGATCTTTTTAAGATGATCTTTTTAAGATCTTTGGGTGGATTACTGCTCTTCAACAAAGACGAGGTAAACATGGTTTTTGATTCTCTGTCACCTTTAACATTATCAAAGGATCCTGCACAATATTTGGCTGGTGATTTTAATTCTGTAGCCGATTGATGTATAGAAAAAGATGGTTCTGAGTTTGAACTATACAACACACAGAGCAACTAAGCAAAGTGTACACTTCTTACTCACCATCAAACAACAAAGAGCTGGGTAAAAAACAAAATGAAGCAAGCAAGTTGCACATGTAGTAGCTATAGAGCCAGATATTTTTCCATCAGGAGTTAGTAGACAGTAAGCCAGAGCTCACAGGAGAGTGAACATTGGGCTCAATAGGAAGCTGCTGTGTTTCTGCAGGATGAGAAAACTGGTAATTGACCCTCTACTGGGCCAAGTTTCATTACCCCCGTTGCCACTGCTGCCAAGTGTGAAAGTCCCTGACAAAAGAAAAATAATAATAATATAAGACAGTATATCAGTTGTATTTTTACTTTACACAGGAGAAGGACTTGGGGATCAGGGAAGACTAAGCATGACATAGCCAGACAAACAGTACTCTAGATCCTGATCCAGAGCTGGTAACACTCTCACCATAAGGATTGTTATACTGTTACTTGTAAGCTCACATTCAGAGTCATTAGTTGATAATATGCTAACTTACTAGGTTACTAATGTTGCCAGGCATGGAAATATTTCCTTGGACTGCATTTATACTACAGCTTCTCTTGCCTCATGCAACATGTCATCCAGTGGTATTAGTGGTTCCGTATCAATGGCATTTTGGCTTGTGAACTAGATGAGCCAGGGATTGAACCATAACCTGTTAAAAAGACAACACACTGAAGGTTTGACATTTAAAGTAGCAATGTTAGCCAACATTTTAATCATATAAGCTTGATCCTGCAGCAAAGCTGTGTTGCACTCAGTTCCTTGTTGCTATCTTGTGATCAAAAACACCTTAATGAAGCCTTAATCTGCTGCACACACAAGCCTGGTTATTTAAAGTTTCAGTTCCCCACGATGATATTATCTGAGATAACAACAACTGGTATTGAAATTGACATTTCACTACCAGTGCAGAAAACCCCCCACCACATACTCTGCTGGGGCCAAAACATTTTGGAGGAGGACATTCATTAAGACTGGTGATGTAAATGAGAGCAGCTGCATTTGATTTCTTCTCTGTGCACTGCTGCTAATTCAGACCTGATGCTCAGCTGCTCACCATGTGTCTGGAAAAGACCACAGAGGGAAACGTGTTAAGTCCTGTGCTACTGAGCCTGATTTAGTGATTGAATAAATAGTATTACACAAAGTGACTCAAATAATCCTGCTTCATGAAAGGAGGAAACAACACTTATGTAATAATTATTTAATGATTTCTATTCTCTTAGAACCAGAGTGCAACTTAAGTTGTAATCCTTCAGAGTGTCAGAGTGTATTAATGAAATTCATATATTAGGATCAGTTGCCATTGGAGAGAATATTTCTGTCTGATTCTGAGTTTTTTCGCCTAAACAGCCATATATGTTACTTTTCCCTATCTTCAGATATGACCCATTGGACTAATCTAGCCCTCAGTAACCATAGGTACTGAAAATAAACATGTAGTTAAAGTTATAAAATGACCGTTGGAGTCTGTTAAAGTAATCCATTCCAACCGACTGCAGACTTAGTCCTCCATTTCTGATTCTCAGTGACATCAACAGAACTTCAATGCTATTAAACCTTTGCAACAAAGCATCAAGCTAAATTTTAAGTTAGAATATTTTCATTTCAAGTGGACGTGCCTATTCACATCACCCACAGGGAATTTGTGGCTATTCATGTCTTAGCCTTGACTTCATTATATATAGTTATTTATAATGAATGCTATATTATAAATATTATATATATTACAATAATATATTATAGTATACCATTGTGCCATGTGAACGTTTGTTTCATGTTTAGTCTGGACACACCTGATAAGGGTCATACTAAGTTGCTTTTACAGACAACATATCAGGTCATTTCCTTCAGGATGACCTCAACACCTGACCTCTGTCTTTGACAAGGAACTTGTTTTTAATACTAAATTTTAACACTAAAATCTTCATTATTTGAGTTTAGTATCTTATACTGCTTAACATATGCCTCATCTTTCTTTCTGTTCCAGGCTGGAATGATCCTTGACAATGGAGTAAAGACCACCATGGCTAATGACAAGGACAAGAGACCCTTCTTGTCTCTGATTGGAGCCAGGTCAGACTCCTCAGCCCTTTAAATCTCCTCACCCCATAGCAAACACCCTGCATGACAAGCCGATTCATATCACACCCAGTATAATTCACCATGATGGATCTGCAGTCTGCAATGATCATGTTTCCTGTTGATGTTTTGTAGCTGACAAATGGTGGTGTTTGGGATAATAAATAGACAACAGCCGGTAGTGTCACTTTAAATCTTACTCAAGTAGAAGTCGGTTACATTGAAATCAAGTCAAGTGAAAGTGCAAGACTAGAATACCAGGCTGAGAAACAGATAGTCCCATGTGGACAGTGTGAAAGAACCAGTGCGTCATCCTGACCTCAACATTTCAGTATGAATACACCCTCTACACAACCACTCCCTCTCAGCATAGTGATGCTCTTCAAAGTGGGAACATCTTGACTTTCTCAGAGTTTTCTCATGGATTGCCTCCCTCGTCTAAAAAAAAGTGACCAAAAGCAACTTATAATGGAAAGCTGTTCTGACTGAGCACAAACAGCATAACGGAAGACTGTTGAGTTAAAAAAAAATCTAACACTTAACAGTAAAATTATCATCTTCAATATTTTTACAATAACAGGCCAAGTCAAGCAATTTTGCATCCAAAATGGGGTCAAACTAGAGCAAAGAGTATTTCCCAAAAGAAGAAAACAATAACAGTATTCTAACGCAAAAATCTCCATACTGTTGTCCATAGAGTATTGTAATTTGATCTTCACCAATACTGTGTTCATTGAGCAGATATTGACTAATTTAAATCAGACCCGTATTCCTTCAGAAATATAAATTAAGGCCTTATATGTAAATCTGCCTAAATGGGACTAGGAAGAAAAATACAATTATATGTCATTAAATATCCTTGCACAATATTGTAAGCTAACTATGAAAGTGTGATATCTTTCCATATGCATATGTAAATAAAAGTTCAGCAGAGCAGCCTCTCTAGATACATTCAGAGTCAAGAGGCTTAATGAATTATCATAAAAAATTGAAATGGAAAAAAAAATGAATTAGTTGAACACTGGAACCAAAAAATAGTGGGATTTATACGTGACTGAGAAGCCAAGCTCTGATATTTGTGTTATCAGTATGAGGACACATTGTGGGGCTGTGACTAGAGTGTTATTAAAACTATTAAATATTCAAAACAATGACTCAAAAAAATATTCACAAGATGAGATAAGACACACCACCAACAACACATAGTGCTCACTATCAGCTCAACTGTTATATGAGCATCTGGAGACAGACTAGAAAAACAGGACGTCAACTACCTGTTGATTTTCCTCATGAAAATAATGTAACTTGAAGAATCTTCTCTTGTTTAATGGCTCTGCAAACAGATGCACAAGCCACTCCTCTTTTGTTGTATTTCTAACAGGGTAGGATTAGAGTACATCATTTGTTTGTGGTTGTTTCATTTCAAATGGGAAATATACCTGACTGTAACCTGAAGGAATACAATTTTAAGTGGGAGTAACTTTACCTCTAGACATACTGTACAAGTGTGAAACCCTCACTACAACATATATCAATTTCAAACTGTGTTTTTTTAGGTATGGTCCCCACCAGGATGCAGATCCCTTCAAACCCAGAGTCCCTGCTCTCATCCATCATTTTGTAGCCTATAAGAACCAGGACCATGGAGCCTGGCTGAGAGGAGGGGATGTCTGGTTGGATGATTGCCAGTAAGTAGTACCTGCATGTATAGATCTAAAAGTAAATACATGAGTAAATATACAATCACCAAGCACTTTATCTGGAACACCTGGAATCACCTGGTTTTTTATGTAGTTATGTAATCAACCAATCAGCAGTCCAAAGCACAGAATTCTGCAGATACAGGCCAGGAGCTTTAGATAATGTTCACCTCAAACATAAAAACAGGGTAAACAATTGTTAGTTTAAGACAGGCTTGTTTGAGTGTTAAGTATACTTCTGATCTCTTGAGCAATTAGTAGTTCTGGGAACTTGTCCAACATTGAGGTAGCTAAAGCTACAACAGCAGAAGGCCGCAATGGTTTCACTCCTCTCGGTGAAGAACAGAGATCTGAGACTGCAGTGAACACAGATTCACCAGTACAGCTGAAGACAGCTGAAGACTGAGACTATGTAAAATGGTCTAAAGAATCTGGATTTCTGTTGAGGCAGCAAACTTTGCGTCCTTCATACCAGTCAATCATGCTTTAAGTATTTTCATTGACCGCGTTCTCCCATTTATGGCCACAGTTTACTATCTTCTGTGTAAAGTTTGTCAACTTTCAACTGTGAATGCAGTCAAAAATCGTTAAGAGTCTGAGACAACACAAGATGTTTTTTCTGCAAATTTTTAGAGAGATGAAAGAGAGAATCCCATTCCTGTCTAATAATAACCTGTTATCTGCTTCATACTCATTTATTCATGTGTGTGTGTTTGTGTGTGTTGTGTGTGTGTGTATGTGTGTGTGTGTGTGTGTGTGTGTTTTCGTTTTCCCAAGAGCCATCTGTTACTGTCGCAACAATAATATTCTCTTTTTTCTTGTTTAGATTTGCTGATAACGGTATTGGCCTCACTCTGGCAAGGTAAGCCACCACCTCTAGAGTTATTTAAAAAAAAGAACTTTTCAACAGTCTTTGCATCTTAAAACGCCAGCTTGGTGTTTGTTTCAGTTTGTATGGATGACATAAAGCAGCCCAATAAATGAATGTTTCATACTCATTCTAGTGTCTGACAAAAGAGACAGAGAAATATGTAAATGAGAACAATTACATTGTGAATTTGGCTGCATTTAAAAACCAGTGTCAATGATCACAGCCAGCTGTAGGAGAGTGAATGGGGCTTGTGCCATCTATCGTTTGGCAAAGTTACTGACTGTAGACGCCCAGTAACAGTCTAGCTGTTGCTGTGATCATTCATTTTACATAGTCATGAAGCTGATTGTCATTAACTTGTCACAGACTCAAAGCAATGAAAGGGTCAGGTGGCTGGCTCTTGTGCGCGTTATGTGAGTCATGATGTAATACTGGTGCTATGTGAGTGTACCTGTCTGTCTTCCAGTGATAAAGTTAGCAGTGGCATTGGAGAAGAGATGTTACTATTTTTCTGTTGTCCAGGTTTTTCTCTACAAAGGCAAACTGTTTTAACGTGGACACAAAAAATGTAACAGCTTTAATGTAGGCATGACCTTAATGGAAATACATCTAAAAGGAGTTTAAGTTGTGCATGGGTGTGATAGGCACACACAGATGTGATTCCAGTTTTTTAGTATTACTTACTAAGTCTGTATTTTGAGAGTTAAGAGTCCGAGACATCATGGCTTTTAGTCTCTGGTGTGGATCAGGTGCCAAAAAGACTGGATCCCTTCGCTCATCTCCTCTCCTCCTTGCATGATAATGCCCACCTTGGACACCATTCTCTCATTTGTAACATAAGTTTTTTTGTTCTCCAAGAACCCAAACAGTAACCACTCTAATGTTATTGTCACATTTATGTTCTCAGACATAACAAAGAACCACTGAAAATATCACACAGCTGTTTTGACATGCCATGTGGCGTTAACCACGACATGTAAAATGATCATTGTGTATGAAATTGGTGGAGTTCCCCTTTAATTACCAGGATTATTGTTGCTTTTGCTGACAAAAGAGCACTAAGAACTGTTGGTTCCTCCTATTACTTCCACTTGAATAATGAGGGTGAGATACAAATAAGGAGGGACTGAATACAAGCAGTAAAATTGTACATAGATAAATTAAAAAATAGACAATACACCTGCTCCAGAAGCCATCCAGGTCTGCTGCTGTGCCTTAACACAATACAGACAAAGATTGTTAAATGTATGTATAGGTAGCTAGTCCAGCTATGGCTTAAACCATTTAATAGCTAGGTTCAGCTAAGGTGCAGTTAAACTGGCTGATAGATGTACATCATGTACCTTCAAAGCTCCATCCCACCCTGTTGACTCAGAGGAATGCTGCAGAATAATGCTTAACATTCATTATTCACAATGCTCTGAGCTTTCAGGTTTCTGATTTTCCACTTCAGCAACCGCATCATTAAAGTCTGAGGAAATGATTTATAAATAGAACTGAAATAATATGAAGATTTATAATTTTAATCTTTTCCAAAAAAAATAATTGTTCTTCTTTTTTTAGTGTTCTTAGAGCTCATTTGTTAGCTAGACCAGTCTATATTTTCATCACAACCATTGATGTTCCACATTAAGTGAACTTATAAATAAGGAAATAAGAGCAATACCTGTTTCAGCACTCTACTACAGACCACACTTTAACTCTCTCTATGTTTGTATGTGTGCAGTGGAGGGACGTTTCCAGACGATGACGGCTCCCGTCAACAGGTGAAGAACTCACTCTTTGTGGGTGAAAGTGACAACCGTGGGATGCTCATCCCTGACCACCGGATCTGGGGCCCTGGAGGTACTGACCTCACCGACAGGACCCTGCCACGAGGAGTGTAAGTGACAGTTCTTGCCTTTAAGCTCTTTTTTTTTTTTTTTTTTTTTTTTTGGTTTTTGACAGGCTCTCATTGCTAGTCATATTTTCAGCAACATCAGGTGACTAAAGACAATAGTATATATCAAGTGTGTTTTCATGTACAATGTTATTCTGGTTATCTTATAAACTGGTAGTTCAGGTATCCAAAAAGACAGATCGTCAGTAATAAACTGGTTAACTTTAACAGTACAGAAATATCAGATTCACAGGATGTGGAGGAGTCACTTGACTGAAGGTCAATTGAGTCCCCAGCCTTTTGAGACACAATGTTGAAGTGCCTTTGGGCCACAATCTAAATTTCAAATTGCCAGATGGCATATCATCAGTGTGTAGTGGGTTAGAGATAACCATAATCCATGAGTCATGAGCCCACTGAGCTGAATTATAGCACATTCTTTAAAAAACACTTGTGAACAAAACTAGAATAAGCAAATCCAAGATACTGGTGCAAGTAAACATGTTCATTGTGATATAAACAATAACATATGACTACATATACCTTGTCTGTCTCACATTATGTAAACTATGTATTACAACATACTAATATTGTAGATATATGGGCAGTGAAAATAGATGCTACAGATTTTTCTCTCCACCATAGTAACATGTTGCAGATATATTGTTTTTTAACTGGCGTGAATTTACCACTGGTGCCTTTCTTTGTGAAAGAGAGAACATTTGACTGCCACTTTTCAAGCCCAAGGATTTAATACCCCAAAGATAGATTTTTGGGTGGAGTAACAGTCAAACAGAGGCTGGTATGTGTGAGAGCCAGACTTGGTATGCTAAAAATCAGTCCCATGCCCCGGCCTACTTGGCAGAATAAAGAAGGAATGTCTCAATAGCAATATTACTAGAGATTCCTTTATTGTGTGGGAAAAAGAGAACTCCACATAAAGGGCTTTTGTCTGGATGCTTCGTCTTTAGCCTGACATTCTTTGATGCAACCAGATGAACTCGGGAACACCATTGCGAAAGTATTCTCATGCTGTGCAGCACCAAGTATCTGATGAGGGCTGCTGGATATGAAGGATTTTCATTAGTATCTATGGCAAGAAATTCTCTTTCCTACTCCAAAAATACCATGATGTGAATTGTGGTTGATAGTCTTCCTTTTTTTCACTGCACCACCTCTTACGGGTGTCTGACTCTAAACACATCAGATAGATTTCTGAAATTGGACACATTTTTGGATGACATTTAGTTCAGCATGGCACATTACCTGAAGTATGTTACAGTGTAGATAGCCTTGTACAAATGAATCATTTTAAATAGAACAACTGGCTGTATTATTTGAAGGATGTTGCCTCGTTGTTTTGGTGTCAAATTTATATTGGCAACTAGCTAATGAGTCATACCCTTGAAGACGTAAATGGGAGTCAGTATTATTGAAACCCCTCAACAAACCTTGACACACATTACATTACACTTGCTCTATTATCACCTTATGAATTATATGAGGCTTTTAGTTGTTATTGTTTCCACCAATGCCTGAGAAAAATATCTTGTTCTTTAGCTGCAAAATGACTCACAGTATTCTGCTATCTGTTAATCTTGTGTGTTTGGTGAGCCAAAGCAGTAAAGTGGTGGCTAATAAAAGCAAAACAATTAGATGAAATGGCTTAGAGCTTAGGGTAACTGCACAATTGGTGATCATTTCTGGAGCTATGTTCAAGTTGCTCCATTGCTACTTAGCCCTTTACTCAGCAGTATAGCTGCTAGAGCTCAGCATCAAACTTTATTCCTTTTGTCGCCACTGGAAAATCACACCAATGTTAACTCTCAATTTGCTTCTGTTTCTCACTTCTTTGTGTCTACTGAAGTTTGCTTGTTAACCAGCTAATTCCATGTTGTCACCTTCCAGTAGAGTCACAGACTGCCCTGAAGAATTAGCATGACTCAGGGATTATTTAATAACCTCTTTTCTTGTAAATGCAGCAAAAACTAAAGTTCTTAGTGAGCAACAATCACTTCCATCTACATTCAGCAACAGAGAAAACTTACATATAGCACAGTAAGTTTTGTACAGTAAGTAAAATGACAGTCCACAAGAGGGGACTGTCATTTTGTTTTCATTTTTTGCACATGCACTGATCAACAAGTGGCAGTAAAGGTAGTTTCAAATTAGAACCATTTGTCTTTTACATGCAATGTTGACCAGGGCTGTTGGCAAGCACTCATCACCCCCACCTATTGTCACAACAAACCACAGTTGGCAGCAAAAAAACAAAACATTAGGACCTTTGAGTTCAAGGAGTGATTAATAATTTGGTTAAGTTTTATAGCTTTTATCTTCCTGTCTTCCTGTCAGTGACAGACCAGCCACCGTTTGCACTTCAGTGACTGACTTTAGTCATTAATTCATCTCTCACTTAAGTGAAATATTTCAATGATGAAAGTCTGTTCTTCTCCACGATCTGTATTCAAAATTAGCCAGATTCTGAACTGACTAGAATGATGAGTCTGATTCTTTTTTCGTTTCCTCCCACGTCACCCCTGTCTACCATTTCTAATCTTTTTCAGGAAATCCAATTTATTTGTATATGTGTGTTTCTCTGCAGAGATTTTCCAATCCGGGGTATGCAGATCTACGATGGACCCATCAACGTGCAGAACTGTACATTTCGGAAATACACAGCACTCGACGGACGGCACACCAGTGCCTTCGGCTTCAGGCTCAACAACTCATGGCAGAGTTGTCCCAACAATAATGTCACTGACATCACCTTTGACCATGTGCCTGTGAGTCAGCTTACCTGTGTAAAACATTCAAAACATCTGCTCCTGATTAATCTGAGTGCACTTTACTTTGACAGTAAAAGAAAATGGGAAGAATATCAGTATCACTAGAGTAGGAAGTTTAAATATGACAAGTGAGCTCTATGTGAGCATGGAGGTTTTGACCATTAGAGGCACTGTGGCGCAAATGTTTTCATGCAAAGAAATGCACCAAAGATGAAGAACTTAAAATCAAACGAATTACCTTGAGGTGATGTGTTGACTATTTTTTTTTAACATTTAACATTTAAAACATTTTAAAATACAGACCGTTGATAAGACCCACATCAGAAAAATTGATCTAATAATTTAGTAATCTCCAGTTTGGACGAGACTGCACAACTGTGCCACATTGGTGCTTTTTCATTTATGTGAAGGCAACTTTTTCTCAGTGCAAGAAAACGCAAGAAAATGAAAAAAAAACAAAAAAAACTCAGGCCTGAGGGAAGTCAGGCCCGGAAAAGTATCTGAAATTAATTATACTCTAATTTTTAATTTAGTTGGTTTAGAAAAGCCCTTGCTGTGTAAAATAATTCATCGAGCATATCAAAGTACCCGTTGAACGGATTCTTTAAAAAAAAAAAAACTTCGTATCAAAAGAGAAATTCCAGTGAAAAGAGATTAATTAATTTTAAGCATTTTGAGCTGTCACCATCACCATTTCTGTTAAGTATAAAAGATAAACATCGGATCAAGCTAATGTAATCCTTTAAAAAAAAAGTAATTTTTTGTAGAACTTTGACTGCATTTTTAATGTTATTTAGACTGAAGCAGAAATTTGGAACAGAGTGAAATGACTGTCTATCTCTATTTCTCTGTCCATGGGCTGTAGATCACATCTCGTGTGTTTTTTGGGGAACCGGGTCCCTGGTTTAATAAGATGGAGATGGATGGCGACAAGACAACAATCTTCCACGATATTGATGGCTCAGTCAGCGAGTATCCTGGAGCCTACCTGGTTAAAGAGGACAACTGGTTGCTCCGTCACCCCGACTGCATCGATGTGCCTGACTGGAAGGCTGCCATCTGCAGCGGCAACTATGCACAGGTGTGTGAGCAGATCACCCCTCACGCGCTTCTGTTAGCTTCTATTACACCCTGTTTGGTTACATGATCTGTGTGTGTTAAACATGAGGTTTTTAGTCCACAGCAAGCTCCCTAACTCTGTGGTCATGTTCCTATCAGATCTACGTCCAGACACGAAACCCTGCCAACCTGAACATGCACATAGTGAGGGACGAGTACCATGAGCATCCTCTGACACTAGAAGGCGCTCTGGGAAAGAGAAAACACTACCAGCAGTTCCAGCCGGTGATCATGTTAGCCAAAGGCTACACCATACACTGGGACCAGGCGGCGCCAGCTGAGGTCACAATCTGGCTCATCAACTTTGACAAGTTAGTGGACACGCAAGCCATAACATTAACAGCACACTGCACACACTTACGCCAAACAACCACCTTCACACACTGTGTTTACAGAAGTTGGGTGTGGGCAGTTTACACCCTAGAGAACGGGTCTAGTTTAACACAGAGACAAACAAACATACATGCTCACATTCAAATCTTAAAGTCTAAAATATTGGGGTTGTCTATTGGCATGGATTTAATACTTATGGCCCAAAAGCTTGATAAATGACCATGTTGACCCACAGCGACCCCTGAGTAAAAGATGATGAGTGAATAATATGTGAAGACTAGCTGCAAATGTTTTACCCACATGTTATCTTAACAATGATTCGTGCATACATGGTGATAATTTTGTGCGTAGCTGTGGTGAGCTCGAGATAATCCAATGTGAACACAAGTTGTTAACACTGCACACAAGATAATCACTTGCAGACTTAACATTGGGTTTTTAGTCACAATCAAGATTAGAACTCTGATCTGTTAGATCTGTATACAAGATCTTTGTGAAAATATCATCTTTCAGACATAAGCATGTATCAACTTCACAAGGACTTGATATTTTATATTTTATTTATTTGATATTTTATTTTGCCTGCGATACAAGAACATTGGGTGCAGTCAGGGTTGTGAAATATATTTCACTGTAAATGTACTGCCAGGATTTGTTGAAGATGTTGTCTACTCTAACTCAGTGTGGATCTAACAGTGTGTCTACACAGAGCATTTTTTAGCCACATATCTTGTGATCAGTCCAGTGATCAGTCCAGTTGTCTGAACAGGATTTCTGCACAAGTCAATGCTTGAACTCATTCTACGTCAACACACACAGGCCACTGAAGCTGCTGCTCTACTGACACCTTGACCATACCAAGCAGCCTCTGGGCCTCATCTGTTGCCATCAACCATCCATGTAGTGATTTCTAGCTACTCCATCACGATGCTATTGGAGGTGTAATGAAGCAAACACTGGAAAAGGAGAAAAAGAGACAAGGGTAAAAGATTGTGTCTCATTGAATGGAAGGAGTTGGAGGTGTGTTTGTCTTTACGGATGGTTGTATAAGTGGTTGGATGTTAATCCTGTCTCTGATCAAAGACACTCTGGAGTCAGATGTGAACATCATTCTTTAACTGTGGATGATCCTTGACCTCTTCCCAGTTAATTCTTGTTCTTGTCTAGCACAAGTCAGCTGATGTTGTCTACTGATGTAGCCTGCTGCACAGCAGTCACACATGCCATCATGATCAGGCTGATGTTCAGACTGAACCAAGTCCTAAAGAACCTAATGTGCTTCAGAAGGGCCTCTCACAATGTCTCATAACTTTCCAAACCTAAAAATCCAGCACATTCTGGATTTTTCATTCTTCAGACACCATCCTTTCAAATGTAAAACTGAGAGCAACTACATGACCACCTTTGTGTGCCATTAAACTCATGAGTGTGATTAATCATATCTGCCTACAAAGACGTGCAAAAGACATAGATTTCTTGAAATGAGATCAAACAGGCCACAGGATCATAGCCCGGAGGATGCCGTGATCACAGGCTTTTCATCCCACCTTAGAGAAGGATCATTTAGTAAAGGAAAACTAAGCACTTTTGTGTTCAGATGTGGTTGTACGTCACAAGATCATTTTCTTTGAAGGATGCAAAGAGCTTAAAAAGGGGGAACTCCACTGATTTGTACACATGCAAGCCTGGTTCCAGGTGCTGGGAAGTAAATGGTAAATGGACTGCGTTTATGTAGCAATTTTCTAGCCTTTATGATCACTCAAAGCTATTAATACTGTGAGTCACATTCCCACAAACATTATACAGAACCTTTGCAGCAGTTTTCTATACACACACCAGTGTGCACAATTTGGGCTTCCAAGGACACCTGGACCAACATGCAGTCTGGATGATCCACAGATCAAATCACAAACTTTCTGATTAGTAGACAACCGGTGCTACTCCCTGATGTGGCTGCAAAGATGATTTGGAGTTTACGGGTTTGGCTAAAATAGGGGATAATTGTCACCTTCTCCACCTCCTGTCAGTAAGGTCAGAACCTTCAGAGTACTGATCTGCTTGTCAGGGAGGGGCATCTCATGATTGTCACTTTTACCCAGTGACAATGGTGGGATGACCCAGTGACCCAGTATGTCTCCTCACGTGCTGACAAGAGCCATCATCATCTATAAACAGTGCTCATCTTCACACACTAATGGAACAGCTGATATCAGGATCAGTATCTTGCACAAGGACATGTTGACATTTGGACTGGAGCAGTGATTCACATTTGTGGATAACCTTCAAAGCCACAGAGCCTAGGGTTCTGGTATCACTGTTGAGGGTGGAGTGAAAAAGCCCTCTGTCATAGAGACATGGACAAAACATGATGAACTGCACGATGAATTCTCAGATATCAGTGTCTTCTCCTGACCAAGGAAGTTTAGTTGAAAAGATGAATTGTGGGAAGCGATCTTTCATTAAAGACTCTGTAAATTGCTTGGCTGCTCTTGAAGCCACTCAGATGAGGGAAGGCAATACGATGGAGGCTGTCAGCTCATTCCTCTGACTCCCAGTATTTATGAGGATTCACCGCAGAAATGGGGAGAGCCTCATCTTGAGCCCCTCCCTTTAAATTGTGTTAACTGTGTGGCCTTCAGCTATTTTAACTGCGTAAAGCCTGGTTGTCATTTCAAGCATGTCAGCAATTCCCCACTGGCCTGAGTCCACCCTGACATGGACATTGTTGAACCAGACTCATGGATTTCCATTAAGCGATGGCTCCATCTACAGTTCACACAGGAATACAGCAAGTGAGAAGAACGGTGTGAAATATGACTTGTTTATTTTTGCCTTAAGTACACAGCTGCTGATCGTGCGTTCATGAGTCACTCTGTCTCGCTTTGTTCAATGTGATATATTGAAATGAAGTTTTGCTTAATGGATCATAATCTTGTTTAAAAATTATTGACTTTGGTGGTTTCTCCTTTATTCCCTTTGAACCTAATCTTTTCATTTGTGCTGCAACTACACTCATTTTCCTATTAGACAAAACAAGGTAATCCATGGACTGTTTGGATAAACAATGCACAAAGAGACAACAAATTATTAAGCTGGGGATGTGTTATGAAAATCATTAAAATATAAAGTTTTTAGAAATATACTGTGACAAAGAGTTCAATAAATACCCTAATACAAACACAACAGAATGATAAACATCCAGTTAGAGTGGTGTATAAAGATTGTACAAGTCCTGTTTCATTGACAAAGCTTAATTTGGATATCATATGTAAGCTATGACTAACTTGTTTCCTTGTCTTTTTAATTAAAGATACAGGATATTTGTGTATTTGAAGTTCAAGTTAGAGCTCAGCAATTAAAAAGAATTACAGTACCATTAAATTTGTTTGCACTAAACCAGTTCATCCCAGTCCCCAAGAGATATTCAGTTTTTTCCCCAATATTCCTTTAAAGATATTTTTACAATATTCAGTTCATCAAAACTGTTTTATCATATGTGATTTAACTCTATAGCATGTCTGGTTTTGCAGTGGAATTAAATCAGTGGTGTATTTTTTTTTTTTTGCTTCTATGTCAGAAATGACTGGATCAACGTGGGCCTCTGTTACCCCCAAGGCACCACCTTCACCGTCATATCCGATATCCACAACCGGCTGACCAAACAGACCCGCAAGACCGGCGTGTTTGTGAGGACAACGCAGAGAGAGAAGATCAACCACTCCCACTCAACCAGAGGATACTACTACTTGGAGGAAGACACCGGGTCAGATACAGTGACACACAATGATACACTCAGACAGAGCCTTTATAGGCTAAGAGGCTGTTTACATCACTCACTCAATCAATATATAATTCTGCCAACATTCCCACTAATATGCAGAGTCCTGGTAGTGCACATATCAAAATTCTGTTCCTATCCAAATCTTTCATAATGTTAAAAAATAGCCGTGGTTCTGCTTCTGTCCAGAAATGGAGGCATCACTATTCTCAACTCTATAAACTGTTAAGTTGACCATAAACAGGCAAGAGGCCATGTGTTGCAAACTGCTGTAAAAAAATATATATTCTTAATGAGCTGTATTGGCCTGTAAACCCACAGTATGAACTTAATTGTGAGTAAAAGTGATAATATGCTGAGACTGTTTTATTAGCCTTTCTGCTGCCCCCAAGTGACCACATTTATAAATTAATGCAGTTTTAAATATTCAAGTTACGAGATCCAGTGAACTACAATTCTTTTTTGTTTTTCCAGTTTTGTTTTTGCACCAGTTTTAAGATGCTATTCATCATGTGCTCTACTACAAGCCATACAACATTAGAAGTCTGATAACAGTTTTTAAACAACCAGTCAGTTAATCATGGTCATCTAAACCAATCACTTAGAAGTCAAACTTAAAGTCAGCACAACTGTGATCCATCATTACACAGGAAAATGGTTGTGAAAATAAATTTGTCTTCAAAATAACTTTCCTTTTTTTTCAGTCTGGCTGATACCTCATGTCACTAGTCAGATTAAATGTCCCTAGTATGGACACTTCATATGTTAGCGAAGATAAATCTGCATTTCACTGCCTTATATTTTTCAGTGGCTAAAACCTGTTAGAGAAAGTTAACGGTGCTTTACTGTGTGGATTGCAGCCTGCTATTCCTGAGGGCAAAGGCCCATAACGACAAAGACCAGTTTGCCTTCTGCTCTGAGAAAGGATGTGAGAGGGTGAAGATCACAGCCGTCATCCCGAAAGGAAGTCCACCCAGCAACTGCATGGACCAGGCCTACCCCAGACACGCTGAGCTGCCAGTGGTAGATGTACCCATGCCCAAAAAGATTCCTAATGCCAGGCTGGTGAGTGTGTGTATTTATGATGTACTTGTTTTGTCCTTTTTAATACAAACATCTTTTTTTACTCAGTTTTATGCTGTTACTTTTTTCTTGTTGCTGAATCTCATTTTTCCCCAAATTTTATCCATCTTATGTCACATTTTTAAATTTCTTTGTGTGTTAATTACACCTCTGTTTCTTTGCTTACGTCCTTTCAGCACTCACCAGAGCACTTCCTGGAGGTCAAAATGGAGTCATACAACACACGCTTCTTCCACATCAAGGAGGATTTTGCCTTTACTGAGGTATGTTTTATCTCACAGAGATAACAGTAGGCTTAGACCACTGGCTCGGGTTTACTGATCAGACACTAGAAATGTCATTCATAGATCAATGTTGTGCTCATCAAACTGCTAAAAGATGAAGGTCCTTCACTTTTCTTATTTTCCGTGTCAAATAAAGTATTGCGCAAGAATGTTTGTCTGCGTTAAACTTCAGTGATTGACTTTTTATGTTGTGACAGGTGAATGGAAGAAAGCTATACCAAGCAGAGGATGGGGTGCAGCTGACAGTAATCGATGGCCATGATGGGAAGTTTGTGGAGAGCAAAGGCTTCAGGAACTCTATCCTGCAGGGAATCCCTGCACAGATAGACAACTATGTCAGTGGACTGAGAGATGGGTAAGATGCTGCTGCTCTGCTGTCCACTCAAACTACAGTGAAAATCCCTTCACTGTTATTCTTGCTGAGTTACCAACATATTGTATTTTGAAGATATGTAGCCTTACTAAAGTGTTGTTTGTCATTCTTTCTTCAGTTCCGTCGTTCTTGTGACATCTAAAGGTCGTCTGATTACCCGAGGGTCCTGGACAAAAGTCCTGGAGAGACTTGGAGCAGACAAAAGCATCAAATTGAAAGGTAATTTTCTTTCTTTACCGTTGAGATAAATGTATGAAGGAGTTTTCAAATTGCTGCCATGAGTCAAAAACATTTTCAATGCTGTATCAGAAAAGCTCTTATTACTGTCATTACTTTCATGGCTTTTTCGAAGTTCCATTGAAGTTTTATCATGAAACATTTTACATATAGCCTGTTGAATATATATAGCCTGTCCACTAATGGCTCTGTATTTATCCATTCTGTACATCTACAAACCTACATTAAATGATTGGTCATATAATTGTATAACCAATTATATGCCCAGTGGTTATTAATGCAAAATGTTTAATGTTTTATTGGGATGTAAAAAAAGACAATATCAAAACTGGCTGCTCAGTCTGCTTTGTTTAATTACATAATGAAATCACCACCTAAGTAATTGACCACAATCCACAGAAAGACTTTAGCAGCTACAGAATTCTATTTAAAGACGTGGATATCAAGGTGTATATTTAATGTAGATATTTGAATAGTGAATTTGAATCAGAAAAAAGTGCAGTGGCAGGCATTTTAAATCATGGCTCACTGTGTCCAGATAGGAGAGAAAGAGACTTCTATTCAGAATTGTAGAAACTCCACATGGTCTCTATGCTGTTAAGAAGTGAATGTGAGGGAGAAAATTGCTGCAAAACAAACTGATGTTCAAATTATCTTTCCTAATTTTGTGTCATTTGGCCTCCCCGTAGATAAGCTGGCATTTGTGGGGTTCAAAGGATCCTTCCACCCTGACTGGGTCCATCTGGAGGTGGACTCCGACCGAGCCAAGATCCATCAGGTCCTGCCTGTTCCTGTGGTGCACAAGATGAAACTATGAGTGGCAGGAAGAGTGGAGAAGAAAGCCAAGAGACTATGTAGCCCCCAGATACTGACGCACATAACCCCCCCTTCCCCTCCAACAAAAAACAAATTACACATGCACCAATACACTCTTTTACATATACACACACACACACATACATGGCCAGCACTGAAGAGTCAGTCGCTACAAGCCATTGGTCCAGGATCAAGTAGTGTTTTTTTCTAGGTTTGATCAGAAAAAAATTATACGATTTGGTGAATTGAAAAGGGGGAGACCTTTTTCCTATATCCAGCACTGCCCATGATGAACTGATCTGTGTAGGACAGCCACCATCAATAGAGCACTTTGTGGAAGGCACAACACACCCTGTGGTGGCCATACTGAAGGTCTTCAGCTCTTAAGACAACAGCTCAGAGCAACCAATGGTGTTTACAGAAACCTCATCATCTCCACAGACATTAATATATATCACTGATGTTGGTTCTGTCACTGGCTGAACTTTAATATCACATCTCTAACATTGTTGTTATCTTTACATAACATTAGCTTGCCAGTAAAGCACTTAGTATGTATATCATTTGGTCAGCTAACCATAACTGTTTGTGCTCCAGCTAAAATAGACATTAACTTAGTTTCATATTAACATTAACACTGGTGTCTTTGTTGAATTCTAGGATTTTTAGTCAAAACCTTTAACTGACATTTATCAAGCAACATCTAGTAAATGTTTAGGAAAGAAACCAGGGATAAACACAGTTGAAACCTCTCATTTGTAGGTATGGAATGGTAGCCAGCAGGTGGGTAAGCTCCCACCTGACACCGTAAGAGATGTGTTTTAGCCTCCTGACTAATGTGTCAACCTTCCGTGGTCGGGGTTCAAGTCCAGTGCAGGATTTTGCTTGGGATCTACACAGAATCTGTACTCTAACAGACTTTGCTGTTCTGGCATCTACAATAATAATACCAAGTAAAAAATGGTGTTGGACTATGCTTGAAATCAATATGTATAAATTCAAATGAACACTTGAAGGCGCATAGGGCAAGGTGTGATAACCAGGGAAAAGAGCACAGTAAGTCTCTTGACCACATTCAAGGTCTTGAACTCATGTGGGCTTGGGGTTTCACAGTTTTGGGGAAAAAGTTTGTTTTACAAAGTTTGGCAGGTACTCATGGACACAAAAGTGAAAACATTGTGCTTTATTTTCAAGTTGTGCACATCTGAGGAAACTGAATTTACATTGCTTCCAGTGTTCCCTGCAACCAATTAAGGCTCCTGACCGGAAAGGAATATACATCTAGCATAGACTATTTTGAAAATGCTGACTGATCACATCTAAGGGCACTTCTCCAAATGGTCCTTTCAAAGGTGCAGCATTAGCGTCTTGTCATGGAGATAATCAAGGTGTAGTAATTCTGCACACCCGACAGCTTGACATAAAAAGAGTTCAAACCCAACTGCAGGGCACGATGTTTCCTGCACTTTTGACAACCCAACAAGCACTTTGTTGAAACATACTGATGCCTTCTGGCCTCTTACATGCCCCCTGCCTTACTAGCAATGATAAAGCATCACCGACAAATTAAGAGAAGTTCTCTCTGGTCAGGATCTGGTTTTTGGTCAGGATTATGTTGGTAGCAGGATCAAAATTTGCAATGTTTCCCAGTTTCCATTTTCTCCAGCTATGTTCTCACGCTCTGGTAATCCCAAAGTCTTTCTAGGTCCAAAGGGTTATAAACCACTGCCAGATCTTGTCCTGTCTCTTTGCTGTTGGACATGCCTGAAATAGATTAGTTCAGAATAATATGACAATGTGGGGCTTCAGTAATATCTAAAACTACTTGGATATTTTGGTCTACAGCCCACCCCACCCTGATGTGATCCCTGAGGATATATACTAAGGCCCTCAAAGAGCAGGGGTTACAGATGAATTTTGTATCAGCAGTAACTATTTTGAGGAATAACCCTGAGTTATGATCAACAAATCTGCTAAATATTCTGGCCCTGTGATTGTTTAGTTGTATAGTTCAGCAACATACATGCACACATGTATGTATACACAGAAACTAAAGAAAGATAATGTACATAATTAATTTGTTAATAAAAAGGTAAGATTGTAGTTATGGATGGTTTAGTGAAAAGGCATATCAGGTACAGATAAGGGCCCCAAAAAATCAAAGAGGCTCCAGGGTCAGAGCTTGTGTATGAGACAGGAAAGTCAATTAAACAATCATAAAATGAACATAAAGATGTTTTAAGACACAAAGTCATGCAAAACAAGTAGAAACAGTGAGTCAAAGTCATATTTGTGTCTGCATCTGCATGATACAGGAATACAAAACTAATAGAAAGGATATTTTCACCACAACTACTACTGCAAGTTGTGGATGATTGTCACAGTAAGCTACATTTGTGAAGAGATGTTACATTCACTTCACTTTTACTTTGAGTATTTAAACAACAATCATTCCTTTTTCTTTTTTTTTTCTTTTTTTTTTTTTTTTACAAAGTAATAGCCAAATCTGCAGTAAACCTCCACAGTGTCAGTAATTGTTGCAAGCCCATTATTGATGCAAAGCTTCACAACAGGAAGCAAACAGTAAGAAAGTGTGAGACAGCAAATCAAACGCATGTATCATGTATGTGCCTCATCGAGCATCCTTCCCATGCAGGCCTCTGTGACGTGACAGTAGAAGTTGAGTGGTTTTACCCCCCTGCTTTGTTCGATGAATCTGTTTACTGATAGAATAGAAGAAAAAAATCAAACATTCCTTGTTTTGCATTCAGACCAATGGTTGTTGAATTGCTTTGTTTCATTCTGAGCACTTGCTCACTTGATATTGTGATGTTTTCCTTCCATGCCCCCCACCCTCCCCACAACTAACCCCACCCCAACCCCTATCAGTTTTGTGATTCATTTGTCTGTGTCTTTTCTCTCTTTTTTTAAACCAGCAAGAGGCCCAAAACAGTAAAAAAAAAAGAAAAAAGAAAAAAAAGAAAGAAAGAAAGAAAGAACGAACGAAGTAAAGAAAGAAGAAAGAAAAGAAATTATCTACTGAATCTAAAATCAAGGTGTTTTTAAATGTGCAATTTCCCCTCATTTCAAAACAACAGAGAAGCAAATCTCTGTTCCAATCTGGCGAGAAAAAAAGGATTTCCCCTTCCTTTGCCGAAATAGCTGGTCTTTTTTCGGAGGTCGTAGCAGTAATTAGTGTTTTGTAAGTTTAATGTGTTTTTAAAAATCCACAGATTGCTAAGAGATATATTTTATACTTATTTATTGTACAAACGCAGTTGATCCAAATCTACAAGGGACATCTTTTGAGTTGTAATGTTATTACTGTCCTGTATGTATACTGTATGTAAGATTACACATTATAGCACCATTTTAAAAGATTTGTACCAGACACTCCCAGCATTCATGCATATGACTCATATGGTATAGTTGGCTTGTTTTAACTGTACACCAAATGGATGTATTGTATATGTGGCTTGGGCTTGTAAAATGACGAAATTCCATGACTTTGAATTTCTTTGAGGACTTTTGTACAGAAATAAATGATGATGAACAATTCGGCTGAATGTCATTGTGTCCCTGGAAAACTTTCAGTGTGTCATCTTCAGCTGTTTTTATGCTGATTTATAAGTCATATATCATATCCCATCAACGAAAGTATATTCTCAAAATCAATTCTTTTCCAGTACAGAAACAAATTAAATGCAAATTCAAAAATAAAAATGTAAATAGTTTGTAAATGTGATTTAAAGGTGCTTCATAAAACACCTTTAAATCTCTCGTCTTAATGCAACAATGGCTCATGCTGTTGGCAAGTGTCACCACCCCGCACAATTGTCGGCAGAGAAAACTTACATGTCGCACCTTTAAAGGTTCCCTGCCTGGTGTTAAGGCTCATTTATGCTCAATGTTAAAATATATATATGGATGGAGCCTTTTGCCTGTCTTCCCTTGTATGACTATGGAGATATTTTTCTGAGCATGCCCTTCTTTTTTTCGTCTTGAGCACAAGCATTCAGACGCACTGACCAACAAATAACAGTAAAGACAGATAAACACATATTAGACCATAAAAACATCTTTCATTGTAGTGTTTACCACTCTGGAACTGCCAGTGGCAGAGTCTTCACAGAAATGAAAAAAAGTGGGTGAATTTATGGAGCACTTTTTTTTTTGTCCTAACCACTCAAAGCACTTAAAAGACATGATGTTAGCATTTTTACACCATTCACAATCCAACTGAACAGCCATCAGGAGTGACCTTCTGACCTTCCTTCCGACGGCCGCTGCTCGCACTGAGCAATATGAGTGTATTTTTATCAGCACTCAAATATGAAATTCAACTATTTCTGCTCAAAAGCTCTTTTGTTGGGTACAGTCAACGTTTAAGCCAAGAGTTGATGTCAACAGGATGGTTTGCCTTTCGCTTGGAACATTGTTGCTGTTCACCACATTAACAATATTAAGCAAACTTGGCAACGTCACTGGGCTGCAAGCTAATCTTCCATTCATCCATTTTCTACCCCTTTATCCCATACTTGGGGTCGGGGGGGGCAGCTATCCCAGCTGCTTACACTTTGGATGGTCGCCAGCTCGCCACAGGACCACATATAGACAAATAACCCTTTGCACTCACATCTACACCTACGGGCAATTTAGTATGCTCAATTCACCTATCCGCTGGTGAGAACATGCAAACTCCACACAGAAAGACCCTGCGTCCAACCAGGGAGTCGAACCCAGGACCTTCTTGCTGTGAGGCAACAGCACTAACCCCTGTGGCATTGACCACAAGCTAACCTTTTCCAACTAAATATCTTTGTCAATTTTTCATTTTAAGTGGTGATAAAACAACTGACATTGGCCATAATGGCCAGACCCCGATCCCATCCCTTGGACCTTTACCTTATTCATTCCATACACAGTAATGTGGGGCCATTCATAAACCTGTTTTATATGCTGAATTGTATTTGCTCTATAAAACCAAAGTAGACATGTAATGTTCTACAAAGGCAGGAAAGAGAACTGAAATGCAGTAAACATGGATGTCAATGATTCTGGCCTTGAAATACATTTAAAATATCTCATAAGGAAGGGAATGCACCAGACATTGCTGTTGACTTCAAGGTCACGGAGGGGCTGCGGGGTGAAGGGGGGGGTCCTCGATAGTAAATGGTCTTCGCCTGGTCAAGGTGAACACGTGAATAACCTTGTTTTATATAGACACACGGCCAGGTGATGGGTTTACTGATTACCAGCAGACATGAGAACTCAACACACGGTCACACAAAATCTATATCAGTCTATTTTTTCCACGAAGAAGTATCAAGATCGTGCATCTGCACTGCCAGAAAAAAAATGGATTTATTACAGTAGCATCGCTAATTTGCTTTTCTGTGTGAGATTTGCCAATTAAAGCTGATGTAGTAAATAATATGAGTGAAAACTGAGAAAACTAAACAGGAGATATCCAACATCGAGTACATGATGACAACCTAGCAACACGCATGGTTGATAGCAATTAAGTTTTTTTTTTTTAAGTTGAGTTTTTTTATTTAGAAAAAAATGATCACTCATTGTTTCACTGTATAATGTGTGAAAAACTCATGGAATGTAAGCCATGTAAGACATCAAAGTGTTTCTTCATTTTTATTATCATTACTGTTATTGTTTATTACAATTTTGTCATTTGCCTGTCAGTGCAACATGATATGGGACTGTGATTCAACAGCAGCCCAAAGAAGGAACAGATGTTGGCATAACTCATCAATTTGATTCGTTGACAGCTGAGTTAAAGTTCACCCTTGGCTGAATTGTAGAAATACGACAGATACTGATGTAAGAAATCAGTCTTGTACGTTGTATATAAGAATCACAGCCACACTTATATCAGTGATGTCTAACACTGATGTTGGTCGATCAGGTCTGATGATGATGCACATTTTCAGACGTGTTGCTGCACACATGACGCATGACTTGTTTTGACGAGTTAAACCTGTATAAACAAGGCATCGGGATACTTGATCTATCTGCACATGTACCTCATGCATATACAGTATGAATACATGATTTCACGTGTGAAGTAAAATGATGCGATGTCTGCAGCATGTCAGCCATTATTCCACTGTCATGTTCTGATGACAGCGTTACAGAGAACGAACTGCTTCACACCATGGTAATAAAAAATAGCTCATTTGATTGTATAAAAAGTGTTTATTTTCATATTCAGTGAAAAATCATACAGAAAACGTGCTGTGCTACTTTTGTATCAAATCTTGACGTGCTGCTGATGTGAACAGTTAAGTGTAACACAGGCGAGGACCTGAAAGTCTGATGAATGACTCCATGTCCCTTCCAGGAAAACCACTTCCTGTACGAACATGGCTATTGGCACAGAAAAAAAACCAATCACTCTCCACATCATATCTGACTCACTGAGTACCTTTCAAACAAAATATACATGCAGTGGTTTGCATCTGATAATAATCTAACAGAAAATAACCAGTCAGCACAGATAAAATGACTGATGTTGAAGACCTCGTTACCACTCTGTGACAAAGAACAATGATTTCAAGAGTGAACTTATCACAGCAACAGGTTCAACAAAAAATCTCTGAGTAATGATTCCAGCTCAGCAGTCAGTGTCCATGTACCAAACAGGATTTATTAGTTCGCTCATACCACCGACTCTGTGGTCCTGCAGCCCCTCATCAGTTCATTGCTCACATATCCTGGTCTTGAGAATAAGCTGAGGCCATTAGAATAAAAGGACGTGGCTGTTTGTCTCCTCTGTTATTCTATCACAGCTCAATTTTCTGATGGCTGGCACTGTTCCCCTCAACGTCAGGCTTCTTGCTCTCCGTCTTCTTCTTACTCTTTTTCTTGGCATTGACTTCGTTCTCCTTCTTATATTTGGCGTCGTCCTTCTTGGCTGCTTTCCCAGGAAACACCTGTCCCTCTACCGTGACGTCCACACAGCGCTCCTGGGACACGAGGAAGTCTTTGACCTCCCAGGCCATACTGCCATCCCTCAGCATGAAGATCACTCTGTTGGAGCCCACCACAAACCTGCAGGAGAACAGCTGCATTAATCCAGGTAACCTTCATCACTACAGACTATCCTCATTATTTTACTGACTGTGTAACAGCCTTGGTCATATACATAAATTCTCAAACTATTCTACGTATGATGTTTCAAACTGATGACACCTCATAAATCGAAATGAGTAAAGACAGAACTGAAATTCTAAATAAAACAAGAACATAGTGATGCACTCCAGACATATTTAACATGCAATGTTTTCTTTGGTCATCTTTCTTTGGTTCATATATAACTGGTGAACTAGTTCCTGCTGTCCAGCTGTGAAACACACTATAACCAGTCAGGAAACAACCACGTAGGGCTACAAAGTGATTTCAAAACATTTAACAAAAAGATGAACCCGATGCTTTGACTTCTCTTGATCAGCTGCATTATTTTTGATCTACCACCAGATGTCACTGTCCTCACTATGTTTAAAGCCCCAAAGATTCAAACCTTTCTTTCAGCAGACAGGAAGACAGCTTTATGACTGGAAAAGGCTTAGCTCGTGTTTAACAACTGATTTTAGTTCTTTCATCTAATAGCAGTGCTAAAATTATAAGTTGGTTAATTGATAAATATCCCACATAATCATTAATTGCAGATCATGCGAATGGGAAATAAATCTATCTTCTTGCAAAGCATCTCATCAAAGACATTGTTGTTGTTAAAATAATTCAGTGACAATCTACCTCTGAACATCAAAGTTGGCATTGAAGAGGCTGCCCTGCCACAGGCCTGTGATCTCCTCAGTCTCCTTCTCAGTGGGATCCCCTGACACTGTGGCAAAAACCATCAGAGTCCTGCCCTTCTTGGACATCTTGAGCAGCTCTTCTGGCTTAGAAGCATCAACCTTGGAGAAGTCAATAGGTGGGGGGGCTCTCTTGTGCTCTGGGAGATCCCCTTCCTCAATGTCATCATCCTCCTGTGGAGCAAAGAGGAGAGATACGAGAGACAGAGAGACTGAAATAAAATAAAATAAAGCCCGTCTCAGTCTTCATGTGGCTCAAGATGCTGAGCCAAAGCCTAAACATTCATCACACGAATAACGGTGTCAACCCTGTTTCTCACATTAGGCCAAAAGTCTTAATTTTACAATACAGTGGTTTAGACAACAATGTTAAAAAACGCAAATCATTAGTCAACATTATTATCCTCATCAATCATTATCATTAGTTTCTATCTTGAATTTAAAAACGTAAAAGTTGGTATTGTTACTGAGATCTGTTTTCGGTGAAACACTTTAAATTTGCTTATGAAATGTGTTGTATTAATTAATTTTACTAGCCTGAATACCTGAACAACACAGACTGTTGGTGTAATGACTGTGTGAACACATTTTGAAGGAAACTCGGTTACACATTCATACATCACATACAGTCTCTTCCTTGTGCCCAAGTTCTCTCTTTTCGTGATGTAGACGTTGAGATGCACTTTTATTACACAATAATTATTATATTTCTGGTGTAAGTGTATTATCTGACACAGTACGTCATATTATGACTGTGCTACGTTTAGTTAGGCAGGGGAGTAGAGATACGCCGTGAATATTACGTTACGAGTGTGTTGTTGCTGATGATGCATACTAAGTTAATGCCATGGCCAGCTAACGGCTAGGCTAGCAGCTAACGTCTGAAGGCTGAGTGAATGAAAACCGACTCGTTAACGTACCTCCCACTGCTCCAGGAGCCGCGCCATATCTGCGTCATTGTAGTCACGAATGTCCTTCTTTTTCTTGGGTTTATCTTTACTGTCAGCCGCTGAAATATACATCAAATAAGTGCTGAGCAGGAGCAGCACAAACCTACACCTGAAGTCGGACGCCATGTTTACAGATGGTGTGTTCTGATTGGCTGTGGACTCTGCCGGTCACAAGACGGGAGGGGCGTGTCAGAGCTGTAAAGAGCCGACCGGCGGCACACACGTCTTATGATGGACTTTCAAAATAAGATCGTAATTATGATGGTAATGTAACTTCTCTCTCTTGTTTGTTAACTGTTTTCTTATAAATTTCATATTAGTTTGGTGTTTAATTGTAAAGGTTTTTGCACATATGCCACAAATAAAAGCATTTTAAAATATTTTTGTGCAAATCTCTTGGTCTCGTTCATCTCTGTAATTTAAATGAATCTCACATTGATATCTAGGATGAGAAGAAAAAAGAAACAGAATAAGTGACACATGAATTGAATTGATGACTTTGGTCTAAATGGCACCTAAAGTAAAAGTAACTTCCTCAAATCTCTTCAACTCAGAGGAGCTATTATATTTTACAACTAAGTGCACTTATTCAGCATCACTCATTGATCTTACTAATTATCTCCAATTCACATGACATCTGCTGAACTAGTCACATATTCCTAATAGTTTACCTTATATGTCTTGTGATTTTTATGTTTAGTCTACATCAGGAGTGTTCAAAGCGCAGCCCTGAAGACAAATCTGGCCAGTGGTACATTTTTAGCAAATATTTATTCTGTTAACTTTGAACAAAAGCAGACTGAGAACCAAAATGACCAACATTCATCTCTATGATGTCCTTTGCATGTCAACCACCAAACTTACTCCCGACCTGTCGTCCTTCAGTCCAAAGTGCAGCATCACTGCTCCCACTGAGTGCAATGCTGTTCCCATTATGCGTGAGTTAAAAATGTGTTACACAGTATTCATGTGTTAATAAGCCCAATTACTTGATAAATTCAGTCAGTTAAGTTGATAACATTTTAACAAGCATATAGTTAGTCTATTCACAAAGCTAATTTTTATAACATGTTTTAAATATGCCCTTATTTCCCTCACTTTACTAAGGATTAGTTACCTACATCAGATTGATTTTGTTAACTAGAATACACTAGAGCTGGGGAAATATACCTGACATTTAGTAAGTGGGCCAGACCTTCTTACCTTTTTCCTTTGTTAACCACAATGAAAACCTTTTTTTTTTTTTTTTTGAGGGGGTGGGACATGTTGATGGTAAAAAAGAAACAGATCATACTGTGGCCAAATAATGTGATTTAATATTTTGTTTTGGAGCATCACTCCAACATGTTTATTTGTAACTTGTATATCAATGTGATTTTGGTCACGCACACACACACACACACAAAAACATGATCATCAGTTGGAGTCAGGAAGGAGCCTCTGTCATGTTGGCAGACAGGAAACATGGTGGATGATAACACAAAGGTCACTATTAAACAAACACATTGTAACTGTAAGTCTACTGATATAATCCTGAATTTAATGTTAATGAGCCATTCATTTCCCTCGTTGAGCATGTGGTTGGATTGTTGATACGCTGTGTGTGTGCTTGTATGTGTGTGTGCGTATGTGTGTGTGAGAAGACCAGTGTAGTTCATGGGGTCGTGAAGATCGGAGATCAGCCTAGCTGACACAAACTGTAGAGCTGTTTCCTCTCTGTCCGACTCCACCCAATGGCACTGTGCCCTGTGCAGCTGCAAGTCCCACCGACAGTACAAAACTCACATTCAGTCTCACTGTGTTCATTGCAACCTCACCAATCAGCCTCCTCATGTGCAAATTATACAGTCTCAATCCCGCAAAAAAAGAACTGATTTAATTTTGTGTTTGAAAAATAATTTGGTGACTGTGATATCAAATTTGAAATCATTGAAAAAATGTGCTTTACTATCCACAATTCCATAAAAACACAAGATATTCAGTTAATTATACGCAGACTGTATCAAGTTATTATGTATTAGATTACAGATTTACTCTTTTCATGAATATTTTCATCTTACACTTTAGACCAACTGCATCTGAAACCCAAAGAAATTTAGTTTCCACTGATGTAAAACAGAAGGAAGCAAAAAAAAAAAAAAAAAAATCCCTCACATCTGATAAGTTGAAACAAGCAAGTGTTTGTCATATATACTTGATAAATCCAGATGAGCTGGTGTAACCACTTCAATGCAGTCAAATGCGACGGTAACCTAGTACTTCTACTTACCGGTAAGTACAAACAAGAATGTCAGGAAAGTAAAACGTCCTGGAGCAACAAATTAAGAAGAGAGTGAGAGTGATATCACTCAACTCAGGCTTGAGCAGAGATCAGTGAGTCCTGTTTTACAGGATGTAGAATGATTAAAATATAGCTCAACCTCAACCAGCAATGGTTATATTTTGATATATCCATCATAATAATACACAACTGATATATAATACATTGAAGGGAGCCGGTCTGTATGATTAGTGCTTACATGTTGATACTGTGATGTTAAGTCATCTGTTCTGTTATGATTTACACTTTCCCATTCATCAACATTTGTGTTAACTTATTGTCATTACTAAACCAGTGTAAAATTCCGTGCAAACTTGGCCAATAAAAAAATGATTCTGATTACAATCGTTGTATAGGTTTAATATATATATTCTGTTTTAACTACTTTATGAAAATGTAAACACCTGTCATTCAAGAGTTGAAAACACGTCTTATTTAAAACAAGTTGTTTCAGAGGTGGATACACAGCTGTCCTTCACATACAGGAACGTCCAGAGCGGCTGGGAACGTCCCTCCACACTACAACCGGATTGGCTGCTTAATCGCGCATTGTGATTGGACGTCGTCCACATCGACTTTAGTGATTGGCTGTCGTCTTATGACGACATCATTTCAACAGTTACACGCTGTGAACGGTGAGAAGAAAAAAAGTCCAGTGAGTGTAGAGGAGCAGAGTGAGGACGGGGAGACCTGGCTGCCCGACCATTAAAACACTGCGAGTGTGAAACCGAGAGTGACAGAATCAGTTACCAGCCAGCGCGATAAATAAATATGTATTTTTAAAAGTAATATTAATACTATCAATACAATATTACACATCACACACTACTTTTGGATACGGCCTTGTTCTTCCGCTGTTTACTGAACCATAGCAACAACACCATCACCAGCTACGTTTGACGCTAGCTAACTACTGTTTGCTGTTAGCTTACTATAGTTTACTGTTAGCTCACCGGAGTTTACTGTTAGCTTACGGTTTCAAAGCGCTAAACTGTGACACGTGAGCACGTTTCTTTTCTTTTTTTTTCTCGGCTCTCTCTTCCTGTTCAGTTTTCGTCACGCTGCCAATCCTGTTGTCATGTCAAGGGATGACTTGCGTGGAAAAAAAAGACTCGTGTTTGTGGCAGATATAGTATGTGTGTAAACCAGGCAGGCGTCAGAAAGTGAAGCCACTATCACTACACTGACCCTATTACCCAAACATAGAGCAAGTGTATCATCAGGTTTTAATATCCATTATTAAAGCTTTTATTTTGATTACGGGAATACCTAACGGAAACTGACTGTCTCCGGGAGCTGACATTAGTGTTTTGGGACGTTGGTACCGGTGGTTACAACCGGGTGAGACGTTAGGACTCGGGTTTGTGACGTCAAGGACGCCAGAGTAAACAATACAGTATCCGACGTAGCTGTCAAAATAAAGCTTCTGGCTCCAGAAATAGCCAGCGGAAGAAAAGCACTACTGTGTTTAACTGAAGTATTTGCACTCTACTACTTCTTTTCTACTATAAGGAAATATTTTTAAATAAATACAGAAATATTAACTTCACTAATCAGCCCCCTGCAGCTGTTGAATGTTACAGGTTGGTATGAAAATATACAATCATTTAATAAAAAAGTTTTGTGCTATAGAATGCACAAGTCATATACAATATTGTATGATATATACTTTTCTTGCCAATAACAATGTAAGCAGCTTTTTACTTTCTGGAAGTGCAACATTTACTTAAATTAGTGTGTATATTTTCTGAGTACTTCCTCAGTCACAACAGTTAGCACAACTGCTAATCCCTCAGTAAAATTTGGATCTAAAAAAAAAAAAAAGGATTTAAATGGTTCAGTAATACAGTATATTTAACCTTATCGCCAATAGAAATGCTGCTTTGCAATCTCAGTCTGGAAAAATAGTAGTGGGGCTGAATATTTGCTTCATAGGCCTAAAACTAGTTTGTTTTTTTAATAGAGGGACCGTATTATAATACAGGAGTAAGCCTAAATATCTACCAAGGTCCATATGTGCCAAGTTATGCAACGTTTTCCTTACTTTCATTCGTCTACCACTGTTTTTAAATGTAGAAAGAGAAAATACCGAGGACATGAGCTCAGGGTCCTCAGTGGCACCTTAAGTCCTGACTACCAGTTAGAAACAATAGCTCTGCTTTTATTTTTGAACGCTCGAGCTTCCGGTCTGAGTGTAGCTAGCTAGGCTAGCGGCTCCGCTTGACGCAGCACGGTTGTCTCATGGCAGAGCAGCAGCCAGTCCCGAAAGTAAAACCAGTCGTGAAACTCTTCGGGACTCGTCGGCGGCCGTTGAACTAGAATCTTCTGTCGCGGCGTCGTTAACGTGAGATAACAACCAGGTGAAAGACAATGGTGGAAAGTTAATTGTAAGCTAATGGCTACTTGTGTTGTTCCGTTGCTACAACTTTGCTCAGTCCAGCAGTCGGTTCAGTGGCGACCACACCCTCCTGCTTCCTCATAGTACTGTAGCGGGAGCGCGCAGCACGACTTTGAATCTCTGGGAATAACGGCCACTTCTTCCAGCTACGTCCACGGTTCGGTGACAGTAGGAGCCGCCAGAGCGAGTGAGTTCAATGTTGAAACGCCGCTGACTGCTATGGATATGAGAAGCGACTCCCCACAGAGGATATGCGGGGCCACACACTCTCTGGTCCCGAGTTAAGACGCGGAGGAGGCGGTGGAGGGCGGACAGACGGACGATGCATATGGAGTCGAGGCGACCGGAGCAACTGCTAGCTTCTAACCCAGGGCTGTGTTTGAAGAAGAAGAGGTTGAAAGTGGACTGAGGGATTTGTGTTTTCGGGAACAGGAGTGACCTTTCGGTGGATTTTACTTGGTAGGACTCATGAAACGATGGTGCTGGAGGGAAACACAAGTCTTCCCGCTATCCAGAAGAGCTGCCCGGGTGTTGCCCCGTTTGTAACCAGCATGAGTGAGCCAGGCCGGTCAAACTCATTGGGAACAAGTCGGACAAGGTCTCAGTGCTGTGTCAGGCTACTTGCTCCGATGCGAGTGGACACAAAATGATATCCTATTAATTCTCGATTAGAAAAGACTCTGAAGGCATCTACTAAGTGTTTAGGTGATGTTTTCTTGGCTGCAGTCGCAAAAGACCCCAAGAAAAGTCTTGTAACGTTACAGAAGCAGCACAGAGGCAGTTCAGCACATGCTATTCCAACTGGGAATTTGTTCTTGTTTGAAGACCTAAGCAGCTTTTGACATTATTTTCATAATTCTCAATCTGCACTTTGCCTTGTAAGAAGGCACCTCGGTGGCACTGCAGCTTGTGTGTGATTTTTTTTCTTTTATTATTGTTATTATTATTATTATTATTATTATTATTTTCTATTCAGCAAAACCTGTGAATCTGTTCCACAAAGATTAACAAGAAAAAAAACAAAACAAAAAACAATGAGGATATTGACTTTTTAATTGAAAGTGGATTATGTTTGTTCAGGGCATTTAAATTCAATGTAATTCATGTAAAATCAAGATAAGTGCATATAGCTTATAACACTGATCACTTAGAATTTGTGGGGATTTTAATGGTAAAATTATTAATAACCAAGGCAGTAAAATACAGAAAAAAATGCCAGATCATAGTCTAGATATAGACTATTATGATGATATATGTTAGACACGTTAAAATTAATAATGATGTTGTTCAAGCATAAGTGAATGCAGTTATTGAGTTTTGCTTTTTTTTTTTTTTTTTTTTTTTACCTGTTTACATTGAGAATACATGTCCTGTGTCAATATATAATGTACAGATGATTTTCTAAACTCTGAAGGAATTTATGGAAGACTGTTTGGCCAGTTGTTATTTAAAGCAGCGAGGTGAGGCTTATCTTGGAAATGTCTTAAACAGTACAATGCAGTGTGCAGCAGCAGAAAACAATATATAACTGAACCCCAACACGAGATCAGTTTGACCCCTCCCTCCCCCTACCCCCACCCCTCCACAAACACACACTCACACGCATCCCCTCCTTATTATGGCTAGTGGTGGTTCTGGCAAATCGGCTAGTGAGGGATCGACCAGCACACCCAGTGGCAGTCTGCAGCAGAGGAAGCGTCTCTCGTCTATTTGTGACACATGTAAGGGCAAAATGCAGCTGGTGGCTGACCTCCTCCTGCTGTCCAGTGAGACCAGGCCGGTCATGACCTCCGAAGGTGTGGCGGTGGCCGACACCTTCGACCAGTGCCGTGACACGGTCATCGCCAGGACTAAAGAACTCTCCATTCTCACCCACGACATCCAGAGCCAGCTCAACATGGGCCGCTTCACCGAGGTGGGGGACCGCCTCTTAGAGATGGCCGACCTCGTGGTGTCTTTGACCGAGTGCTCGGCCCATGCGGCGTACCTGGCAGCTGTGGAGACCCCGGGCGCTCAGCCCTGCCTGCCGGGTCTCGTAGACCGATACAAAGTGACCCGGTGCCGGCATGAGGTAGAGCAGAGCTGCGGCGTCCTCCGAATCACACCCCTGCAGGACCTCACCCCCCAGCTCCTCCTCGAGCTCTCTCAAAACATCTCGACCAACCTCAAGACTCTGACGGACATCTCGTCGCTGGCCAGCGAGAGGTCCAGAGACCGCTTTGCGAAAGAGCAATTCAAACTGAGTGTTAAGAGCATGAGCACGAGTGGCATGGCCTTCCTCGCTTGTGTTAAGGAGGTGAAAACCCAGCCCAGCGAGCTGACCAGGAACCGCTGCGTCCTTTTTAGCGCTGCCCTGGTCCAGGCCGTCAGCGCCCTGGTCGGCTTTGCCACAGAGCCTCAGTTCCTGGGAAGAGCTGCGAGTATCTCCACTGAAGGGAAGGGGGTACAGACTGCGGTTCTAGGGGGGGCCATGAGTGTGGTTTCAGCCTGTGTCCTCCTCACTCAGGGACTTAGGGACGTCGCCCAGCATCCCGAGAGCAGCTCCAAAATGGCGGACTACCGGGAGCGTCTGCAACTCGGCGTGTGCTGTGTCAGACGGTTGCACTCTGCTCACTCAGGCACTCAGAGAACGCTCCTCTCCAAGGACTCTGCCGCCAGTCAACTCTCATTCTGTGAATTAGTTTAGGTAGAGGCAACATGATCTCTAGTCCCTCTGTCCTATTCTGACGTACCAAAGAGACTCACTTGGGTTATCCCTGTTCATCAGGTTTAGAGTCAGAGTAACATCAGAAGAAGGCTGCCTGCGTCTCTGGGTCTGTCTCAAGTGTGTTTGAAATACAAAGGAGCACTAAAACAACTGCTACATGAGTTGTGTCGCGCTGGATGCGACTCAAACCGCGTTACAAACAGACCACTTGACTGCTCGACCTCGTCCGACCCCGGCCTCGCTACGCAGCCCCGCTGTCATCGGCGCACGGCAGCCTTCAAACCTGAAAAGTTTACCTCAGTTTTCAGCTCAAGTGAAAACACCAGCCTAGATGATGGATGTAGCCTCACTGTGTGAACCTATGGTTGGCTGACCTGCTCTATTACATGTGCTTTGTGAGATTGGAAAGAGTGATCTGAGTGTCTCAATGGTTGTTTTTGGTTTTTTTTTTTTTCCAACATGTGTGAATTCTTAATTGGTAAAAAGCTGCTGTGAGTGTGTGCCATAGGTTTTACACTATTTACCAGACTTCGCATAGTATTTTAAAGTGTTTTGATCATGCATGTAATGGAGTATTTATTTCAACTATTAAAAATGTTGTTTCTGATATTTTGTCGTCAGGCCAATGTGCTTTGAAATTGTGTGTGAGAATAATGCGTCCAGCCCAGAAGGGAAACAGAACACACCATCCAGTCAGTCATCCTGTGCAAATGGTTCTAAAAGACGTAACTAATGGTTTTATTGATTGGTAATAAAACAACAAGGCATAAAAGCTGTTCAGCAGGATCTGAAACATCCTGTTAGATTGTAGATTGAACACCAGCTTTGTTATTGATATCCTCCATCTGACAGATTAAGGATCAATATGTTAAACGCTACATTTTATTTATCAGTTACAACTTAAAAACCTTTTACACAGAGTGCCTCGTCAGGAAATAAGTAATCTCTTAAATCCTGAATTTAATAACTAATTCTGTCTGGGAGGATGATCTTGTGTGTAAGAATATGGCTGTATACGTATATACAGTGATAACTGCAAACAAACATGAAATAGAAACACGTACAGCTTAGCTTACACAACAAAAACCTTTTTTTCTCCCTACTATTTATGTATTATTTTACACTTTGGTGCTGACGTCTTCATGTAATTGATGCATTACAGGTGTAGCCTCTTGAGGACGTATTAATAAATTAGGATAGTTAGAAAATCTAATGAACATCTAATGTCTCTCGGCTAAATACATGTGCTGAGGGGTTTTGTACATGGTTTCCTTTAACATCAGTGGTCCCACCCTCTGAGTCACATAGTCCAGTCAACACGTTACTATCAGGATTTCCTTCAATCTGTTTCTTTACCTGGTTGAACAAACTCAAAGTGAAGTTAGAGCGTAACCTTAAAGTGAGTGAACATATTCAAATCTGAAATAGGTAACACACTGAAGAATCGTAGATCAAATAAAGAAAAGTGTGAACAGATTTCTTACTACAACACTGAAAATGTCCAAGTCTTCTACCATCAGTGAGAAAAGATGAAGCCTACAACAATGTATTTTGTGACGTCATGGTAAAAGATCTACTAAATTACAGTTGTGTAAAAAGGAAAGATGGTCAATATGAACATTTCTGTGATTTTTAGAGTCTGATCCTGTAAGACGAAGTCACTTAATCCCTCATCATTTACTGTTTGTGATTATGTGCAGGTAATAAATTGTAGGTAGAATGTGATTAAGAAACACCAGAGTAAGGACGTGGGTTTCACTAAATCAGTTGTTTTGTTCATTTCAGTGACTTCTCGAAACAAACAAAAATTCAGGTTCTTTGTCTATGTAGTAGTGAAAGAAACAGTCGTTTCTATCAGAGCATTTCCTACAAATACATAGTCACCGTGAGATTATATGATTGGGCTATTATTATTATTGAGTCATTATTGTGTGATTTTAATTTCTTTTAATTTCACTGAAAGAGGCAGAGAGCTGATTTCACTTGACAAATTGAGTCATTTTTATCTTAAACAACACTACATCACAGGTTTTGTGTGAAACAAACTTGCATAGCTGCAGACTTCTAAAAATTGACTGGACTGTGTTTTTTTTCTTTTTTTTTTCTTTTAAGCTGCTGTTTCCATGATCAGGAATGACAAGATCAGTATGTTTGCAACTACACAACACTACAGGTTCTGTGTGGAAAATCATTGGAACAAGCAGTGGTAATAAGAGGAATAAGAAACAGAATATTTTCCAGTGAAAGCAGATGATAAGATGAAATGGAAATACTCCCCTACGAGTATACTGATACACTGATACTGCACCGTATTATGGTGATGTTTTTCAGTGGTCTGTTAATTGACCAGTTAATTAATAACAATTTTGATAACTGGTCAATAAATTGTTGTCAATAATATAAGATAATATAATATAATACGCTCTGGCTGTGTGTGAGAGAGTCCATGCCTCACCTGGCCTGTTTTTTTTTGTTTTTTATGTCTCTTTGATACAATCAAACAGTTGAAATGTTGTTGAGCAACAAACTGAATCCAGTCCAGCCAGTTGTTGCTGTGTAACAGAACGTGACCTTTGACCTCCACATAGAAGAAGAAAAGAAATGGATCAGTGCAGTCGTCATTGTCACTGTTCTCCTGCATCTCCCTCTCTTTTCTTTTAGTCAAACAATGAGAAGCTTTACAGGTGTTAGCTGTCAGGCTAGCTGTTTCCATCTGCTTCCAGTCTTTATGCTAATCTAGGCCAACCACATCCTGACTTCCTGAGCTCCGTATCTGACTGATGTAAGACTGAAACTGTAAAATTGAAATATTTTTTTGAAGTTTTTCCTGATAGGGCACGTAACACATAAAGAAAAGACAGAGTACTATGAAACTAGAATACTCTCGAGTAAACTGTGGATCTTTAGTAACAGTTACTAATCCCAGTGCTCAGTGCAGTATCTTGTGCTGCATCTGCAGTTCAACTCAGGTCACACTCTCGCTTCTGCAGCAAAGCCCATCATAAGATCTGGGCTGTGGCAACCTTGCCCAAATTCTCTTTTAATGAAATGTATTCTTACATATAGGGCACATCCTTGATGCTGCATTTGAAGTAGAATCTGAGCTGAATTCTTTTGTAACTCATTGCAGGTAGAACCATGATATAACTGCAACGTGTTTGCCAACTTTGGCATCACGGGTTTTGCTAGGAAATGAGTTTTCATGAGGCCTCACGCCGTTAAACTAACTCCACAAATGTTGAGTCTGCATGTCAGATTGAAATAAAACCATCATTGAATAAAACTGTCTGGGGAAGATTTTTTTTAAAGATAATATCTAGTGAATTCATACACACTTGTAATTTGGAGAAATCAGTGGGGAAAAGAGAATGTATTGATCTAAACAGTGTTAGCATAAACCAGAGAAGAATATAACATGAAATAATAGACCATAGATAAACAAGAATGCATTCATTAGACTGAATTTACTCCATCCATTCATCTCAGACACTTATCCGTGGTGTCACAGCAGCAGCAGGTCAACGTGGTTGTCCAGGTTTCCCTCTCTTTAGAGACAGTTTTCCAGCTCCTCATGTAGGATCCTGAGATGTTCCCTGCCTAGATGACATATACACTGCCTAGCCAAAATACAGTTACCACCAAAAAGAAAAAGGTCACACACTAATATTTCCTTGGACCACCTTTAGCTTTTTTATTACAGCACGCATTCAATGTGGCATTTTTTCAATAATCTTCTGCAGTGTCACAAGATTCATTTCCATCCAGTGTTGCTTTCATTTTTCACCAAGATCTTGTATTGATAATAGATCCACCAGATCCTCCAGACTCGGACCACTGCACAAAGTCTTCTCCAGCACATCCCAAAGATTCTCAGTGGGGTTAAAGTCTGGACTCAGTTGTGGCCAATCCATGTGTAAAAATGATGTCTCATGTTCCCTGAGCCACTCCTTCACAATTTGAGCCCAATAATGTTGCTGAACCCAGACTTGACCAACTGCAGTAGTCCCAGATCATAGCACTGTCCTCACAGGCTTGTACAGTGGGCACGAGGCATGATGGGTGCATCACTTCATCAGGCGGCGACTTTTTGTGTATAATCTCTGCAGCATGTTCTGGGTCTATACCCTGAGGTCTCCTATTGGTTAGAAATGCCTGGAAAACTTCCAACAGGTTTCCATGATCGGGAATGACAAGGCCAGTATATTTGTCCCAGTTTAATCTTCATTTCATCATCACATTTAATAAAAACGTATCCCAGTTGTGCAGGAATTTTTCCAGTCCACTTGAAAATAAATACCATAATAACACAATATGTTGATTACATGATAATTCACTTACCCATGCTATATTACAGTAGCTAACGTGCAATTTCATTACATTAGTGTATTGTAAGTTGGATGCCTTCACCTTGTTGTGGCATGAAACAGCGTTTTTTAATCTTCCTGATTATACCCGGTGAAATCAAAACTGTTGGCCCCCACAACAGGAAACCTATAGCTCGTGCTATCAGGAGTGGTTTCCTTCACACGACATAATACCGGAGTCATAATTTCGGCCAAGGTTTCGCCCATTTCCTGCTGTGAGAAGGAAACACTTGACTATCCTTTTCCTCAAGGGAGCTCCCATCCCCGCGGCGTTGACGACACCCATCTAAGAGAAAGAAGCTGCCAGTGGACAAGCAAGAGGCCGGACCGTTTTATTGTGATTCTCATAAACAGAGACGTGTTGACCTGCTCTGCTCTCACTGCAGCTCGACCTTAGCTCAGGTTCTTTGTTTGTAGAAATAAAAACTACTTTTGATAAATAACGGGGGTTCAGCGTTCAGATATTTGAATCCATGTTTTATTTTTAATGTCTCTGTAGAAGGTGGACAACCCTTCTGTTCTCAGGCAGGTTTTCAGGTGCTGCAGTAACCTGACGACAGTCAACTGATCCTGGTTGCATTATTTATAAGTCTGTCTGATTAAATGACAGAGCTACTGCTCTGACATGGTACAGACACTGCAAAAGAAAGAGTGCATGTCAGCTAAGTGCTGCTTTCTTATCATACTTATCGTACTCATCAGTGAGACTCAGCAATGAGTTTTAACAATAAGTTACCCCAGTGACCTCAAGGACAGAGACGTTTTCCTCAGCGACGCTTTATTTAGTCACATGATCCTCCATGAATTTTGTGTATCAGAGTTCACATTTAGACATGTAATCTACACTGCTTACTTTTCACTATTGCACAACAGACATAGATCCATGGCCAAGATTTCAGAAACACTGAGGTCATATGTCTGAGTTCACCCGCCACACACCCTCCCCAAAAATACTGTGCCCAGACATCCAAAATAAGTTGCCTCAGTTATATATTTGTCAGGTTTTATTCTGTTCATAATTTTTTTCTGTTCGTAGTTTTATGTAAATTTCTGTATATCCATGACATGTTCCTCAGGACAATTAATGACATTTGAAAATACACAAATAATAACATAGACTTCTGTGTTTATGTTATGGACAATTGCAATACAATTGATCACTAATTATAGCACCAATTAGTAATCAATTGATTCAGTTTTGATTTGAGATGTAAACCAGTATGGATTTAGGCTCATGTAAACCAACAATGCACAGTCCAACACCGATCAAGCTGATCTGGTCGGTCACTGTTGTCTCACGTGAATCTATTTATTCTGGCTCCAGGAAACAGACTCCACATAAGAAACAGTGTAAATGGTTCCTCCACTCACCAACCCATCAAACTGAGCAGGGACAAGGTCTTCATTAGTGAAGAACAAACTCCAGTGAGGACTTCATGGCCGGTTCAAAGCCAGTTTAATGTTAATTCAGAAATACCACATTTACATTTCAGTGGATTCTAAAACACAATGGCACACTGACGTAATACATAGCAACATATCATGCTGCATGACTGGTTAAATAACATACCTCACTGAAAGAAGATTTCCTGCGCACTGCTTAGTTCTAACAATGTAGTGTAACAAACAGCACACAAAGTTCCTTGAAACAGAACTAACCATCTTCTTCGATAAGATCCACCTAATAGTTTTGGCTCTGTCCGTCTGATTTACTTTTATCCTGTAAACCCTCTGGTGTGTAATGGTTCGGCATATTGTCACTGTGGAGTAGTCCAATGTGAGTAAAGTGAGGAATAACAGTGTACAGTGATATTACAATGTGTAACATAAGCCTAATGTAACGTTTAAATCAAATTGAGGATAAGTGATCCAGATCTTCATTACAGAATCTGTTTTAACTCTGTTGAAGGAGGAAACATGTCTCTGTGCTCATCTTACAAATATTTTAATATTCATGCATGTGGGACTTTTCATGATTAGATATAATTTTATTATTTATTATGTAATTTTTCATCAGGTCGTTTCAGTGGAAAACCCACATCACACAAAAAAATCAGACAAAAAGCATATTATTTAAACATGTCTCCAATCTAGTCTGGACTTACTGTCACTGTTAAGAGCTGAGTTCAACACTGCACTGAGTGGTCTTGTGAATGATGACGGGAGGTGATGCTTCCATGTTATTGCAGGTGATGGAACTAAACAGTTGTTCTTCAGCCTTGACATCTGCTGTGTTTTACTGAAAACACCCTCTGTTCACATTCAGCCACAGAATGTGGAAACTTGGCTGTCTGTCAAGTCCATTTTTAATTCCAGGCCCATCCCTTCTTTGGCTCCTGAAACAGCACAAGTCTGACCTTTGACCTTAGCCACGTTGAGTCCTTCTATTTTCTTTTGGACCTGCCTGCAGGGGAGAGATGGTCGGTTGGGTGCTTTCACACCCACACACTAACCTTTGAGCCACAATGATTTCAAGATCTTTTTTTGGATCCAGGAACACTTGGAGAGTCTCCCTCTGATGAACAGACACTATGCACATTGTTAACACAAGCCCACTCCCCATTCACAGCACACACTTCATATCCTGTCCCCACCACACCCTGCTTGCCATTGTCCTCACATGGCAAACACTTAACACTGGTTGAACTTCAGTCTGACTCTGTTTTGACTTTATCAGAAATCACTTCATCCCTCTATACTGTGGGAAAGTGTGTATGAGAAAAAGGTATGTGTCTGTGTGTGATTTTTCTCTGATGTGAGCAGAGTTCACGTATCCTGTTCCTACCAGAAGGAGAGACAGAGGGTTATTTTTTATCCCAACTTCCTTTTGTCTTACAGCCAGGTGGAGGGTGGAAACAAGATAGCAGAGCCTGATGAAAGTCTGCAGTGCCGACTGCTTTTCTTTCTTCCCGCTACAATAACTTGGCATAAAAACAAGAATTATGCTGTAACTCAATTTACATACTTCAACACTCACACTTAAGTGCATAAGCGGGTTCACGCTGACATGCAGCCATCAGAAAGGCAAGTGTGAAATTGCTGGACACTTACTCACAGCAGTTGCCATCTTGGCCATGTAACAGAAGGTGAGCCTGTGTGCTATATAGGCGTTAATCTACAATCTACTCTAATCTACTGTTGACTACGGGAAGCTGCACTCAGGTCCATGGTTGTTTGAATGTTAATGTAAGGATGCTAACAGTGATTATATTAACACACTGATGTGCAACAGGTATAATATGGCCCATGTTCATCACCTCAGTTTAGGATGTTCATATGCCATCATTTGCTAATAGCACTAAACACAAAATGTCAATTTATCATAAATCACTGACCTGATAATGATGCTACACAAAAGGTCAGAGGATCAGCAAAGTTATTATACATTATCCAAGTATCATAGTAGAGTTATTAGAAATTAGTGCTAACATATTTTTGGCCACAGGTATTCCTCAGAGCATTATTAGTTTCATTATGACCCTGGAAGCAGGGAAAGCACAGTGGAATCAATATAAACAATGGCTACATTCCATTTAGTTGAGCCAGTTCCTGCCCTGTGGTCCAGATAATGAAAAGGAGTCATCGTGTATCGGCATTACCTGCCCGGACAAGTCGAAATGTTTTCCATGAGAACGGTCAAACAAGTCAACAAGCCTTTTCTGTTCCCTCAGCAACAGGTATTATAGTAACATTAACAACAGCTCAGGTCCATTTAAGTGTCATGATAGTGTGATACCAGGACTGTGAAACTGATACAGCAAAACGCAAACCAGCCGTCATTTCACTGTGACATAAAAAAATTAATAAATTTCTCATAGAGGAACAACAAACATACAAATAAAGGCTGAATAAATATACTGCTGAAGACAGCAGGTACAACCATCAACACACCTTAAAACCTTTGCATCTTTCACTACACTCAATGACAACACATAAGGTGATGTGGTATGCGACAGCACTGCATTGATGCTAGAATTTACATGAAAATATGAATAGATTGATGACTAATAATTAAAATACTGGTAAATTTTAAATTATTTGACCACGTACTCCAATCACTTCATTGCAATCTCCATACATTACAGGTGATCCTTGGTGGATGTTAAGTCACATGACCAGAGCACATCCCCACTTTATCTCCATATACTCCCACATGTCTCTACTGAGTCTCCCAAGATACAGAAACCACAAAACCAATGGCTGGTTTCACTCTGCCAGGAGGCCCCAGAGCAGAAATTAGCTAAACGCCCACTTCCTTCAGTTCTCTGCTCAACGTGTACAATTTTCTCAGCTGGAATGATACCTTGACCCAGAGCTGATGTGTGGTAACCACATGGCCACTTCAAGACAAAGGCAATAAAGCAAGACCCACCTTGAATAACCAGTGCATAGGAATTAGACCTGTTTAGCAGTGAGGTCTGGGCTACCGTAGAAACATGATGGTTGATGGGGACCAGCTCCCCTACAAAACATGATGATTCTTATTCTAAGGTGATTATGCACAAGTGACAACACGATTATCACATTTCATTTCATATATATATGAACGCAAATGTGAAAAACTGTGTGAATGTAATCACTGGACACTTTAAGGAGCAGAACAGCAGAGGGGAGGTTTCATTTTGCTACTTATCAAATCCCAATCTAGACTCTGAGAGAGAGAAAGCGACAGAGTGAGGGATAGAGAGAGAGAGAGAGCTAATGTGAACCAGCAGTAACATTCAGAGTGTGTGACGTCATGCCTCCCTGCTGCCTCAGAGTCCAGTTCTTTCTCTTTCATGTTACCATATACTGTACTTTTCCAGTCCCTCTAAAATACTCGCTGGATACAGTCCTGTTTCATAAGACTGAGGGAAAACAGCTGGCTGGGCTATTACACAGAAACAAAAGGATTGGTGAAATTAAATCCATTGATGTTAGTGCATTGCTCTGTCAGTGTGGGTTTTGCTCCGCAAAAGCACGGTGGCAAAAAAAATGCACAATCATTAACTCACATTAAGACACTTAGTGCTAAAAAGAGTGGAAATGGAAAAAGTCACATCCCTGATTATAACAGCAGAGGGGGCTCGAGGCACAGTGAGCATTGACGATAGTTACAAAAATGTGTTTTAAGTTAAATGTTTTACATAGCCTTTACATAGTGATACCAATGTGCTGGAAGTTCAGTGTGGCTGATTTGCTGCTGGTACCCACCACATGGAGGTTATGTTTTCTTGTATACCCTATTGCTACACAGATTTAGAAATTGAGGAAAGGATGTCATTCATTGTGAATTAAACCTCAAAACTGCTGCCACTGTGAAGCTTGTACTTGAAAGAAGAAGAAAAAAAAAGACAAAAAATGCACCGTGTTGTTGTGAAATGTAAGAATCAGGACTGAGCATCTGAAACACATGTTGAACACAAAAGGCCTGCAAGCTTCAGAGAGCAGAGAACAAGGTGTTTGGCATCCTTTCCTTCTCTTCGGGTATTTGTTGTGATATTTTTTTTTTTGTTACTGATTATAAGCAGTTGTAGTAAGAATACAGTTTCTGTCATGCTACCTTTTATTTTCTGCTACTAGCTCTAGTAAATTACTCAGGATGTCAGTGAACACAGCTGACAAAGGTGTGTGGGAAGTTGGTGTGGGATCTCGTTTACACAAGTGGTTACTTTGAACAAAACTGTTGGCAGCTCAGCAACAGCAAATCAGTGACTCCAATGTATATCATGTGAATTTTTAAACCATAAACTTGTAAGTGTATCAGAGGAAAAACGTGGGACAGAACAGTGAGATTAAACAGGAACAGAGGAACTGTCATTTACACACTGGACGATAAAAAGGATAATAAACATGATTTGTAATCTATTTTAAAGGAGAACATGAAAAGGGCCTTTGTCAAAGAGTGAAATAAAAGAGGAAGATGTACAAAGTAAGTCTACCGTATTCTATGTGGAACCAGAAGAAGGGAGTGGAGTCTATTATTGTTTAAATATAGGTTCAATACTACAGTGTCTGCAGCCCAGAGATGGAAGTGAAACTTCCTGAAGAGTCCTGGCTCAACAGCTGTTTACTGAGGATGTTTTTTACCCTCTTTTCCCTCTAAGGTGTGGTCCACTTCCTCCTCACACTACAGTACAGAAGCAGAGCCTGTCTACTCTGTGCTATTAGATCACTGGTGGCTGAGTTCAGCTCTCCACTGAGACACAAACAAGAAACATTTACTCTTACATCATAACAGATGACAGTATTCACAAGCCACATGCACGTGCTTTAAACTCCTTCACTACACTACGTTGCAGTTCACTCTTATCATGCTACTACTACTACTAATTGTAATAACAGACAGGAAGTCAATGTCTGTAGTAAAATGTGTTTTTAATGCATCTGATTCATGGCTTGTTTTGAGACCAGACCAGATGGATGGGACATAACTGTAGAAGTCTGGCTTGACAAAAAAGTGTCAGTGACACTACATTGTGTCATGTAGAAATGGCCCCATCCTCCAATTATATTTTTTAGATTATAAAAAGCAGATTTATTGACTTAAACACCAAGGTCCAGTTTCGGGGGTCCCTGTCACGCCAACCTAGCTTATTATTGTAAAACATGTTTAGGCCTGAGTGCAAGAATATTTGATGCCATTCACCTTATCATTCTAACAATTTGTCAGATATACATTTCAAATGTTGTGGACCTTGACATCAAAGACTTTTGAGTAAACAATGAACAATCAGTGTCAACTGACATTGTTCAGCACAGAAGCCAGTGAATGTTCAAGTTGTTGCCAATGCAGTGGCAACTCCCAAAGGCTGATTGTGGTGTTGCATGGAGAAGGGTGGGATCTGGAGTTTTTGTGTTGCATCCTGTTGGTGCAATGTCTCACTGACACGTGAAAGTAAAATACAACTCCAACTTCTGCATCATGTTCTGCTTGAGACACTGATGTCACTGTGTTTTTCATTAGCTATAGCGTGACTCAGGTTTGTTTATCGTCTATCGATGAATCTAGATTTTTTTTCTTTTGTTCTAGATGTTTATTCTCTAATCTCTAACTGGCTTTACAAACATGACAATTGAAAGCACCAAATTTGATTATTTCAGAATCCATTTCCAATGTTTCTTGTGAATGGCACTGTGACACTGGACTAAGAGTGCTTAGAACTGGAGTAGAAACGCTGTAGGTCCTCTACCAAAATCAATGGCTGCCCTCTGCCTGCCCTGGAGGGTATCTCCAGCCCCAATAGCTAAGGCCCAATAGCTAAATAGCTAAGGACCATCATGGACACCTCATGTCCACTAGAGGGTGCTACAGGTTTATCAAAAACAGATGAGACATATGGAGCGAGAGAATTCTCGGTTTTGTATCAAATCCCATCAAACCAACTGTAAAAACACAGGTCAAAAGAAACAGTTCTGCCTGTCTGTCATACAGTTTCATAATATGTAAGACTCAAACAAATCCTCCTGCTTGTGTTGCTTATATGTCATCTCTTAAGTTTCACATTGACTCCTCATTGTTGCTCAAACATCCCACTGAAAGAGACGTCTATATGGGTTCATTGTTGCAATTCAGTGAGACATATGAGCCACCAGAGGGAAGCACAACGACATGCATGAAAAAATCTTCACAGAGGCTGTCAACATGTCCACATATTTGAATGAAGACTTCTGTTACAGATGTGTTTGTCGGGGTGAACCATCCCAATTCCCCAGCTGTTTACTGAGCTGCACATGTACAGCACAGTGCAATGATGTAAATGTAAAGCTTTAAGAGGGCCTCCCTCGGGACCTTTAGTGATGGCAGTGATAGTATATGTAAGTATATAAATAAGAAACATGACCCTTATGGTTATATCCTCCACTGCTCTGCTAGATACTCCTCCAGGAGGTTCCCAGAATAAATACGTAGTAATTGGTTGTCACTTTTGTCCCTGCTAAGAGCACCCTTTTTGTCAAGAATGTTGATTCTCTTAGAGTTTAAAAATAACCCACATTTAATGCTTCTCCATATCCTAAACCACACACCAAAGCCCATAAAGGCTTCACTTCTCCCCTGAGCTTGTCTAAGTTCATCCAGAGTGTTCCTCTCCATCTGCGTCTCCACCGACATCAGTGTAGAGCTATTTACTGTCCAGTGCTGTAGTTCAAACAGCACTGACCAAAACTGAAACTAGATTCATCCACGCACATGCACTTGCACGAGGAGTGTGTGTTTATGTGTAAACTGGACTGAACCACAGAGATTCTATTCATATAACATAAAGTATGCACACACACACACACACACACACTCACTAAGGCTCGTAAAAGACTACAACCAGTGTGTGATGCAAAGTAGGTGTGAGGTCAGGCCCAGCAAACCATGGTGTGTTTTCCTCTCTGGAGCTGGCTCACAGGAAAGGGGCAGTGATTTCGGGGAGCCATGCCTAACTGAGACACAAGCGTTGTATTCTCCAGACAGAGGGGGAGGAAAAAGAGGGAGGAGGAGGACGGAGGAGGAGAAGAGGTACAGGCACATTACCCCAGATGAAACACAGTGAGGAATAGTGATAGTTTCTGACCTGATGCTCTGTCTGGACTTCAGCCTGACCATCTGGAGTGAAACCAACCTGTGGATCTCCTCTTTACACCTTCAGTAGAAGTGGTGGATGCTGTCTGAGGAAACATGATTGACTACGGTGAGTAAAAATCCCATTTCCAGTGCTAAAGGGTTTTTAATAGAGGATGTTTATATGAGACAAGTCTGAAATAATGAGAACCACATGTCTCTCAGACTGATATGTATAGCTATAAAGACTGTATTACAGGGAAGTGAGAGAGAAGTGCTGTTTCTGGGGTCCATCTGAGTCAGTGAGTATTGTGTAACTATCAAAATTAGTTGCAGAACTGGGACATTGACAATGCACTTGTTGGCCCAAGGGCTAGATGTGTGAAATGATCTAAGTGTCTGTGTGAATTCATGAAAACACAAATTACATAGCACTTTGTATGTCCATTCCAAGGCAACCTTTAAAGCACATATAGCCCAGTGAGGCCAGTATGGGCGCAGCCTCTGCTCTTACTCTTCCCTCAGCAAAGCATAAACCCACGGACTCAGACTGAGATATGAGACACATGGCCGCAGTTGTCATTCCACACTGACACAACAGAGGCCGGAACCTCTGTCTGAGTGTTGGATCATTTGCATAAGAATGTTTCAAGTTCAGGCCAAGCCCAAAACTAACCTGTGTGATTGTACACATTAAAAAAGTAAAAGTGGTGAATTACTCATTTGCACCATGACTGAGTGGTTTTCCCTTCATTTGGCTCACTTGGCTGTCATCTGTAGGTCCTGCTCCGTCTCTCACCAACTGGAAAAATCCCCAGAGAAAACTGCAAACAACACACACGTTGTTCAGCTGCGTAGCAACCCCACCCTCTGCTTTCTCTCAATCAGGTTCTGTTGGGCTGGTGTCCCCGCCTTACTAATGCTGCAGGCAAAAAGGCATGGTTTTTCTGAAGGATGAGGGCGCGTGCATACACACACACACCAACACATGCACGCACGCACACACACACACACACACACACACACACTGTATATATGCAAACATGTGTATACAGACTGGGTATGTGCACAAAGTTTATTCAGCTAATTTCCTGAACACAAACATTCACACACACACACACACACACACACACACACACACACACACACACACACACACACACACACAAAACTCTTACTCACCTCTCCTCCCCCAATTTTTCCTCTTCATCCATGTCTTCATACTAAACAGTGTTACTGCTGTGTGCCATTACATCAATAGAGCAGTGTGTGTCAGAGGAAAGTTGGACTCACTCTGTGCTGCTACTGACATCACAGGAGCTAGTTAGCATCTTCAAAGCTCTGACACAAGATTTTTTTTCATGAATATGGATTTAAAACACATACTGTCTAGTTGGGCTTTAAAAAACACTGTGATCTTGAAGGTTTTTTTCTGTAATTTCACAGTTTTTTCTGTGAAATACTTGCTGTCCTTCCTAGTTGGGCATGGTTGGAACCCACCAAGATAGGGTGCTGCAGGAACCTGGAAACTAGATCAAAGCTCACAGACATGGAACCTAGTGTTATGTCATGTTATCCTTCACTGACCACATCTAATCTGTCTCCCACTTGTGATGCTTTGCTGTCAGGCTTTACCTGAACTAGCAATCCCCTGACTTTTGGTGCAGGCTATGGTTATCACTTACAGTGAAAGTGTTTTTCCTCTCTGTTGTTCTTTCATTATTCTTTTCCTCAATATAGTTTTTATGCTCCTTCTCAACACTTGTTTTCTGGCATTACTGTGTGGCATCTGGCATCACCTGTATTCAAGACAAACCAAACCCATACAGCTCTCATTTTGGTTCCCTGTTGATGTAACAAGCTCCCAAATTCCATCAGGTCTTTTTTGTGCCTTTAAGACTCTTTTAAAGACTCATCTCTTCTGACAACATCTTCTCTCCGAACTCTGATGCCCTAACATTCCCAGCTAGCCCTTAGTCTGCACTGGAGACCTTCTTACTTCTCCTTGCACTTTTCATCCTCAAACTGATCTAGAATTCAACAAGTAAAAAGAAACTACATTATGATACTAGATAAACAACAATTCACTTGATAGTGTTATTGATTTCATGTCTGCATGAAACAAGCTGTAGTCAAGATGTGGTATATCTAGTTTAGCAAGGACTGAAAACAGCTAGCCTGGCGCCATTGAAAGTCAAAACAAATCTATTTTTGTTTAATCTGGATTGAAAGAGATAAAAGCAACTACTTGCTCAAACTATTTCTGAACAACAGCCAGACACATCACGCTGAGGTTTCCAAGACCAACAACTATTATCCTGTACAGAGACCTACACCAAAAGCTGTGCTCACTGATACAACTCACGTGTAACCAGATGTGCACTGGCCCAATGGACTGGGTAGAAACTTCTGAAATGGTTAAAGCAACATGCTCCCTTCTGATAATGAGTCATTTTAGTGTCCAGTCTGCCTTGAAGAAGTCTTACCTTGTAAATGCAAGGATTTTTGAGGGTATTGGTGACTGACCATCTGGACCACTGGACCATCACCACCACCTCCTCCTAGCCAGCCAGAATATTTAGAAAAGACCTGATGCAAAACCCCTGTTAATGTCTGCAATTTGCACTGTATATCCATGTAAGATTGTGTGTATTTGTGTGTAATCTGTAAAGGGGTGGCTGTGGCTCAGGGGGAGAGTCAGTTGTCTACTAATTGAAAGGTCTTTGGTTCAATTCCCATTTCCTCCTGTCTGTTTGTCGAAGTATCCTTAGGCAAGATATCCTGTCCCAAACTGTCCATTGGTGCGTGAATGTATGTGAATGCAATTAGCAAAAAAAGTGCACAATGTATAGGCAGAGGTGCTGTAAGAATGGATGAGTGTCAACTATAGTGTGAAGCGCTTTGGGCATTAGACGACTATATAAATGCAGTACATTTATTATATATTAGTATTGTTTACATCTAAAATAATAATCTTTTAAACTTTAAAACTGGTCCAGCTTATATGCTTTCTGATTGCACTGAGATCATCCCAATGAATTTGCTATGACATCTTTGAAAATGAGTAAATGTAATTTCCACTGTATTGAAGAGTGCAAATTTTGCTAGATCGCTGCTGAAATTTTTAAAATAACATTTGCGCTAGTTGTAGGGTACACAGCTGCAGTGTTCAAGTATCAGATAACATTGCTGGTTGCTGTTTTTCTGTAGATCTGACTAGGCTTTATCTAAAAGCACATTTACGTTCATATTCACATATTCTCATATATTTTAATGGCTGGTTGGAGTGTTGGAGACAGTAGCTAAAATTGATTTCCATCCCACTGCTGTAAATGCTCCCCCTGTGCTGGCGTACCTCCAGCTGGAGAGCATATCACTCTATGAAAGGAGACAAGGGAGAGAGATGGAGACTATGGGGCTTTACAGGACTCCAGCTTTGAGATCTCTGTCTCTGTTTCCTGTCTATCTGGCCAAAACAATAGCAGACTAATGCTTCATAATTGCTAACACACTTCCAGGATCACAGCCACTGATTCACCAGAAAGGCTAGTCTTTCTTCTATACTCATTCTCTTAACCTTGCAAGACAGATTTATTTACCACAAGCAAGAGTCCTTCTTATTAGGCTCCAAGCTATCTGCTTGTGGTCATACCACAGTAGTTCAGACCAATCAGCATCCTTTGAGGGAGGAGCTACTACTGTTTGTTCATCATCATGTGTTTGATTGGTTCTGATTGGTTAAAATAAGACAGCTGGTTCAACCAAACACATGGTACTTTTAATTTTTTAATTTATTTATTTATTTTTGAAAGCATCACTCCTTGTCCACCCCCAAGTCAATATGCAACTAACTGTACGTTGTTCGTGGAGATCAAGAGTTTCATCTGCACTATTCCACACATAAAATCATTGAATTATATCTAATCCAATGTGTAACTGATACAATGGAGAACATTTATGACACACTGAGGCTCCAAACTCTGGCTGTTGAACAGTAACCTTGTAGGAATCACTTCACTGGTCTAATCCAACAGATGTGGTTGAGGCAGGTTGTGGATGTAACAAAGTTTATGTGTGTATTTATTAGGAGAGCTGAATATAAAACCACAATGCAGAGATTTTGTCAATTTGCCCAGCTTGCGGTATTGCAGTTTTCAAATATATATATATATATATATCCTGCAGCCCAAGAAACATCTTAGCCTTAAACCTCTATTATGAAAGAGATGTCTGCAAAAATTGTTGACAGGACATTTTTGCGTACCAAGTGCAATTAACAATTATTATTAATATTATGACTGTTTAATTCACTGATGCTTTCATATTTGAAGAGCACACCAAGGGCTAGTTTTGTGAAATTCAGGGTCTCAAATAAAAATGTGCATGTGCAATGGAAAGTACAATCCAGAAGAAAACATGGACCTACTGAGCAATTTTAACTGAAATGAATTAGAATCATCTTTGAGGCCAGTACTGAGCAGAAAAGCACAATATAAAAAAAAAATGAATGCATGATTTTATTAAGTTTGTAAGAAATGGAATTGAACACATATTTAGCATTAATGGTGAATTTACTTATTTGAATATTTAATTCTGCTCCATGTATTTGTTTAGTTCATAAAGGATCCTTCTGTTTGGTGAGTAATGTATATATGTGGCCAAAACCACCAGCTCACTGAGATGTACATCAAACTGAACTGCTAAAACTTTGAGTGGCTGCCTTGCAGACAGTGTTTGAAGAGGTCTGTTATATTCCACCTGCATGCTGCAATATTCACAGCACAGAGAGGCATTTGTCAGCATATGGACTGCCACATAAGAGCAGCAGAATCCAGCTGCACTGAGGGTTCCTGAGTCCATAAGCTACATGCAAACACACATTAATTCACAATAAACTCAGTCAGAATGGTATGAGCCTGCTTCTTAAGTGAATGACATTTAGGAAACATATGCAACACTTAAGCAGAGAGAGTTATCCATCTACACTGTTAGTGTAAACTTTTAGTCCTGGTGTTTTCGGCTTTTTTTGTGCAGCTGACAGTGGCCTACAGGTCAGAGATGGTTTATCCTCAATGGAATAAACACTTGGCTTATGTGGGATGATAGATGATATAACACAGGATCCCTCCTCTGAGGAGACTCTCAAGCTTTAGTAAAATTGTGAATAAAAATGTTTTTCAGATTTAAAAATATATTTTCAGGTCATTCTGACACTGAGACTTTCACATTTTTAACCATAAAGTTTTCTGTTTCCAACAATATACTATTTATATTATTTCTACTGGGTGGTGAAGGTTGATTATATCGTGAGTGGCTTTGGTACATTCCTGGTTCACTGGCCCACTGGTGCTATAAAGACCGTATAAATATGCATAACTAAGAAGTTCTTTACAATGTATATGGCTACACAGAAGGAAAAATTAGTGTGGCTCCCTAGAGGTAGCATTAGTTCTCATAGCTTGTATAAGTGGAGCCGTCTGTGCCCTTCCAGCTGATCAATGAAACTCATTTTACCTTCTGTACAACCCCTTCCATTTTAAAATCTTAGTTTACACATACCTTCTTAGTTTACACATACTTATAGCCATATCATCCACTGTGCTCAGTAACAATAGAATCCCACTGTGTCTCAACCCCAGCATTGTTATTGTTATTGTTATTGGAAATCAGTTGTCCGTCTTTCTCAATCTATCCATCCCCTGCACGTGTTCCAATTTTAAATCAGTCTTACATTATAACAACATGAATAATATATTCATGTAAGGTTTTAAGGTGATAAGTTTGATTAATTTTTCTTTTCCTGGTGCACCAGCTTTTACTTGGTTTTTGGTTGTAGTTTGGTTTGGGCTCTTTGAGTTGTGCATAGCCCTCAAGCTGAGCACCTGAACCAGGACTGTAACCTGATTTATAGTAACTGCTTCTGACAGATTTGACATTTGAACCAAACCTCAAAATCTCAAAGGATAGTTGCTCTTGGTTTCAATAGCTACTCACCCATTAGCGCAACATGCTAATGCACCATATTGTCTACACTAAATATCTACCTCTCTTCCCACAGTGTATCTATTTTAAATATATGACACTAATGGACAAAGTGCTTTGGTAAAGAGGGAGAAAAAAACAATCAGGTTTGGTGTTAACTTTGGGTCATGGAGCACAACTCCACAAACAGACCCACAACAGTATGAATGTATCCTGTTGTTGTTGGCTTGACAGGAACTGATAAGAAAAAACATAGCTCCAACACACTGTGTGGTTTAAGGCAATTAAGGCAAATTACCTGCTAGCCATTTAAATTCAGTGGTGGCTTTTCAACTCTGTATTTACTGGATTGGATGGTTTCTTTTTTCCCAGTGCCTGTTCATGAATTGTGTTTGGGAACTATTGTAAGATTGTAGATTGTAAACATTTTGGACATTTCCAGTGATGTTTGTAGAAGTAACAGTGCATCTGCAAACACCGAAGAACTGAGAAAGTGCAGACTGTGGGACGTTTATCTAAAAGAAAATGATTTAGTGAAAAAAATGATTTTTGTTTTTGAGTTATTCATGGCCAAAATAGTCCAACACATTTTCACCATAAAACACCAACTCACCAACTCACATCAAAGCAAGTCAAACTTAAGCCCAAGACCAGAACTTTAGTCAGTTCTGAAGCTACGATTGTGTCACACTGTGATCAGATGTAACCAGCCTCAGGACTGGGTCTGAGGAAAAACACACTGTATATTATAATTCCATAGCAACAAAAATATATATCAAATATTGTACGTTGCCCATTATAACTTAATATATTTTTTTTTCACCATTGGCATTAAGAACAGATCAACCTTCATTACATAACAAAATAAAATCATCAGCATAGCTTTACCAGATAATTTCAAGTTGACCTGAGAACTCTCCAACAACTCATCATGTTCATGAACATTTCACTTGACTGATGATCACTGACACAAAGACAGAAAAAAAAACTGCTACCTCCAGTCTACATTACACACTAGAATTTAGCTAGCCAGCTACTGTTACACGATAAATAGCGTCACTGACAAACTGACGCAAGCTAACATCCTCAGTCTTAACCCAACCAGAATGAAGGACTCCCAGGCATTTTATAGCATATAACTTATGATATGAATAGACAGGATTAATTATGTTATGAACATAGTGAATTAATGTTTCTTGGCCAAGTCTGGACAACACTTCATCACTCCATGATCATGTTATCTGATACAGTGTAGTCATGTGTAATTCACGAATGAACTGGTTCTAAGAGCCGACTCTTTGTCATGACCAAAAGAGCCGATTCCGGTGAGCTGAATCTTGTGGCAGACAGCCGCACCTGCTCACCTCTGCTGAGAATCCATGCAGGCAGTGGTGGGACTTTTATTTGATGGGCACACCATGTGGCCAATCACAAGTAAGGACAGACTAAGATCATACCATTATGTGAAAGAAGGAAGGGGGAGCAGATGCGCCAAAGACAGCAAGTGTAGTGGTACAGGCCAGGAACATACAGAGTGGCAGAGAAACAGGGGAGACTGATTTAAATACAAGAAAAAACAAAATACGAATGAGAAGCAGCATCTGGCTACATTTCAAAAACATTGAGGACTGCAAACTGTTTTTTTATATATACATTAAAATGTTTTAAAATAAGGCTTTTTATGAAAACACTGACTGAAAAATTGCTTACCAAAACAAAAACCATTCATAATTGCTAAATTAGCTTAAAATAGAAGGCTCGGAGTGATATTAATTGAAGAGCCACTTGGGAGCCGTAAGAGCCAGCTCTTCTGAGGGAGCAGAGCCAAAAGAGCTGAATCTTTGAAAAGAGCTGGACTTCCCATCACTAATACAGTGACAATCTCAAAAGGAAAAAATTATCATGTTGACTGATCCCATCCTGACTGATGGTACAGTGTCAAATGATCTGAACTCATCTGGAGAAGTGTTCAGACCTTTGAGCCAATTATGTTGAAAATGTTAGGTGGCTGTAGAAGAGAAGATGGTGAGATAATGATGTCAGACCAAAGGCTTTATGGGCCTCAGTCAAAGAGCCTCCACACATTGTTTACTAAGTGATCATTGCAAATGTGAGAGGCCATCTACACTGGCATGTATAATGCATTTGAGGGTCATCCTGTAGTGCTCTCTGGAGTGTGAAGCGTTGATGTGTGCGGACCATCACTCACTCCAGCCGTTAATGGTACCATGGCTAACATCATTATATGTCCTCACATACTGGTGGAGATTGTGTGCACCTTAAAAACATGTACTGAGGTAAGAGGGAGGCTCTACTACCTCAGCAGTTGCTGTTTTGTTGTTTACTGTTCCTTTGATTTCAGAATTGTCATACTGTTGTGTGTCTGTGTGTGTGTGTGTGTGACCACTGTTTCTTAACACTAGTCTGATTAAGTAGTTTGATTAAGCTACAGTCATGAGGATTGAGAAAAAACATCTTTTTTTTCAAAGCAGAGAAAGAAAAGCCCTTTTATCTCCTCTAGCCTCCACAATTGCCTCAGCAGTTTCTCAGAACACTTACACACGCGGATGCAGTCAGACTGTCCTAACTGAATTTTCTAATTGCCCTCCAGAGCGTCCCTCTCCATTAGGCTTCGGGCTGGCTGAGAGGAGTGTGTTGGTTCCTGAGCTCCCAGCGCACACATACACACACACACTGATGGCCATGCCTCAAAGATACTCCCACCAGAGGAGAAAAGCCAGCACAGCGGCTGCTAGGAGGATGGAGAGGAGACGCAGGGATCAGGGGAAGAGCAGCGGTAGCAGCAACAACAACAACACAACCAGCAGCCACAACCACCGCTCCAAGAAGCTGGCCATGCTCTCCAGGTAGAAACTTACAACTACTGAACTTACAATGCATAGATACATAGAAGTTACCAACCTTTTATTGACATGTAGTCTTCTTTATAGGTTTCTGTAAATCTTTATGATGTAAGTTCATATTCATGAGTAGTATATGTTACATGTAAATAGAGTTTGCCTAAAGACAACCAAAAACAATGGCTCTGATATACAAACTGGTGTAATATAGATTTTATGGCCAGCTTTTCATATTATTTTTTAGTCTTGCAGGACATTATTCATTCTTTGTATATGTAATTCAAGGCTTGAGAATGATTTTCTGACTATGGTCAACTCTGTCTAGGTCCCTGATCCTGTGTCACTCTAAAACTAAAGATGACTGTGGAGAAGAGAGGCATGCTGGGGAGGTTTCAGATGTGTGCAAAACATGGGGTTCAAGCTGGAGGACAGACATGACTGCCAGGGATCAAACCGTGTATGGAGATACTGAGAATGGACACTGTAAGACGAGCCTGCAGCCAGCCCTGGAGAGAAGAGGAGGCAGTAAGACAGATAACGAGCTGCATCATACCACCACACTCAGGGAGAATAAAAGGAGCTTAAGGAGATCTTTCAGCATCAAGGTATGACTGTAGGAGATGGCACCAGAATTATCACATAACAGCACATTTAAAATAATCTATGCATATTCTAGACCAGCTCTAAACACTCTCACCTGTGATCTGCTCTGAATTTAGCAAGATGTAAAGGCATGTTTATTTCCTCAGTAGACAGTAGTTTATCTATTTAAATCATATTGGTGATGAGGCGAAACAGCAACAGTGGTTGGTCAAGACTGAAATTTCTCTAGGACAGGTTGAAATGTTGTGTTGACATTCAAAGTTCCCAGTGGATGAATCTTTGGGTGAACTGTGGTGATTATGCTTCCACTAAGTCCACCAGCAGGTTTACATTTCTTTATATGGCTGGGCTTCATTTATTTATTTATTTATTCATTCATTTAATTGCTTTTCTCTCAATTGTGTTGGGAAATAGTTTGTGTTGGATGGATGATTATGAATTGTTTTCAAAATCTTTTATGTTGCTGTGTGAATTTTCACAAAGGATGTGTTAGCATAAGTGGGTGAGCTAACATAAAGGTAGGCTAAGTTAGTTTCAAGTTTTAAGTCTCCCTTCTCAGTAGAGTTGAATATTACATTCATGCCAAATTAGAGTTTTTGTAATACAAGCAATGTCAATGTCAAATCAAACTGCACTTCATATTAGATGGATTGTATTCAGGAGGGATTTAATGGCTATATTGTTATTTTGACAAATTTTAATCCCTACTTAGTAAACTCTGCAGCCACACAACTGCCTTGTCAGAAAAGTCGTAAACACAGGACTCTTTCACATCTCTACCATCCATCCTGTTTGGTGTGAATACAGTTTAAGGAGGATTTATAATCCAGCCAAACATGTTTAAAGATTGGACAGCTCCTCCTTTTGTCACTATTTGTGGCACTTTTAATGTGATTCAATTGGGATGTATGCTGTGGTAAACCATCGTAGGTCTTACTTGTAGACTTTTGTATTAGTTACCTCATATGTTGTTCAAATGCCATGTTGTTTGTTTACATTTGTTATCATGCACCTTAAGAAACAAGACAATCTTAATTTCCAAGTTGACTAGATTGCAGCAATGATTTTCCTCATGTCAAGTCAAGCCTTATCAAAATTAGCCAAAATTTTCAATTTTGGCTAATTTTGACTTTTTTTGACTAATTTTGTGATTATCACTTGTGGCCAGAGGATCTGCGGTTCAGCACAAATGGCATGGTCTGTAATGTAATAAACAGCCATTGCTGGAATTTTCAAGTCAGTCTCATGATAATTCACAGTTCTAAATCAGTGTGCCATTAAAGCTGTGTTTCTGTGAATCACACAGCAGATAGTCTCAGAACAACTCAGACATGGATGTGTTGAAGTAAGTTTTTTAGACACAGCTATGCATCTGATTTATTCATATTTTTTGGAACAGTCAGGTCAGAAACTGGTTTAGTGCATCATAGTCACAGGGCATTAACGTCCTCATCCACAGACTTAGACTTGATGTATTAATTTTACAGTAATTAGCATATTTCAGCTTCTGTCACTTCTCAGTAAAAAAGGATTCAGTCCTGTGAGGTCAGTGACAGAAACACACTGTTCTAAACTGTCAGATTTATTATTTAAACAACAATAAAGTCATACACTCATTTATTTTCATCTGTATCAGTGTTATTCACTCTGTGGGGAGTGTTTCTTGTCTAAATGTAATGATAATCACATGCCCTGTGTTGGTGTGTTGGTTGACTGAGAGCTGTGACTGGCCTGAATGTCAAACATTCAGACAAAGGCAGGGTTTGTTGAGCTGTGCTGTCTCTGCAGATCAGCCTCATGGCACATTCCCCTAGTGCCAAATAGAGTTAGGCTTTTGCTCACTTATCACTTGCCACAATGATAGATACTGTACAGTAACTTAAGATTGATCTGTGGTTATGGTCACTGATCTGAGCTACTAAGATTGAGATTTGGACCGGTGTACGTCATTAGTTGTGATTCATTTATATATATATATATATATATATATATATATATATATATATATATTTGCACCCTTTTCTATTGGCTCTATACTATACCAATCCACCAGAGTAGCAGTGCACTCTTGAAACATTGTTTGTCAATGTCTTTTAAAGTGCACAAAGATTAATGCAGCAGAACCAGAGATATATCATCATGTCATGTTTAATTGTTTGTATGTTATGCTACTTGCAGCCATTTTTAATTTTCAAACTTACAGAAAATTATACTTGATTTTCATTGGTTAAAGGGAAAGCACATCGCTTTCAGACAACCATTAAACTGTCTTCACCTGTTGGAGCTCATAGCGTCTTGACCTTTGGCAGCAAGAAACATTTATTAATTATTCATAAGTTGACAACAAAGAGCATATCAGACTTTATTTGTACAACATTTCTCATGAAACACAATGTAGCACAAAGTGCTTTACACAGTAAAAACCACCCCACCCACCATTCTTCCCACCCACCCCCAGAGACTGCATGCCAGCCATAGTGAAGCCTTTAGAGCTGGCTGTTGTACACCACCTCATGGACTAAAGACCAGGCTGCTAACGTCCCTAAACTGAAGCTGAGCTCAACAGTAATTTAATGGAGCAGTGTTATTCCTTTGGGGCTAATTCATGGCAGGTTGAACATCAGTCATTTTTATCAGCTGCCTGACATAAACAACATCACAGGCTTATTTTCTTTTTGCTTTTATGAGACTAAATCCTTTTACATCCAAACAATGGTTTATTAATGAGGTCTTTGTGAATAAAGGCGAATAAATAATTTCTAGTTCACATTAAAGTAACATCGTCACTGTATTAGTGATTACTGGATTTCTCTGTTTTCCATGGAGACATGTTGATCACTCCATATTTTAGGTAACTGATGATTCTACCACTTCTCTCAATTTCTTAAGGCATTTCCTTTATAAAATAAAATGTAAAAGTTTTTTTTCTCTCAACAGATTAAACACACATTAGGGCTGCATGTTTCAAATAAGTAACAGGTTTAAACATAGATATTTGTTTCCGTTAAGAATCTGTGTGTTGCACCATACTTTAAATGGTTAGAATATAAAGATTTCAATACTTAATGTTTTATTACACAAGAGTCTTCTAAAACAAAAATACAAATAAAAAACTTTGGCATTCAAGATGACAAATTTATCAGCTCTGCTTGCAAACACAAGTCTGGGCATTTTCATCCAAATGCAGCTGGTACATTACAATATAACAACACACACACACACACGATTCATATGACTGTTGGAATGTAATAATATATGTTACAGATCTTGTCGATTAACTCCTTTGTAAAAGTACATTTGGTTATTGCAGCGTCATCTATATAGAATAACACAAACTGGACATTCAGTGCAAGTGGAGCTTTTTTTATAAGTCTGTCAATAACTTGGTTTCTTCACAGTGTCCAATTTGTCTCTGCTGGACTCAGTAATGTATGAGAGTGTACATTCTTCTTCCAAGAACCTCTTAAAACATTTCAGTGTGTAAAAAGTTCACACTATGGCTCAATGATTCATACTGCTCAATGTCAAATTACTCAAATAATCCAGTTTTCTAAAATAAAGGGAACAAAACTGAAATCTGTCTTGTACATACCTGGGTTATACAGTTGCACTAGGATCCTGACAGTCACACAAAATGCAAACACTATGGCCCAGTTTATGTCCCTATAAAATTTCACTCCTGTTATGTTGTTGCACACTAGTTCCTTTCTACTCACTCACTGTGTGTGTATGTAAATGTGTGTGTTGTGATAGGAGAGTAGTATCTGGAGGATGTGTGTAGCCACAGGACCTGCTGAGGAGGTATGTGGACCGCAAACAGCTGATAACAGCATCCAGACAGAGGACAAAGACATGGAGCCAGGGAGGAACAGCGGGAACCTGAACAGGTGATAAAAGTCAATGACACAACTCTGAGAAATGCTTTATCTCTGAGAAATGAGCTGTAACAGTGTAACAGAGCTACATTGGGATACAAGATACAACTGTCTTATCAAGTCCAGTGAGCAACAAAAGTATCTGAGGGAAACAGTGATTCATTCTATATGAGTGAAAACATGATGGATACATTATGTGGATGAGGGGGAAGTGCATGTTAATGCAACAGTTACTGCACATAGAAGAAGAGTTACATGATTGATAGGAAGGTTATCTAGTGCTAGTGCTACATAGAGTCGCAATTGGAAACATTAAACACATGTTAGGGCTGTTATGTGGATTTGATTGTATTTGTTCTATTGATACAGGAATTTCAGGAAAAAAAGTTTGAAATTAAAAATGTTTTTGACAGTCCCTTTTTGCCAGAGCTCTGTGTATTGGCAGCTATTCGGTGGTCTGATTCAAAACAATGAAAGGTCTGTGATACCTCAAATAGTGCTAATTACAGTACAGATAGCATGAATCTAATTGGCAATTCCATCCAAAAGCAGCTCTCTGTGATTACCTTCAGCTTGTATCATAGAAGTTCAGTCTTTACATTTAGATATTATCATAATATAAGATACAGAATTGAGATTATAACATGTATTAACAACATGTATTAGATGTCATATCTAAATACAGATCAGAGAGATGGGTCAGACAACAAGTGTGGAGAACAAAGACTGTCACTGTGAGACAGACTGAGATGTTCTTTAGTGAAAACACCCACAAGACAAGAATAATCCAACACAAATGTCGAAAATGTCTTAAGACTGAACTTGAGCATCAAAGACTATTTAACTACTGAAAGCTTCTTACATGGAGCTGAACTTGTACTCTGTGAAGCTTTCTTGTAAACAAAGCAATGTTATATAAATAACTTATAAGTTATATTTGTATTCCTAATGCATTTTTTTGGTTACCCAACAAAGTGCAATATGTGTGTCCTCCAGGTTTAATGTGTTAAGTGTTTTTCTTTCCTCATATAGCTTTTGATATGATGATATGCTTTCACATAATATTTTATAATCTGCTGTATATTGTTTAATCCAATGTCAGATACTTACAGTTTTCGCCCGTCTTGGCTTACATATTTTCTTTCTTACACTTTCTATGTGTAAATAAGCATGTACAGCAACTTGCTGTGTAATACCCTGAAAGTGCCACTGAAAATGATCAAGAGGGTGACTCATGGCTACTTAGTTGAAGTGAAGGGACAACAACTTTTCAAACTTATTAAAATGGCGGTGGAGTAAGGAGGACACACCTTTAGCGACAATCATTGTCACATTTGTTGAAAGCAGCATTTGCAACATGGCACATGTACTGCCATCATCAGTTGATGAGCAGAGTAAAATGAAACCGTTTCTTGCCTGTCACCAAATAAATAAAGTTCCATAGAGCTACTAGTGGCGATAGCATCAATTGGCAAACTGTGAAAAGACTTAGTATTATGGGTTTTTCTATTCAATCAGCAGTTATTGTAAAACACAACAGCTTTGGCTTCAAAAGTGATAGTAACACTATGTTTATTTGAATGAGTCACATTGTAATGTTGTGTGTTTGTAGACTTTTGGACCTTTCTAGTTTTCAGCTGTCTCTCTCTCTGTGTGTTCTCTCTTCAGAGGCTGCAGCTTCCTGAGCCCAGACAAGCTGGCACCCTTTAACGGACAGTGTCTAAATGGCAGTGCTTGGATGGAGGCGGAGGGAAAGAAAAGTGTTCACATTAAAGCTTATAGTGAGGTAATGAACAGTTCACACATAAAATGGACCCCGGCCTTACATTTGTTCGCTTTTTAACGACACAGCTTCCAGAAAACACTAACACACAGTATTTCTGCATTTCTGTGTATTGACATTGTTGATTCGTTAGCTGAATTTAATGGTCTCTACCATGGTGCACAAATGGTCTCTCTGAGGTCATCAGAGGATACATTATTTTCTGCACTAATAACTCACTGATGTGAATTACTGCACTTTGAGCACCATAAAACAATATACTTACATTGTAGAAACTTAGAAAAATGTAATGTATATATCAACTTTTACACTGGAGTTGTGTTTCTCCAGTTTCAACATTACTAAGTTGTTAGAGTTTGTCAGAACACACGTGAAATTAATTACTCTCTTAATACTGATATGCACATCGAACATACTGAAAAATAAACTTTGCCAACTTAAACGTATGCACAAAATGATGAAACACATATTCTAACAGCAATGGCAGCTTTATACTTGTTAGGACATAATAAATGAAAGAATTAGAAGAGAACAGTTTTAACTGGCATCCTACAGCTGACTGGTCTGCCAGGAAACTCTGTGTGGTCAACACTTGTAAGGGAACAGGTTATATGTGACTCCTCAGACCCAACTCAGCTCACAGTTTCAATCGGAGCGTATGAAATCTGAAGCAGCTGATAAGCCATCTCAGACCCAAAACTGAGCTCAGTCTTCCACTGACTACGTCCTTTAACAAAGGTGAAGCTTCCATTGTTGTTACAGCTATACATTTTATCCTTTACATCCGCTTATTTAGTGCACAGATGTTAAACTGCATTGTCATCAATTGACTAAAACCATTGTAAATGTGCACATGCCAGTCAAGAATCTGGAACCTGGTGAATGTAAAAGACGTATGTGTGTATACAACGTTTGTAAACGAGGCCCCAGGTTTTTATTTTGAATATGGTAAGGAGAATTACCAAAAAAATATATGAATGAATATAAGCATCAGTATCTCAGTAGTCATCTGTGTGATATGTGTATTCCTAAACGATCATTTAAACGTGTCACAGTACATGATAGAGAGCACAGATCGTCAAAGTGACAGGAGAGTTAAGGTAACTCCAACAAATGCACGTGTGGGCTCGGTATTTTCTCATGCTTCAGTCAGATTCTCAGTCTTCCCACACCCTCAAACACACAAGACAGACACAAGGCTCTGCCGAGTCCACTCTGAAGTGGTTAGACACATATAGGAATTTAAAGAATTTAAATAACATAAGTCTGAAAGTCAAGAAAAAAAAGATTAATGTGAGAAGAAGAGGATTCAGTGACATTCATATAATTTGTAGACTCAAGGAGTTTCAACCACAACACAGAGTCCAGAGCAGATGAATTCCAGACAGTCGAGAGGGATTTGATACTGTCTGACATCATTGATGAAGCAGGAACAAAGAGCAGTTTGGGAATCTCTCCAGGTAGTCATGGAAAGTCATGAAAATGTTATGTAACTTAACATTCTTTTTTATCAACTTCTCAATAAAATCGTCAAAATGGAAAAATGAAAAATGTTATTATAAGAAAACAAATGTAGTTAAATCATAGTCGCAGTGAGCACCAGACTTTGGGAAAGACGTGTTGTATCTACATGCACAGTTTGCATGAATGTGTTAGTTTGGCGCAGAAGTGTGTGTTTTCATTGCTCCTCAGCAGCTGCAGAGGCTGTAGTTAGGGTTTTTTTTCAGGTTTTAGTATTTTTGTTGCTTTCCTGCTGGGCGGTGTCACACCTTATCATCCTGCCAAGTCGTTGGGATCATTCTTTAAGAGGCTGTGGAAACCTGAACGGCAGAATGAAGGAGAAACGGAGAAAAAGTGCAGTAGGAAAGAATGTCTAACATGTGACGAGTGGCCTCAGCTCAGCTGATTCTGTTTTTAACACTGTCTCTCTGACTTTTTTTCCATAATGGCCACCTTCAGCAGTGAAACATCCCCTTTCACGTGGCCCTGAACACAACTTTATAATAACACTATATGTTTATATATAGTACTCGATGTTTCCATATATGTATAGAGCTTTAAGTCAATGGGATGAGCAAGTGGGAATGGAGAATCAGGTGACTGGGGTTACTGCAGGACAGGTAGGAGTGGCTGTTTAAAATGACAAGACAGTTATTGAATCATGGGAAAGCAGGCAGAGACTGAATGAATTATGACCACCACACATCAAATTATAGAAGTGGCAACCTATGATTATACTACACTACTTTATATTATGCTACTGTATGCTACTCTCAGTGACACAATACTAACTGCACTACAGCATCAAACTTTAGCATCAGACCTCTACTAATGACATCTGATACCAACCTGAAGCATTATGTTTTCAGTGATCTGTTATCACATCTTTAAAACCCGAAGAGAGACCTCTCAAAGGTTTCACCAAATAATGACTCAAAGATGAACTGATTAGTTTTTGATGGTAAAAGTCAGGGTCACTGTAATGACATAACTCTACTGTGACTACGGTACATAATAATTTAAGTACTAATTACCTCTAACTGGACTGGGTTGGTAGAGTCATACAACCACAAGGCAGTAATTCTCATTTTGCTTCTATTTCTATCACTTTATTGCTTCTGTTGATGTTAGCATGCTAACCAGCTAGCCTCTGAGAGAGAGAGACACACACACACACACACACACATAGACACAGAGAGAGAGAGAGTGGTCATCAGTGTGAATAACACCATGCTATTCTGTGTTTAGATTTTACCTAATGTCAAACACCTCATGGTGGAGCTGATTGAATTGTCAAACCAATTGCTGAACCCTCCAAAATAAAAGGAAGAAAAGAAAAGTTCAGTGAGTGGGATCCAGTTAAGATCTGCAGGTGGATGCATCAATCTCTTAGCTCTGGGAAGTTTTTTTAAACGGAAACTTGACAACGATTGCTGAAGCTTTTGGTAAATGACCATTGTGACCACCTGTAGCTACATTTTATGGCAGATAAAACTTAGCAATAGCATCATATATCACACTGGCCTTGTCTTTCATACAAATAACCCAGACTTCTTACAGGGTTCAGGATCAGGTCCATAATAGACAGAGTAATCATTTGCTTTGCACTGAGACAATAATGTGGAGTGATAAATACAGTAAAGACAAAAATGACATTTAGAGCTGTTGGTTTTTAGCTTTTGTGACCTGCTGTTGCATGTTCATCAGGATATCTCCACGTGTGAAGACCATTCACATAGTCTGACAACAAGCCCACAGCATCCTGGCCTCATTTCCCCATCTGATCCACTGTCATTGCCCGGGTACACAGATGAAGAACTCCTAGCTAACAACAACCACCTTAAGGTAAACTAATCTGTCATCCATAGGGATTCTCTGTTATATTTACAGTTACTAGTAAACAGTGTACAGTTTCTCAATAAATGTATATTTCTCTCTCTCTTTCTCTCTCCTCTCTCTCTCTGTGTGTGTGTGTGTGTGTGTGTGTGTGTGTGTGTGTGTGTGTGTGTGTGTGTGTGTGTAGTTACCCATCCCAGAGGTGAATGAAGAGAAATTCTGGGAGACAGAGAAAGCTGAGCCGAGTCCACCAGGACAAACAACCAGCAACAGGACGCGTTCCAATTCAACCAGTCTGTATCATTCAAATTTCACTCACAATATTATCACAATAATCACAATAATATTATTATCACAATATTAATTATTAATTCAAGTATTATTTTATTTATCATTAGTATCTGCTATTGCTTTTTACTTGACATGTGAGTGGGTTAGATTTGTAAACAAACAGGAGGAGGCTGCTGCTCTGTTCAGACCAGAGCTTTTAGAGTGTGTGACATGACGGAGAGAGGACAAAGGGAAAATTGTTTTCTAATGTGTTTAGGGACTAAAATTTGTTTTGCACAGTGATGCCACAGGGTTTATGGGAAATGTGAAAAGGCATACTTATAATTCCAGCTAGAAATCACAGTACATGTGCAATGACAGTTATCAAATAGTTTGATAAAGATGATTTTAGTTTTCATGATTAAAATATATATTAACAAGTAGACATAACCTTACAAACAGTAAATAATAAACACAAGATGAATTGACAGCTACAGGCAAACTGTTACAAAACAGAAGATATGTTTATTACACCTGGTTCTTTGGGTTTTAGGTTAGGGTTGATGGTCTTCATGTTGGTCCTGGGTCTTTTTTTGATCTTGTAATTTTGATGGAAATGAATTCCATCCTAGTGATGCTGTGTTTGTGTCTATTACCAGGTGTTCAGCCATATTGGATTGGGGACTTGGACAGCATCATCATGAAGAACCCAGAGCTGTATACCAGTCATCCTCATGGGAACAGTGGTTTATATGGAAACAGAAAGTCTCTGTCCCAGCAGCTGGAGTTTCCTCATACTGCTACACAGGTATTTCATTTATCTTATGTACAAATATAATACATTAACACCTTAATCCCTAAGGTAGTTTGGAGGGTTTGCTTTCCCTGACAAACAGCCAAAATAAATCAGGAATAGCTCCACAACTGTCAGATGCATAAGTGTGAGCATGGTCTTCATGGATTGGTAAGAACTTATGAATGAATTCCCAGTGTCAAACATTGTGACTGTTACTCACCTAAGATTTGTTTGACACAGATTCTACAAACTGTGGACAGGACAAGTTTGGTCCTTTGGATGACTGAAGTTCTCAAAAAGCCTTTTCCTTTGTAAAAGGGAATTTGGCAACAACATACTACCTATTTTAACTACAGTAGACTGTAAATACACGATGACATCAGTAGCAACACTTAGACTGTATCATGTTTTGGCCTTAAAGGCTTTAAACCCCGTCAACCATGTCTGGGGCGTGGTAGTGGGGGGAAAAGGGCACCTGACTACCCAGGGCCCAAGTAGGGAGAGGGCCCATGAATAAATGCCTGAATTTCTTTTTGCTTGCACTCTTCGTGCACTGGCATGGATAGGGGCCCAGTGACATTAAGAGTGCACAGGGCCCAGAATTTGGTGCTACACCCCTAACCATGTCCTATCTCCTACTTCAAGTGAATTATGAGATCTGCTGTGGTTCTTGTTGACTTTTGCTTGTATTGATAAATTACTGCTAAACAAACACTGTTTGGAAAAATACGCAGTGAATGTTGTTTTGGTCGCAGTAATAAAACATCTGCTTGTGCAAACATTCCAACACATAGACCATCATGACTTTTTATGGACATTTATGCTAATTAGTGTCTGAATTCCGTATTAGGTCAAAACAACACAGCTTATGACCAGGATACATTTTTTATTGAATGGTAAACAGAACACGCAGAAGCCAAATGGTTGTTTTTTTTTTTTTTTTTTTTGGTAAAACACATATAAAGAATCTGAACTGAAGAACAACGTCTCTTATACAGAGAAATTTCATGATCTGGAAATCTGCCAGGAGGACACTTTAACTTGGCATTTTGTTGAATGAAAATAAAAACTGTACAAGAACCAAAATCACTGACACCCAAATCCAAAAGTATGTAACAACACCCAGTATTTGAGAGTTTAGAGGCACGCACAGCTGCAGCTGCAGCTCACTTTTATTTTAATGATGCACCTGGGAACGGTAAACCCAGGAAATACTTTTAAAAATGCTACTAAATAAGTCAGTAAAGAATGTTACTACTTACTTGAAGCAAATGGAAGAATTAAATTGTCTTACAAGTTTGTTCTGTGTGTCTTGTGTGTTTGTCAATGCGTCCAGCCTGTGCCCCGTCCCTCCCGCTCCCTCAGCTCTGCCCAGCTGGTGCACTCCTGCAGCAACGTACAGGCCTTCATCATTTGTAACATTGTGCTGATGAAAGGACATGGAAAGGTAGGCTTCATCACACACAATGAAGCACAAGCAGTAGTCACACACACTCACTGCACTAGCAGTGGTCATTCACATACTTTTCATTTCTTGCTCGAAGTGCACCATCATGATTTCATGTTATTTGCACACACGTTATCTCAGTTCTGCTGATATGTGTTATCTGGAAAAACTCCACCAGCTGCTTCTGTTTCCATAAACTTCTCTATCTGACATTCTGGTCTTAATTTTCATAAACAGTGGACCAGTATTTTCCAACAATTTTAAACCATTCCTTTAATTATGATTACATTGCTGTTTAAAAATGTTAATTAGTGCCAGTGTTTGTCCTGCTGTTCCCAGGGTCTGGGCTTCAGTATTGTGGGCGGGAGGGACAGCATGTATGGACCCATGGGAATCTACGTCAAGACCATTTTCCCTGGAGGGGCTGCTGCTGCTGATGGAAGACTACAGGAGGGTGAGCAAAAAAAAAAGAAGAAAAAAAAGAAAAACAAACAAACATGAAGCTCACATATCATCACACGTTCTTTGACCTTATTAGTTTCCATAACTGTCAACTGTCATAATTGTTGGTCACAGACTCTGATGCATTTTTAGGTTCTTTGAACACAGAATAACTGTAGTTTTGTCTTAACTCTATTTACTGAAGTAATGTATAAAGGTATTTACACTGTAGAAGAAATGTACAGTGAAGTATATGCATGATAAAACTGCTTAATATTTGACTACAGTGCTGATGATCACATGGTAAAATGTTTGACATAAAGTCACCTACAAAGACAAATGATTGTTCAATGTTTCACTGGAGCAACATTTAATAACATTACTAGTGTATATAGAATCATTTTAATATAAATTTAGCATCATGTTTGATGCTGGCAGACTTTTCAGTTCCAATACTGAAAACAGTTCAGTTGAAGGCTCAGTTGAACAGCGTGTTTTCAAAATATTATAAATAATGTAGTTAGGTCTCACAGACTGTAAAGGTCTAGTCATCTGTGTCAGCTGATGTGTCAAAGAGTAAAGTAAACACTTTTGTCTGTTTCTGTGTATGTGCAGGTGATGAGATCCTGGAGCTGAACGGAGAATCTCTGCATGGTTTGACTCATGATGAAGCTCTGCACAAGTTCAAAGTGAGAAAACTGCATTAAGAGCCAGACAGCAGTATTCATTTCAGTGACTATGGTTGATATAAAGCAGAGATACTAACAAAGCTGTGTCCTTCAGAACAGTTATTCAACAGTGTGAAACACAGAAAACAGACATTTGACATTGTCTGACATATTAGGATTGCAGATCTTTTTTTTTTTTAATTGTGAGATTTGTAAGAGTCAGGGAGTATTTTTGCACCTTTATTATTTAAGCAACTTACATCTGAGAGGGATGAATGAAGGTTTAATTTTTTTTTATCAAAATTTTATTCTACCACAAAATCATTTGCCAAAACCAACCAAACACACAAATAAATCTTTTCAAATGAGCCTCAATAAGAGCTTTGTTTTGTTTGAAACAGGAACATTTTGCTGCCACAGCAGTATGTGATATTCACTTTGATTTCTCTAGTGTGCTCACACCAAAGTAAATTTTAGCCTTGTGTTGCTTCAGTCGCTGGACTGTATACAGAGCATTTCACAATTTGCAAATGTTCACACTGTTCTGTCACTATGATGTAGAGAAGTAGAGAATCATATGACTCCAGGTGTACACGGCCAGCAACAATAAGCTCTTCCTCCAGTTCCTGATTATTATTGACATTATCAAAAGATCTGTGCTGGTGAGCCACAGCATTGAGCAAAATTTTTGCTGTCGTTATTCAATTTGGATAGAATACTTTTGTGTCTATTTGCGTTTCTTTGCATCAGGAGTAAAATATTTTCTTACTGATTGGTTCATTAGAATAAGTCTGAATGTCTAGACAGGTCAAATTATGTGAAGAAAGGTTAGTGTTGCTCTTGTTATTCTGATAACCAGACTTCATACAGGTAGGATCTGTAGAGTCTTCCACAAACAGAAGTTACTTACTTAATCCGGACAACGCATCCTCCACCATTTTGCCACTGTGCAGAATGACTACTAGTTAAACCTTCATTAGACCCATTTAGAACATGAACAACAAAGTCTGAAAAAACAGCAGAGCAACCAACATTGACTGATATTTTTTTATGTTAACTGGTTAAAATTTCTAAAATCATATATTACTGATTTAAAACATCAAACGTCTCTATGCAGCAAATCAAAAAGGGTCTGCTGACTCTGGTGGTGAGGACCAGCCTACGTGTGGGGGCACTGTGTGGCCAAGCGCAGGTAGCTCAGCTGTGCAGGTCACGCTCCCTCAGTTCCACCACAGGCATGGCAAGGGTCAGCGCTGATATGGGAGACTACAACTACCTGAACAACAGCTGTGGCAACACACTGAGCGTCCCAGGTCAGCCCATTAAACCCAGAGACCGCATCATGATGGAGATCGTCCTGCAGAAAGGTCAGCCTCATTTTGACAGTCCATTGACAGTCTAACTAAAAAAGCTGGGTCCTATTTTTCCCATTACAAAGACACCAGTATTTTCATCCTCCCTGCCAAACACTCACACTGAGCCAAGATTAGTTCCTTTTTACAAAGAGAGGAGTCGCACTCCCTCAACTAGTAAACTGTGAAATTGGTTGGTTTCACCTTTAAGACGTCTCTTCAAGCTTTGGTAACTTGTGATGGCCATTTGTCATTATTTTTATTATGTGTCTTCTTTTTACATTGTATGTCCTCAGTGACTGATCAGCAAATCATGAAAGTACATCTTAGAGGGCAGTTGGTAGCTAATGTCTTTGGCTGTGGTTTATTAGGGTGTAATGCAAAACTTTCTTTTGAAGTTAAACAGCACCCTTTAATGACTGTGAGGATTATAATGACATTTTACTTGTTTTTGCATGTGTAATTTGCCAGAGGCTGGAGTTGGTCTGGGCATTGGACTGTGTTGTGTTCCATCTGGTGACGGATGTCCAGGGATCTACATCCACACCCTCTCTCCTGGATCAGTAGCACATATGGATGGTAGACTCCGGTAAGGAGACAACATTAACATCTTAAAAAGTCTAATGAGAACTCCAGCCTTTATCAGTGGGTAATAATGTTTTCTAATGTGTGAAACAGATTTAGCCAACCTGACAAAGAGGGAGGAGACCACTGCATGATGTTGGAGCTAGAACATGAAACAAGTATAATGTTATAAGATTGGAAATATAAAAGGCCATGAAGGTCATTGAATGTGGCAAAAAAATAAGACTGAACCAACAGGATGAGACCTTGTGCATATACAGCAGTGTCAAATCATTTGAGCCTACGTTGATACAAGTTTTTTCTCCTCTAAGAGTTCATTTTCTCTTTCTTTCCAACACCTTCTCCTGAACTTTTCCTCCTACCTTTAGCTGCGGTGATGAGATAATGGAGATCAATGACACTGTGGTTTACAACATGGCGCTGAATGACGTCTACACAGTCCTGAGCCAATGTGCACCGGGCCCAGTCCACATCATCACCAGTCGCCACCCTGACCCCAAAGTATGCAACACCTCTGCCTCATTTATTTTAACCAGAGTGGATTTACAGTCTAAGGGAGCAAATCCTCTGCTGGCTCAGTGTTAATGTTGCCTCATAGGTTCAGCTGTGGGGCCTGTGTTGTTAGCATGTGTTCTCTCTGGCTTTCAAATTGGTGTTTCTGGCTTCCTGCCTTGCTCTAAACTCCAGCAAGTTGGACTGAAGCGTCTAACTTCTGTGTGTTAGCAGCTTCAGATTAGTGACCTGCTTTGCTCAAATGTTTCCTCTGGTCCATCTGGTCATTGTTGTCATTTGGATAATAACACACTTTATTAATGGCTTCCTCTTGCATTGCATTGTGCATAAGTCATGTAATATTGTGTTCCAACCAAACACAAAATGAATTTTCTGCTTGCATTAATCACACTTGTTTTTCACATTGTACTGTGCGACACACACACCAAAAAAAAAAAAAAAAACTTCACCTGTCTGAACACACTTGTTTCTATTGTCTCAATAAAAACCTAAAAAAGACCACAGACTTCAAAAACTCAACATTTTCTGTAAATGCCATTTACCCACAGTTAATGGGGACAGCATGTCCACTGGTGTTTCCCCAATTGCCAAAAAAAAAAAAAAACTGATTTTGGGTTCAGTGGTTTAAAGTTAGGTTTAGGAAAGTAGTGGTTATGGCTAGGATTTGGGTAAGTATCTAGAAAATGAATGTAAACTCCTGACAACCATGGGTTCCCAGAAACAATATTGAATACATGACCACAGTGTCCTCAGTAGTACCTACAGCCTTGGCTCATGTGTAACAGCAAAAATACACTTTAAGAACGCAGTAAAAATTGATTTATTTTGATAAATGTAGTCATCTGCCTGAAAAGATGAATTCATAGTTGTTTTATTTCTGCCCATCTGTTTTTGATACTTTTTTAAGTTTGTTAAACTGCCACTCTAACATGATGATGTTGTGGTGGTTTGCCTTTCCCTTAAAAAATGTTTCCTGTGCTCTGAACTCATCACCTCACAAGCACAGAAGATGTCCTCATTTTACATGTGTGTCCAGAAACACACACACTGATACAAAAAAATGTGGTATCCCCTTCATGTATTAATTTCTAGCAACTTATCACAGGTCAGGTCTTGGAAACTGTATCAGTCAATCAAGGTAGTCCATGTCTCACTTCCACCAGCGACACCTCCCAGCTCCCAGGATGAGATATCTAACCTCTTCAGTGTCTTCGAGGTCTAGCCTGATCAAACGCCTGAACCACCTTCTTGCTCCTTTTGATGTGAAGGAACAAAAACTATACTACAAGGTTTGCAACTTATCTTTAAGGCTGAGCCCAGGCATTTTAGTCTTTTGGTAACTATCCAGGGCTCATGACTGTAGGTGAGGCTCAGAACATTGGTTGACCTACACCAATCCATCTATCAACCTCTTGCTCCATCCTACTCTCACTGTGAACAAGACCCCAGGTTACTTGAACTTCGTCATTTGAGGCACCAACCTGTCTCCAACCTGAAGGGAACAATTCCTCTCTGATAGAAAAATGTCATGAACCACACTTGTAGCAATTTACTTTTTAGGTTTTAAGACTGATTTTACACCTAACATGTTGTTATGACTTGACTATCATAAAGCAAAGGTTTGTACTGTGACACTGACATTCCCTATGTCCTGTCTCTGTGTGCTGCAGGTCTCAGAGCAGCAGCTGAATGACGCTATCGCTCTGGCAGTGGAAAACAGCAAACTGAGAAAGGATAAGAGTCAGTGGAGTATTGATGGTAAAATATTTTCATAACTTTCCATAGTAACATATTCATATTCAGAGTCACAGTGGGACTGGAAGCTCCATTTGGCTACTTTTCTCAGAATTGTCTTGACTAGTGCAGTCTGTCTTCCTGAATCCATCTTTCCTGTCATTACAGTAAAATTGGGTCATGCTACATCTACTGTTCATACACCATGGCTGAATTGCATGCAGTGTTTTTGCACCATTATATGATTCATACGCTGAACTGTCTATTATTCTTTTAAGATTGGTGCTGTTTGTTTGTGTTTCACATGGTCTGGGCTCAAGTGGCAGACCACAGACTCAGAGACTGATGAAGATTTAAAAGATTTATTGAAAACTGGCATTTCATTCACATATTTTTTTGGGAGAATCAAATACACAGTTTAATTTAAAATGGCTCACCGTGACTGAAATGTAAAATAATGATAATGATTGAGCATCACTGCACATATATTCTTGAGGTAATGCTTTTCTAGTCGTTATGATTAGAATTTTCTGTTCAGTAAGAATCACCTGTAAATTTGTCTCTTTTGTCTCTGCGCAGGGCTGCGCAGACTAGAGTCTTGCTCCCACAGTCGACAGAAATGTGAGCACTGTCTGGAAAGAAGTTTCAGTCAGCTGACAGTTCGAAGAACACAGAAGACCATGATACGTTCCTGCAGTGACAACACCAATGGACACCACTACAACCGATGCCTCACCATCCACAACCTCCACAGTACGCACCATAACCCGACGTCCCGCGTCCACAGCTTGGACACACCAAAAGTGAGCAAGCACAACACAGGCTGTACAGAAAGAGCTAGAAAAAACTGCATTTTTGTCATTTTTATGAGCTACCTTTGATGTAAAGTAGTGTGTCTCATCTTGCCCTGCAGTCTTTGACAGATACGTGGTCTGACAACAGGCTGTCAGTGCCTGTCTATCCTGATGAAGACTATAACATCCCATACAATTCTCCAGCTGCCAACCTTTCCAGTCAACAGACTCTGGATCTGGCTCTCAAAGGCAACAAGGTACCATTTATCCATTAATCCATGCATCTGTGCATCCATCATCTACATATCAATGCATGTCCATCCATCCATCTATCCATCCATCCATTTATGTCCATCATAAATCTAATCACAACCCTTAAAGATCCATCCATCGACTATTCATTCATCCATCTTGTCCATCCCTGCACCCATTTAACAATATGTGTATCGATCCATCCAGCCAGCCATTTTTTGTTCCTAAATAGGACCTAGTTAAAGAAGAACCCAGGGAAAAGGATATCATAAGACTCGCAGAACATTTTTTTTTTTTTTACTTACAAGAATTGAGGACTAGGCCTTGAGAGGAATAGGATGATAAATGTACAAATGTTCTGTATTTTTGCTCTAAGCACATGTCTAAATATGAATAGATGCTGTGTCCATAAAACAGCTAAATTTAGTACAGTGTATGGTTCCACATGGTTCACTCCAGTTCACAAGAAGTTTAATGGATACAACAGCCAGATTAACAGACACATGACTTACATCATGACAAGAACCCACTTTTTCATAATCACAAACCTAAATCTTCCAATAGTCTCATGACAATTTGAACATGTGTCAGTAAAAGTAAACGTAATGCTGTTGGCAGACACTTGAGCTTTACTGTTACAAGCCTGATTCATTAAACTTTAGAGACAAAATCCTGACAAGTTGGTGTAATCAGTCTGATAGGAAGTAAACACACATGAGTTAGTCAAAGTCCCCCAGACAGCGCTTGTCTCTCCACAGTCATTCAGATCTTGGGTTCATGTAATGTAATGCTGTGTGTGCATGTAGTCCAGCTGCAGGGCACGTGCTGTTCCACGCAGATACTGCTGGCCGCAGGACGTGACCAGTGAGGAGGGTTATAACGGAGACTCCAGCGGTTCCAGTAGAGGATCCCCAGTTAGAGACGAAGGGCTGGAGCCTTCATCATACACCAGCTGCCAGGTAGAGCAATTTAGCACCAGCTAATGTTAGTTGCACAAACATTTTAAAATATTCTAATTTAAGATTTTAAGATTATCTACTATCTCACAAAACAGAATAGTGCATTTTAGCTGTTCATATACACAAGTATAAGGTCTGTAGGTTCGGTCTAGTAATTTACTTCAACACGTGAAGATACAGACATGGAGCACATTTGGGGACAGAATAATGCAAAAATAATTACGTGTACATAACAAAGACCCAGAGCTAGATATTTCACTACTAGTTTGATTTGTGTTCTTTTTTTTTTTTTCTTGGTCACTATGTTTAGTTCAGGCACTGAAAGTGTCTGTGACTGTGAAAACTGGCAACTCAATCTGCATCTTAGTCTGTTTCACTTCCACTCATAGTTCCTCTTCTGGAACATATAATAAGAAAAAGTTTGAGGGGGGAACTGCTACTTGTTCACTGCACTATATTTCTTGGTATAACTAATTATGATACTAATCACGTTTCCCACAGTGCACTGATCTTGCTTGCTCATCCTCTCTCTCTCACTCTCTTTCTCTGCTGGCAGTTCTTCAGCAGCATATACAGGGCCTTACAAAAACTCCTAAGGTTATTCTTGAGGAATGTATGTGAAATTATGAGGCTGTCAGTGTTTTGCTAATGCATGCTGCTAAATATAAGTCCAGTCAAAGACAAAAAAGAATGGGACAATTGTTATGATGCTTGCGATGAGAACTATTGAGTGTCTCTCTGTAACATTCAAAGATTTTGACTTTACTCTGTAAAGTGCCAAGAGTAAATGACTTTTATTACTAGGCAACTTTTTGAATTGAATTGAGTTATACTAAATTGAATTATAGATCAAGAAATTTGACATATCAGTTTATCATTGTTCTTATATTATTTATGCATTTGTGGTATTATGCCCAATATAGCATTATTATAAGGACTTCAACTTCAAAGTCAGTGGATTAACATTAAGTTATCTTTAAATCATTAGAAAATGATTTATCAACAATAATAAAGCCTTTGGTCACAGTTTGTTGAAGGTACTTCAATACTAAGTATTGTTGAACCATAACATGAGGACTGCTGCATGCATATCAGCTGTGTCTCCACTAGTCTGCTCTGATTTTGTTTCTATATTCAGTATAGGGCCAAAAGTATGTGGACATGACTCTCCAAATGCTGTTGTGTAACTTCTTGTGATGGTGGTTTTCATCTGCACAAGTGGAGGCTGTTAGTTACCATTTTTCTTTATTAATCAATTGACCTTGTTATTTACCACCTTACTATACAATGGTTTCACTGCACTACTACTGTGCACTAACAACTGTTACAATATGAATGTAATAATGACACTGGGCTCAAGTGGATAGTAATGTTGTTCAGGTGTACACATACTTTTGGTCATGTGCAGTTGTATAATTGGCCTTGAATGAATGAGGATTTCACATGCATGATATGGTGCTTACAGTATCTATCTTATGTATGCTTTAATGTGCTACTGCGATTTTGTGCATGTCTGTGTGCATCATGCTTGAGCAGGTTTCAAGTCTCCTTCAGACAGCAGTAGATGGATGTGGGCTGACTGTTTGAGCGGAAGTAGGGTAAACTTATTGCACCTCTCTGTGGTTGCTGTTAGAGAAGATGCTGTGACGCAACACTTCCTGTTTGTGTAGCAGGAAGCAGAACGAATAAGAGAACAGTCAGAGGGAAGCAGAGAAAACTTCACTAACCCAGAACCTGCAATCTGCACCCACGACAGACAACACCCAGGTAGGAAACAAGCGTTATTATTTAAGCACCTCGAGTCAACTTTAGCACAACTGATCAACAAACAAACAAACTGATCAATGGAGGCAGTGATTTCAAACCTGGTGCAGTTGCTGAAGTTTCATTCCCTGTTTTGTAGCAGGGTTTTCTGCGACAGTGTTAGTGGGCTCAATTAAATCAGGATATGATGACTGAGTTCAACTTGGGCTACATTCAAGTCCATGATGATCACCTGTTTTAGTTGCAACAAAACCTGCCAAGGCTATGTGAACAAATGCATGTTTCTTTCTTCATATTTACTTCCCCTGAAGTGGCCACCACACCCAACATAATTTTTATATAAATATTTATTTCTTTTTTCAGTGAAATATCACAGCTTCTTTTGCTTCTGTTGCATAAAAAGCAGACGTTTATGATGTTTATGTTTCTTATGTTTTCATCTGTGTTGACAGGTGATTTATCAGCAGTGATCTGCTTGCAGCCAAAGAGAGGAGCTCTGAGGAGGCAGGCTCGTGTCGAACAACAAACCCAGGAGGCGCTTCAGGATCCCTGGGTTCGCCTTTCAGACAGCTCCCCTGAAGAACTGCACCAGATTCACCACCACCATCACGCAGCAGACGATACACAGCCTGTCAACGTGCACAGCCGGCCCACCATCATGAGTGACGAAGAGAACACCCCAGAGCTCAACGGCACAACTGCAGATGTAACCTCAGATCCTCCATCCAACGAGACTCACAAGGGTACATCTGAAATACCTCCAGGAGCGAAGACAGGGCCTCCAGTGGCACCCAAGCCTGCCTGGTTTCGCCAGAGTCTGAGAAAAATTCGGGATGAGCAGCAACAGAAGACGCATGTTAAACCTGCAGAACAGAGGTCTGCTGTGGGTTTCACCAGGAGCTTTGGATCCAGAGCTGCTTCATCTGCAGCCAACCTGTCAATCAAACAAAAGATCCATTCTTTTGAGAATTTTTCTAGTTCAGAGGGTTCAGAAAAGGGGGGGCAAAGGAGGCCAGTGGCCCCTTCCACATCAAATCCTCTGGTAGAGGAGTCCAGGAGTTACCCTGCCCCTCATGAAGATTGTAGCAACAGCAGATATGAAAGCCCCAGACATAACCAGTCCAACCAGTCTGCATATGTGCAGCAGACAGACACCACTGTCACTGCCACCTCTTCCTCCACTTTTGAAACTTGTAATCAAACAACAGCAAAGTCTTGTGAAGTTGAACGTCACTCAGACCAGACCCCTACAGACCCCACACCTTCTGCCACCACCAATGATCTGGACTCTGGAATAAATGATTCTCATCCAGCTCCAGCCCACAGTGACAGGAACACCACCTCACTATCTGAAAAAGAGTCAGAGCCAGTGGATCTCAGCAGAGTCCAACCGGCTGTGACATCTGTGCCATCCAATCCAGATGATGGGGAAAATCCTCCGGAAGTAACAGGCGATGATCGAGGACAGAGCCAAGAAAAGCAGCTGAGCACGACTTCAAGTGCTGGTCTTCCTACAGACAGTAACTCCTCGAGAAGCCTGGAGGAAGAGAGTTTAGAAAAGATTCTTGCCTTCAGTAATCAGGTAATCATATAAGGTGTGTGTGGAAATACAGTACAGTCAGAGATACAGCAGAGGTTTGACACCTAAACCCAGAGCTCAGTGGTCTGGAATGGAAAGTACCTTAAAATCTTTTTTGTTGGTTCCCTAAATATAACCTAAAACACTTCAGTGGAAGAAGTACTGAGTCTAATGCCAGTGTATAGTTTTACAGCCATTTTGTCCCCAACAGTGGGACAAACTCACACCTACTCATAAATTAAACTGAACATTAATTAAAGTTAATTACAGTTTATGACAACTTGGATCTTACTTTGATAGTTTTGACCATTGTTTCATCAGTTCAGTCTGATTGAGTCAGTTACAAGCTGTCAGATGATCAGATCTAAATCACCTGACATGTTTGGTATAATTCCTTATCAAAGAACGTACACGTCTCTACACTGTGTGAGTTTGAGATCTTCCACATTAAATCTAAACTATCTGGAATCAATCAGAGGCCTATCAGACATATCAGAACAATCAGTGACATGCAAATAAAACAGAGGATCTATGTCATCTCTATTATCAAAGAGCCAAAGAGGAAGCAGGAAGTGGGTCAGTAAATTGTAATGGGTGATTACACATTCACCTTCATTTTGTTTCTCAATAAGTTTGACTACCCTGTTTTGTTCCAACTTACTGATCAGTAGTGCCTGTGTCTCTCAAGCCCATTATTTCATCTCCTTTTATAACACACGCACCGAGATGCCTTCATGCTTTCTCCTGTGCTTCCTGTAAGGTTCATACACATATCAGATATCAGCTGAAAGTATGTGTTTAGTTTAACTGTCTTATTCTTTTGTTGTTTTTATTCTAGGTGTCACAAGCATTGATGCGTTCTCCACCCTCATGTTCCAGCCATGGTAACATGCAGGAGGCCTCTGCAGATGAATGCTCAAACACTGAAGAGTCTGAGGCCAGCGTGGACAACACCGACAAAGGATTCTCTGTCAGGTGAGACCTGCACAGAGAATGACTTGAAGTGTTTTATGATTCAAACATAGAACTGTGCCTGTTTTACATTCATCAGGGAAAAAAAAAAAACTTGCTTCCTTTTAATCAGGAAAGCAGTGGCAAGTTTTTATTACCAGAACAGATGTTAAATACAGCACAGTTATACATGCAGTGTGGTTTTATATTTTTGAACACAGCTTGGCCTCGCTGAGAGAGTGCACCATCGAGCGAGGGGAGGGAGGATCTCATGACGACGCAGGAGTTACTTCTGCTTGCGCCCACTCTGTCATCTCAGCCATCCCATCACAGGATATACAGCAGATGATACAGGAAGTCACAACTCTTGATGAGGAAACACTGAAGGTAAAAAAAAAAAAAAAAAGTGCTTTAACTTGTTCACCATTTTCTTTTCCAATGCTGCACAACAAATACAGATTAATTGAAATGTCTGCGTATATTTCAGCCATTCTCAATATTCAGCAAAGATGAAAATTATACAAACACATTTCATTTCAACAAACAGAATCTCAGCGATTCAGCTCTAGCGGTGATGACAGATGTAGTATCTATTTCCATCTGACTGTTTGACAGAAAGATGAAGATCTGCACACTTCTTTAATCTTTCAGACTTTTCTTTTTCTACCACAACCATATTTTCCCAGAGTTCTTAGTGCAGTTTTATGCAAACATAATCTTGGTTTAGCCTCTATTTTGACTGGTTTGATGAGAAGAGATGATTAACAGATTACAGCACAGAATACTTTGTGGTGATGGAAGGCACAGTCTGGTGCTATGCTGAAGTATTACAGTATTTACTGTAAATGTTTATGCAGTAAATTCTTACTTGCTGCTAATGTTTTACAAAGGCTTGTGTATTATATTGTCTTACTGTGATTACTGTAATTTAAAAAGACCAGTCTCATTTATGATAGCTTGAATGACATTAACTGGCACACAGGATTTGTAATTGGTGTGTTTGGTGCCTATTTTGTGGTTTGAATGTGTGTATGTATGTGTGTGTGTGTGTGTGTGTGTGTGTGTGTGTGTGTGTGTGTGCGTGTGGCCTGAAGGAAACTTTACATGTCTCCTTGTCAAATGGAAATCTCAGTTACAACTCAAATATCCGGCCATCTGGGAGCCATTGTGCACTCAACATCTGCGGTGTATTAACCACCACACTGAGATCCTTCTCTGTGAATACAGATGATCTGACAACACAAGGTGCCTCTGTTTAGAGATCAGCGGTCTGTGTTGTGTGTACAGTGACTGCAAACACTCTCTGAAAGGATCACTGCTACCTATCAACGCAACTTTTCTACCCTTCAGATTTAGACTAGGAGGGAAACATTCAACCCAGCCTGTTTTATGACTGCACATAATTTTTCACACATTGGCCCCTGACTCTCTGAGTCTGTGCCAAGAGTTCACACAGAGGTTTATATATATTAAAAAAAAGCATCTGTGCTCAGTATTCATCATTCAACATACTCAAGTATCAGCCAGACACTGACACTAGTCATGCAAGATTATTTTTGGCATAAAATCGAGGATATTTTAAGACCTAAGATGTCTGAGCAGGCTCATATGAGTATTTGTTTTTTCAGCAAGTGGTTGTGTAGCTCATTTCTGCCATTTTGTCAAAAAAAGTTAGGATCTTTGATCTGTAAAAGTTGGCGTTAAATACGACATTTGGAAACATCATCGAGCAATGAAAATAAAATTACGTGTATGTGGTAAGAGCTCAGTGGTTTAACCAAGTTAACCTCAGACAATCATATAAAATTAAATAAACTGTCGTAGTAACATTACTCCTCCTTTTTTTCTACCACAGCAGCTGCTGGACATCCATGTTGTGATTCTGCATAAGGACGAAGGAGCAGGTCTGGGCTTCAGCATCGCCGGAGGCTCAGATCTGGAGAGCAAAGCTCTGACAGTAAGTAAATCACAACACATTCACAACGATCTTTCATATCAAAGTTTACACTGATGGGTTGGACGGGATGTTGAAGGTTTTAAACTAGGTGGAAAGTTTCTCAATAGTGAAGAGAAAATGCTCAGTCTTTCCCTCTTCTATGTCTTTTAGAAGTAGCTGTTTCATCAATAATTTTACTAACTAAAATGTTACATCAATTAATTCATATGTAGTAAAATCTGTTTGTTTTCTTCACCACTGCCATAGCTTTGACATGTTGGACAATGGGCTGTGATGGTGAAATAAGGAAAGTCAAAAAGTTACAGTCCACACTGTCATATTAAAATGTCAGGTTTTTGTGATGCAAAACATTAGACTATAATGTATCATTTCAGAACGTTTTCCACCTTTTATGTGACCTTTAACCTGTGCAATTCAACTGAAAAATGGACAAAATCTTCTGAAGGGGGGACATTAAAGAAAAAAACACTAGAATAATCCAGCTACCTAAATATACATCTTTAAATTAGTACTTTATTGAAGCACCTCTGAGTAGCTTTGAGGGCATCTCCTGCACACTGCCCTCTTCAGGTCATCCAACAAATTTTCAGTTGGATTCAGGTCTGAAATCTGTCCGGTTTGTTCCAACATTTGAATCCTCTTCTGGTGAAGTTTTTTTTTTTTTTTTTTTTGTTGAATTGGGTGTTTATGATTTGGTTTGTTTTTCATACTTAGCAGTGGAATTCACCTTCAGATTTCTAGTAGACACCTGAAGGTTTTGTACCAAAATTAACCTTTATTTGAAATGTCTATAAAACTCCAGCTTCGACTGATGCAAGACAGCCCCAAAGCCCGGTGCTGCCACCGTCATGCTTCCCATCAATATGGTGCCATTCTACCTTTTAGAATTATGCAAAAGAGTTCAACCATGGGCTCATCAGAATAAAACACATTTTCCCACATACTTTTGGGAGACTTGATGTATGTTTTTACAAAATGTAGCCAGGCTTGGATGCTTTGTTGGTTAGAAAAGACTTCAGTCTTACCACCCTTCCCCACAGCCCAGACAAAATACATTAGGAATACAGGAGATTGTCATCACGTGTATGACACAACCAGGACCTGTCAGAAATTCCTGCAGTTTCTTTGATGTTGCTGTGAGCTTCTTGGCCATGATAAGTTTTCTTCTTGTTTTCTCATCATCGTGTTGGAGACGTCCAGATCTCTTGCCATTTTTCCTCCAGTTTTTGATGACAGTCTTTACTGTATTCCACAGTTTATCTAATGTCTTGGAATTTCATTCGTACTCTTTTCCTGATGGATACTTATAAAAAAAAGTGAGATCCCTTGTGGACTATGGCTTTTTCTATAAGTTGCAACTAGATAAATGTTGGAAAAACCTACTAGAACAACTGAACTTTATTTGGGTTAAGTCAGACTCACTGTAATTGATGGCAGATTGACTGACTATCTAACCACCCCGCTTATGATCTGAAAGCCTTGCCTGGGTTTTAGTTGGGCAGCAGGTCATAAATGTGAAAATAAAACTGTGAATCATTTTGAATTAGAATTATTGAAGTTGATTCTGTAATGCACAGTAAGTAGGTGAAGTGACTGTTTGTCTGGGCAGACTAAACATGAATAAGTATCTCAGAGTAAGCTTGAGATAGAAATCTTCAAACTTTGATGATGTTCTGTTCTGTCTAGTTTTAACCCACCACAATCATTTGAAACGAACAGTAAACAACAGGACAGTCTGAATATTGAAGTGTCTGGATTAAAAAAATTTAAAAAAATGTGACAAACTGTATCAAAAGTGAGCAGTGAGATCAAACAAAGTACTTACTGTGATAAGTGTTGTTTAAGTGCTGTGAACTGTATATCAGGCTTCAACATTTGCGTTAGAGCAAATCAGCAGTGAAATGTCCTGCACTTTTATTTCTAAAATATTATATTGTTTATGCCAGGATAAGCAAGTAGACTGGTCTTGTTCCATTTGTGTATATCATCCTCACATTGTCACTGTTGTACTCTATTCTGCCAAAACAAGTTTATAAACATATTTGAATTAATGCAGAATATCTTGGTCAGGCCAGTTACTATTTTTGTCAAACTCTCAGGAGAAACCTCCAAAGCCTTAAAAGGCGCAAATTCAAACATGTTGAATCTGAACAGAGCTCATCATCTTGAAAGCTTGGAGTATGAAGCTGTAACACCAGAATTTACCAGAAAACAGGAAACTGAAGAGGGTGTGTGTGAGGGATGACGGTGGTTCACACAATAACAGTAGCTTTTCAGGCCACAAAAATGTTGTTGATAGGAAAGCTGGGGATTTTACAGTGTGTAATGTTGTGTTAAAGACCTCACTATGTTGGAGAAATATACTTGAGAAAATGAGTGTTTCTGTAGAACATGCTTCTGCAGAACATGTGTTGTTGTCTCTACACTGTCTCTGAGTGTCTCTGGTCATCTTCTGTCCAGGTCCACAAAGTGTTTCCCAGCGGCTTGGCAGCTCAGGAGGGCACCATTCAGAAAGGAGACGAGGTTTTGTCCATAAATGGACAAACTCTACGTGGTGTCACACACTCCGATGCCACCACTGCCCTGCGTCAGGCCCGCAACCTGAAACTGGCCGTGGTGGTCATCTCCAAGAGAGCAGAGGAGGAAGGAAGAGAGGGAGGAGGCTGCAAGAGCGAAGAGTCCAACCCTGCATGTGAGTCATACACAAGCACACACGGCTGTTTGTTCTGATGATGATACCGGTGTTTGAGTCTTACCTGGTTAACACTGTGGATACACTCGTTTAGTTCAATGTGTTTTGTGTTGCAGTGGAGGAGCATGGAGCTCCAGTGAGTGTAGAGCTGGACAAAGGGGCTGGAGGAGCCGGTTTTACTCTGGAGGGAGGAAAAGCCTCAATCCATGGAGACAAACCTTTAGTCATTAATAGGATCTTCACAGGTACGCTTGTGATAAATTCAAAAATGATGTTTTTAATTAATCATCACAAATCAAAAAAATGTAGCCTTGTAAGAAGTGCAACAGCAACGCTGAGCAATTGAAATCTTTGTCACAGTTTTATTTTCTGATCCAGCCTGTTGATTTGATGATCATTGTGTTGTGCTTCAGGTGGAGTGGCGGAGCAGCGTGGGCTGCAGTGTGGAGACGAGCTGCTGCAGGTCCAGGGCGTCAGTCTGCAGGACATGACGCGGTTTGAGGCCTGGAACATGATCAAGGCTTTACCTGAGGGACCTGTCACTGTGGTCATCAGGAGGAAGCAGGGGGGCGCAGAATGAGGTGCTGCTGGAAACTACTCTCAAATAGAAAATTTAAGAAAAAAAAAAAAAAACATGAAAAGGAAAAAAAAACAACCAATAGCACTTGAGGTACACTGGTGTTGACCTTCAGTCTCCTACTAAGGCAGATCTCAAGCAGCAGTGTGAAAGAACAACTTCTCATTACAGTTCTGCTATTTTTTATGTCACATTTATGGCCAGATATTAGTGTTATATCAACTGTTGAAGGTCTCACTTCACACACGCCCTCCAAAAATCCATATCTCACTCGCCCTCACCATGAATAATCTACACGTCAGCATCAATATGTTTTACCTTCAGTAGAAAATAGTTCCAATGATTGGTTGGTGCAAAACCTAACTCATGCATAAATACAAATGAATTATGATCTTAACTTAATACATCATTAATATCTCACGAACAAGTTTACCAACTGTCCTCAGATCAGTACGTCAAAGAACACACCGTTGTTTAACAAGCAAACAGGCTACAATCTGTGTCAAGTGACTCAACCTGAAACAAACACAAACCTCAAAGCTCAAACAGGTCAGATTGACACAGTGACACATAACTGACTGACTGCAGCCAGTACTGGCCAGTATTACACATACATGATACACGTACACACGATATGTAATGAACACACAAAAAAGTGCCCATGAAGGAATGAATTAGGACTTTGGAGCAATGTCAAATCTAAAACAGCAGCTGGAACCAAACTACTGGATTTAATATAGACTGAGTTGTTATCTTTGACCTATCGTCAGTATCATGTTCAAATTTTACAGTGTATTTAATGGAAAAGACAAATTCAGTCATTTGAGAATGGAACAAATTCTAAATTACCATTTTTTACATTATTATGTTTATTTTCAAAAACTCTTTGACAGTCAATTGCAATTATCGGCAGCTTTAGATAAAATAAAAATAAATATTGGTGATTATCCTTGAAAACCTGACACTGTAATTACACTGGAATAGAAACGACAGACTTCAAAAATGATTCCATACCATGGCGGTGATGTGTATCCTCTCTATTCATCACATTCACATCACAAATCTGACCATGTGAGCCACTTAACCAGACCACGAAAGACTGATTTTAGCTAATGTGAGGCAGCTGGTTGATAATTCAACCCCCCCACTCCCAACCTGCCCCGCCTTGCAACTCCAGCTGCCTCACACTTCTGTCTGCAAAATGTCTCCGTCTGATTCACTTCATGCATTTGCACAAAATCTGAAGGAGAAGGGAAGAATTGCAGGAGACACGGTGACAGAAGCAGCAGGTACAGACAGAAACACATCTGTGCTGCTGCTGCTGCTACGTTCATTAGATGTTTTAATGCTCCTGTATGTTTAATCTATAATAAGAATTGAGTAAGAAGAAATATACAGTCTGGTGTAAACAAAGAGAATCCTATATATTAGAGTAAAATGTCTATTTTTCTCAGCAGTGGTACTGTATATGTGTGTGGGAGCAGATCAAACACTGTTAAGCACTTTTGTTGACTCGGTAGCTTTGAGTTTGACCCGCGTGTTGTTTTCTTAGTCAAACCAAATTTAACTGGAACGTCGTGTTTGTGTCTCAGTCCTGAGCGAACAATGGGACATTTTGAGCACAGAGAAAGATTTTTTTTTTTTTTTTACAAGCACATGAATTAAATTATCACTCAGTTCCCCTCTGAGATTGACGTTTGTGAGTTAATGGTTTTGTTTTTTATTATCCACAATAAGAACAGTGAAAATAAGCAGAAATTCTTTGCTCTCATGAAATGAAAAAAAAAAAAAAAAAAAAAAAAAACAATGACTTGTGTGCATGCAAACTTTCTTTATGCTTAAAATGTCCCATGATTCAGTGCAGGATTAATGGAGAAATAAATTGCCACAGAATGTCTTTGTATGCAACCTACAAAACAAATGTTTTCTATCAAGGTATGCTTAAAAAAATTTATCAGTTTATCAAACAGATGTTTATAGAATGAGTTGCATCTGCTGTAATTCAAAATAAATATCATAAACCTGCTCCAAAATGTGCCAAAAACCTGTGTGATGTCTTCATTTTTTCACTTCGTACAGTTAGATGACTTAATGCGGCGCTGAAAGAAGAACACAGACGGACAAGGAGACGCTCCTGTTAATCGGTTTAATGCTGGTGAAATACAAAACTAACTGGGTACAGAACAGTACGAGATAAAACAGCTGCATATGTCCAACTACACATGTAAAACTCAGTGTGATAAAGTACCAGCGGTAGCTCTCAGTAAGACGAGTGAAGTAGAAACATTTTACACAGATTCTGTCGTGTTGGGTTGTGAAACTCCTCCAGGACAGTGAGGACTCAGGACAACCTGCAACTAGTGTGGACACAGGAGGACAGATGGAAGACGTCTGAACTGGTATAGTCAGGACAATGGTCTCAGTACTTATAAGGATTTGACCAGGACCAGGTCTTTCTTTAAACTGAGGTTAGAAAATGTAAATCGACACTGAATCACCTTCGGAAACTTGTGCAATGTCAAATATAGATTAAAAAACAAAAAAGCCACTTTTACAACGATGTGTTCCCAAAGATGAGTCGACATGTTTCCTGTTGACACTGTGAGCTTCAGTTTAGTGAACAGGGTCCTCTAGTGGTGAGGATGTGCTAAAAAATCTGATCTGGGAATGATCTGATCTAATCTGGGAATGAGCAAAATACTTTTCCACTGGCAGTAGAAACAGTAACGTTGTTTCCTGTGTTTTGTATAAACTGAACAAAGACTCCATCTGCTTAACATGTGATCTGTATCTGGATAAAGACTTTTTTTTAATACATAGTTGGTTATTATATGTGTGAAGGATGTGAGTGGTTTGCAGTCAGACCACACCTGGTAGAAAAGAACATCTGTGTAGTTTGGCCACAATCTTATAGACTGAAGCTCTAAAGTTGACTCCACCTTCTACACAGAGTCCGTACAGTAGCAGCAGAAGACGCTTCAAGGTTCAAAGGCAACATGAGAGCTGGTGTCATATGACTGTCAATGAAAGCCAAGGCAACATTAATGTTATCAGGCTTCCTAACCGACTCCCGAGGACGCTGGGTAAAGTAATCTACAGATGGCTTGAGCTGAGCGGAGTGTGTCACATGACTCCAGCTGTCTGTCCACGGCCTGAGACGTACAGCACCATGATTGTTGGATCCATCATCTCCTCCTTTGTTAGAATATCAAGTCTCTATTACTCTCACTGTCAAATATAACCTCATCAGATACAGATCACATGTAGCTACTAGGTGGAGACGCTGTCAAGCTTCGAAAATTCAGAGATTCAGTCTTGATTTACTGTGAACACCAGACATATGTGTCCACTCCCTTTTGCGCTCCTTTTGTTTTACTGGGCTTTTCCTCGACTTAAGCAGCTGCCGTTATGTACACTGAGACAGTCTCATGTTAAAATAATAATAATAATAATAAAAAACCTGCTGGATCAATTGAAACTACACGTTATTAGATACACGTGGAAGCAACAACCAAAAAAAAAAAAAAAAAAAAAAGTCAGTTGAATACAATTGTCTTGATTAAATGGATAACCGCTCACGTTAAAAAGACAGGTTACAGGTGTAGTAGAAAAAGCATTATTTTCAAAGGAATCTTGACATTACGAGACGAGATACGACATGTCACCGTATATGGCTTTATCTCTACACAAGAAGGCTACGCCACCAAGCCCTCACTGGCTCACATGCTCATCTTTAACCTGTGACTCACTCATTTCATTTCACACTGAGGAATTTCTTCTTAAAGTGCTGATTATGTTCAGGCAATATATTAAATCCAATTATGAGTTATGATTTAAGCAAATAATCCCTTCAACCTTGATTACGAAGGAATGAAGGGAAGACAGTGTCATATTCTTATTTCTCCTCCTCAACGGTCGACCTCAGTGTATGAAGAGTAAAACGATACAGTACATTTGTGCACCTAGTTTTTTTTTTTTTTTCTTCTGAACACCTGAAGAAGATTGTGGCAGTAGTGGAATAACTTGCATGTGTAATATTTGTATAGAATACTTTAGGTAGCATGTTTTACAATATTGACCTTCAAACCGTTACAGTCATAAACAGGCGTGAGTTTAGATTTTACTGTAAGCTTCGATGCTTGCGTGCAGATACAGAGGAGTCTGTCGAAACCTGACAACGTGACACGTGTTTTTATGAAGCCAGTGGTCGGCGTGGATGAAACCTCTGAACACGTCTTCAGTATGAGTTTAGCACTGATCATGACGAATAGAAATGCTCTCATTACGATGCCCGATGAAGTTCATTTCCTTTCCTCTCCCACACACAGAGCTCTGTCACCACAGCCGGATGTCTGACAAACTAGATTTTGTCCTTTTGCTTTAAAATAAAGGATTTAGATTAGCAACGTCTCTCTGGGAATAAATCTGGTTTAAAAATTATCATTATAGTAACGATGGTGTTTTATCTTTATTCGGTTCAGTCCAATACTGAACGTAAACCACAGAGCTTGTGTGACATTTACTAACCCCGTCATCTTGAAACATGTTTTGCTTTTGTTTTTGTTTTTGCTGCGGGGGAGAATGAAGCTCGTTCTTCACCGTGAAATGTGTTACAGCTGCAGGAGCTGTAGAAAAAAAAGCCTTTAAAAAATCACAGCAGAAACAGCAGTGATTCTACTTTAAATATTTAGTAAATATCTGCTAAATAAATCACCATTTTCTCCGCCTTCGTGATGCTCTAACTTCAACAGAATCTGATGAGCTAAATACGATGTGACATTGATACAAACCCACACCTTCATAATCTAACAATATGAACATTAGATAATTACCTATTATCTTTGGTTCAACTCTGTTGTTTGAAATGTGCTTTATAAATACAGTTGGACTGAATCTAAGCAGTGGACTGGTGATTCTCTTTTACTGTCAGATCCTCCTGCATATATTGCATTTAGCACCTATTGTTGACTGGGATGTAGCGCAAGTCAGATACAGAATCAGATCTACTGTCCTGTCTTTATATAAAAAACTAGATGTGCGAGTTCACAGCAATAACTGTGAGAAGTGACAACTAGTTCCACATACAGAAAGTTCATTAAAATATATTTGACCACAGCAGCACTACAGCTGTTCCACTGTTAACACAGCTTCAACTGCCTGCGAACTATAATATATTAGATTAAAATGAAACATTTACTGTTGTTTTAAACTTGAACATTTGTCGGTGAAGCTCGCCAGCTCTTGTGTTTACTTGTGACTCCTTTTGCTCATAATGATGCATTAGAATAGTTTCATCTGCGCAGCTGGTGCTAATCTTTACTTTTATGGTATCAACTGCTGAACAAAGTCTAATGTATATACATTTACAGTGACGTCAGTCCGTCTCACTCAAGTCAATCGTCCATGTTACACAGGAATGTTTCTCCTGTGAAAGAGACAAAGCTCTGGCAGAGTCAGCTGTTGAACTACCTGTGTCACAAAAGCCTTTGTGAGCGAGTCGGTGACTTGCATGAGCCGATCTTTCTGCTGCACCGTGGGTCTGTATGTGGTGAAACAGAAAGGGAAATGATCTCCAGAAACCAGTGGCATGACAAAAAAAAAAAAAAAAAAAAAAAAAAAAAAGGGGAAGACTGTTTCCTGCTCAGCAGAGCGGCGGTTAACGCGACCTGTTCACAAGGCTTTTCTTTTCTTTCACAAAGTAAAAACAGCTGCCTTCATTCAGAGAGGCCACCTCCGCCATTCTCACCTGTGCTTCAGTGTTTTCAGTGTAGCTGATAAAAAGAGGTGTGGTGGTGAGTGAACATGAGCAAAATCAAGACATTTCAAGTGTACACACACACACACACACGCACACACACACACATGCACGCACGCACGCACACGCAAACACACACGTGCACACACATCTATGAGGTATGAGGCAGTACTCCAAACCAACAATCTGATACCAGCATAGGGTAAATAAGGTCCATGCAACATGCATGTTTACAGTACATACTGAAGTATGCAGTTAGAGGAAGAGGAATGTTTGCTGTCACATCATTGTGGTAAAAAGGGAAGAGATTCTGTACTTGTAGCACATAGTACAAATATAGATTTACGTCTAGGTTCATTATTATTATTTAGATTATTAGAGCAAATAAATTAATCCCATAGAGAGGATGTAAAGGGACCGGTTTTGTCGTATGGAAGCTCTGGCTATTTGGCTATATTTTATATAATTGATGATGGCTGTTTAAGATTTCCTTGATTCCTCCTGAAGTGAATATAGGAAGGTACATTAAACATAAACTGTGGATTAGATAAAGTGTTTTGGATTACATTTTTTGATAATCTCTCTCTGACTGCTGTTGAGTTTGGCTTGTTTTAAATGGAATGGACGTTTGGCCTGACCGCTCCTTCGGCCTCCGGTGGGGTTCGAAGATAGATTTCAGTGTCAAAAGTCCTTGAGGGATTTAACGGCCTTGGCCAGGTTGCTGTAGAACTCAGCCATGCTGGACGGGAAGAACGAGTCGACCACGGAGCGAGGGAGGTAGCCGCCCAGGTCCGTCTGGAAGAAACTGAACACCTGGGTTTTGTTGGCCTCGCTGGAGACACACAAAAGAAAATGTTATGTATTAAAAAAAAAAAAAAAAAAAAAAAAAAAGCAAAAGCACAGTGCGGTGAACTCCGACAACACCTTCTGCATGCACACGAATTGTTACATGTTTAGTGAAAGTGTGAGTGCTGATGTGTGTGCTCACCCTGAGATGGGGACACAGATGCAGCCACACGGATGGTTGAATCCTCTCACGTAGCCAGACTGGGGGGGGCAGCTCGGGTGAGTTACGTTGGTGGCTGTTTGACGTTACACAACACAACACGCACACATGCACATATGTCAACATTGTATTGATCTTGTGAGGAGCCATGTTTCTGCATTTCTCAACCACATGAGCTCAGAGAACTGAAGCAGGAACCTGCAGCTTTTCATTAAAATCACAAGCAGTTGCCTCATGGAAAATATATATCGTTTACTTCCATCGCTGACAATCGTTATGGAACCTGCCTGGAGAGTGAAGCTTGACCGAAGCTGAGCTTCACCCTGAACAGACAGACAGGGTTAGATTGATGGCGAGTGGCGTCCAATGTTCTCACCAAACTCTGCAACAAGTAACGTTTATTTTCCCAAAAGGCAACTTTTTCTGTTAAACACCAGAGGGGGCGATGTAGAGTCTGGAAATCTGAAGATTTCTGAGTCTCAAGCACATATGGTTGTGACAAATCTATTTAAGTGAAATTAAAAGGTATAATATTTCATAGCTTTGGCTATTATTTCAATCAGCAACAGTATTATTGCTTTCATCAAATTAACTGTGGATACCTGAGATGACAGATCCTCTAAAACACTAAACTACCCAGAGGTAAGTTTGTAAACTGATGTGAATGTTTACTCTTCATCTTTGGTTTCTTTTTTTATATCAGAAAACGACCTGTCTGAGAATATTAGCACCTCCACAAACTTACTGAGAAGTTAAATAGGAGTCAAGCTTTTCATCAGCTCAGTCTTCATACCGTATTATATTCATATCATATAAAGTATACAGCTCATCTGTCAACGGATCATAAATTGGGATCACAAGCTCCATAATAATAATAATAATAATAATAATCATAATAATAATAAGCTCATCTGTGGCAGATGAAACTTAAGATGATAAAAGATAAAAACTGAAGATAAGATAGTGAGTGAGGGTTATAAATGCTAAAGTATAAAACTAATGCTACATTTTCATTTCTCACTTCAAGCACGACAAGTGCTGCATTAAAACGTCTTGTTTTAAAACAAAATTAAAGCTTTAATATGATCAGGAAATATCAGGACGTGATATTAGCTGCTTTTTTTTTTTTAGAATTTATTTCTCTGTTTACTGCAAAGAATTTTAAATCTAAGAACTAATTTGTAGTTTTCTCCCTTTTTTTGAGGTATTTTTATGTTTTCATTTTCTGTTCTAGTTGTTTAAAAAAAAAAAAAAAATGAGTACACAGTCGTCGTAAACCAGCAGAACTGATGGCAAAATGTACAAAGTTAAATGTCGGCATCTAAGAAACCACAGTTTCCTTTATATTACTCTTAATTTACCAACAGCTACATGTTTGCAGTCTGATGACAAAACCAGAATTTGCTAGTTGCAATATCATCATTGATAACAGACGCAGAAAAACAGTGACAACCACAGGTACTGTATGACACAGAGGACACGCTACATGTCTGTGAAAGTCTAACCAGAATTTCTCCTGTGAAGAAACCCAGAAGTGAAGAGACATTTCTCACACTGATAATAAAGAATAGAAATTACCTGTAGTAAGTACTGTGTTGAACATGATGTATTTATGCAGTTATGTTACTGATTTGTAAAAGCTAGCCTTTATTTGCTTCTGCTGAACAGGACACATGATGTTTTATGAGGAGATGATCAGTGACAATGATCCATTTAGAAAAAAATTATCTGAGAAACTGAACTCAGGGTTTAATCCTTTCACCGAAAACTCTGAAATGCTTGCATTTTCATTGTATCTTAACATAGATAAGGAAAATTAAACTAATCAATCATCTTTTAACCAAATTCAAACACTGGCAGTGATTCCTTTGCTTAGCCAACAGAGCTGTGACGAAACACTTATCTCCCAAATAGATAATATCATCACACTCAGCTGTCAATTTGAAATTTATTAAGATTTTTTTAAGCATTAAGATATTGTCAAGTTCTATAAATATCTCACCTACTAACCTACAGGGTCACAATTTATAAAAAACTTTAGAGAGTGTTGTTGTAATAACCTACTGTGGAATGAATCACAGTTTAACCACAAGTGCTTCTATTCTGAAGCATCTGGCTCGTCTCAGGCCAGAGCTGTTGATGTAGCTGCTGCTGTGAACCTGGAGCTTTCATCAGTCAATAAACAGTCAGACAACAGTCAGCAGTTAGCTGTTACAGGAAAGACAAATAGTAACTAATCGGCAGGGTCATTAATAGTGAAGATTTATTCATGGTGACGCTCAGCCGCCGTTTCAACAAACAAACAGCTCTCTAGTCTGTGAGTCAATGCTAACAGAGGCTAACCGGACTAACTTATGTTAACTCAGCATAAATATTTAATGAAGTGTTGACTCAAGCAGGTGAGGGATCATCGTCCATCAGTCCTAACCTTTATTTTATTCTGTTTTTGTCAACAAAATGATACACGTATGCCACTTGATGTTTGCACACGTTGCTACTTTTTGTTTCAACCAGCTTCAACCTGTATTGAGAAAATAAACCCTATCTTTTCACAAATCTTTTGGAAAATCCCATCCATCAAGAAACTAAAATAAAACTCCAAATGGGTTCCAGGGGTGTAAAATTTCGGAGTTATTCCCATTAATCACATTGACATTTTGTTCAGACATGTAGTGTGTCCTCATCACAATCATTTCTCAAACAGTCTTGCATCGAAATCACTCCTGCTAATACACAGTCCGGCCCCTAATGCACCTACTGCACAGTGATTCTCAAGAGAGTAGAGAAAGAAAACAAGTAACAAGGAAGAAGAGGAGACAAGAATGTGTCGTTACGCACCATTTGATGAAATGGTGCCATCTTCGTATTGCTTAACTAAAATAACATCTACAAAGTCTCGTGGAGCTATGATACCCATAGCTGCTGAGGGCGTGACTGTTCGGCAGATAGAGATGTCCTGCGCAAGAGTGGGAGACAAGGGAATGTACTCAAAAGACTGAACCGAACAAAGCTAAAGCAAAAATGGATATCAACTCTGGTATCACACGTAGGAATTTAAAGCTGCACTGGGCAATTTGTTTTTTTATTTTGTGATGACGTATATAGATTTGTCTCAACTGTATCCTGATTTGAACCCAGTTCCCAGACATGTTTTTTTATTATTATTATTATTATTATTATTAATACCAATTGAAGCCACTAATATATTAACACACCACAAGTGCAGCTTTAAAATAACTAAGACAAAATCTTTAATGGAAATCAAAAGAAATGTGAAATATTGTGTGAAATGACAACTAGGTTAACCAATACAGAATAATGATTAAAAAAAAAAAAAAAGAAAACATCGATCAGACTAACGCACCTCTGTGATTTGTTCCAAAAGCTCAAACCTCTTGACGTTATTGTCCCACTTGACTCTGAGCCCGTTGGGTACCGGTTTCAGACACTCCCACACTTTCTCTAGGCTGCCGTTGACAACCCCTTCCCCCTTATAACTGGCCAGGAAGTCAAACAAACAGGACACAGTCAGGAGAGCAGATTATTAAGGCATGACTTAAGGCATGACTCAAATGACTTAACCCCTGCAGACAGATAAACAAGCATGGTTTGGGCAAAAATAAGTTTTTAAGAAACACACAAACATGAAACAAGAAAAGCGCATTTATTGTAATTATGGATCATGATCTCATGTCCATCTATGATGTGAACTTGTTATTTTTCCAGGATGTTTCTGTGATGCACAAATAGCATTAAAAGGAAAAACTAACGCGCTTGTGATTGCACTTTGCACCAAAACATAGCATTCTTCAGAAATTATGTAATTACTCAATTCACTGATGACATCAGAACTAGATGGAAAAGATGAGAGAAAAATAAAAAAAAGTTAGGTTTTCTCACACATTCCCAGGGTACTCTGACGAGGGACGCCAAGACACGACCACGTCGTTCTACAAAAAAGGAAACAGCACATTTACAGTGAGCAACAATTAACCTGATGTTCACCACATAAATGGTTCACTACACATTTAAAAACAAGAACAAATCAAGTGAAAAAAAAAAGAAAGAACAAAAAACACAGTTTGAACACAGAAACACACAGAGCAGAAACTATCAGGGTCCTTACACATTTTCCATTTCAGAATTCCAGACTTCATAGACTTTCATAGACATATGAAAAAAAAAAAAAAAATCCAGCCATAACCATAAACTGTCATCATCATACATTATGCCAAGTTATTGTATATAATATTTAGTAGAGCCCCAAATCTGTATTAGCACCTCTGGTTAAATAGGAAACTAAATCCATTAAAATCAAATCCAGAAAAGTTCAGTGTACAACATTTTATTCAGAAATGGTTCCCTGTTGTGTTGGTCAGTCTGTAAATCTACCTCCTCTATTTTTGAGATAATTGGCACTTAGGTTACCTGTATTTGTGGGAAACATTCAGCTCTGTCGGAATTATACACATCACCTTTATGTTGATCTGTGTAAAATTAGTGGTGAAGCCCGATGATCTAACTTCAAACAGTTCACTTCTGGGCAGTGGGCAACAGAAACTAGGTTAACAAACCATGAGGAGTATATTTACTGAATGTAACTTTTCAAAATCGACTGGTGGTGAATTCAACCTTCACCAGAGGCATCAAAACTCTCCCACAAACAGCCGTGTGGCTGCAGGTTTTTATTCCAACCAAGCAGCAGCACACCAGACTTCATTCATTTAATTTACTGGTCTCAGTCTTCAGACAGTTGACTGGTCAAATGGTGCGGCGCCGACTGGCCAGAACAAAAACCTGCAGCCACACGACCCTTTGTGGGATAGTTTGTACATACCTGACCAACAAGTACACTCCAGTCTGATTCAACGCAGAATCAAATCACACTGCTGCTGATTTCTGTTGGATTAAATACAACATATTTCTCTGGTCCAAACACTTCATCTGGATTTGAAGCTACATTTTAAAGAACAAGTGGGAAAAGCCTGGAAATACAAATATTTTTCTAAACGCTCATTTCCTATTTCTTTTTTACTTATCTGGACCTGGAAATTACCAAAAACCTTATTCCATTCTTTTCCATGCTGTGTAGGAACCATCGTCACTGATGGTTTACTCAGGGGGGCGCCTAGATAGCTGGGTGGTTATGACGTGCCACGCTGGCAAATATGCTCTACTGTGTTTCCTGTCTCTCTTCACTATTTGTCACTGAAGGCAAAATGCTTGAAAAAGTAAAAAAAAAAAAAAAAAAAAAGGCTGACTGTGTGTAAGGCTCAACTGCAGCCAATGAAATATGATCATTGTGTGTCATTGTTGATTAGAGGATTTGTGTCACTGAAAACAAGTTCTGATGAAACAAAACGAGGAAGTATATCATGAATTCTGATAAAAACACCTCACATTCACAAAATACTTTATTAGGAACAGCAGCTTAACACCAGGCAGTTCCTCTCTGATCTAAAACTGCTATTTCAGTTGTTTCAGTCTGATTCCACCAGAAGATGTTGGTAACATTTCTCTGTGCTTCTGCCCCGCGTGGACAAGACTGGTCATGATCTTCTTCATGATCATAGATTTATCTCTGCTTGTTGCTGTTATTCTGCCTTTTCTCTGATGAATCCAATATCCTCCTTCTAAAAGCCTCCATTTTCACTCTCCTACAAGCAGCAGTGTTGACTGAACTCAAATGGTTAAGTTTCAGGACAGAAAAAAAAACACACACACACACACACACACACACAGTTGTCACCGTGTCTTTACTCCCTCCGCGTCCCTGTAATTCAGGCTGTTTTCTAGGTCGTAAAGAGTAAAAGTGTCAGTTTTTATAAAATACATAACTAGATGAATAAAAAACCCTTGAAACCTGCACCGTCAGGTAAGCTAGCTGCTGTGTCTGTGGGCAAGGCCACATCAAGTCACACCACCACCACACAGGCTGCTCCCTGCTTCTTCATACCACTCATCAGCATTTATGAACCGAATTACATAAAGGAAACGCTACGTGTCCATATCAGACATCGACAGAAAAAAAACACACTTACCGATTTCTTACAGACTTTCCAGCCGGACTCATCCCTCCTGTAGCTCTGCAGGCAGTCCGCCGCCGTCTTCGCTTTTTGCTCATAATCCATGATAGTTGGTCAAAGTTAACCTTGCGTTGCTAATCTAATTGTCTTCGCAGACTAGTTGACGTTAAAGCGGCTCAGCGTTCAAACAAAAAAGGGTGATGTTATTTCATAAGGAATCAATGTCACCCTGTGTCTGAACTATGTCAACCAAACCACCAATGGAAAGCACCTAACGTGTACCGAGCTGACCAAACCCCGGTCAGGTGAGCGCGAGCCGCTACTACAAAGCTAACGTTAGCTAAAATGAATGAAACGTGCTATGCAAACAAGCATCGTTTAACTGACAGGCAGCTGGCTCGCGCCCGAGGCGGCGGACGTTTACGAACGGAACACGACGTCACGTTTACCTTTACCAAACTTTTTTTTTTTTTAAGATCGCGTGACAGCCACCCCCCAGCTGTCAACACAGCGAACGTTTAAATCCAGCTGTTGTGGGATGATCGCTCTGGAATCAGACCAGAATCATCCGCGGATGCGTCACATCAGCCAGAAAAAACACACTTCCGGTTTGAGCTTTCGGAATAAAATCCGTGTTTGCAACCTTTGTGTTTATGAAAGCGTATCAGACGCTAAAATGACACCTTTTCAAAATATTTCAGTGATTTAACAAAGAGTGGTACAAACACTTGAGGTACAGAGACTGTTCCACGGAGTGACAAGTTTCGTTTATTTTATTTTGAAGACAAAAGCGCCCGACTCCTCCTTTTAAATGTGGCCTCATACACCTGCTGCTGGCATCCAGCAAAGAAGGCTGGGAACTGTAGTGATCACTTTATTCCAGATGTCAACTCAGTGGAGAAGGCGGATCAGTCTGAGTTTTATTGACATTATTTCATTGTAAGCTGTAAATTATTGTAATGAGGTTTTATTGTTCTGCACATTGATATAATAACCCATATCATTAGCTGACATGGTTGTTTCAAAATGATACAAGACCATGCACATGTTAGACATTTATAATAATATACTGTCTGTGCTTTCAATGCAATGTGTTAACACCTAGTCTATATATGATAATATGAGAAACAGAATTCACCATTTTAATAAAGATGTCATACATTGGAGCAGACCAGATCATTTGACTCTGTGAAATTTAGATCAAAACTGGTCTTAGACTTCTTTTTGGCCAGTTTTCCTTGCCTTGCATCAGATTTAAGATAGCGTTCCTTGTTGTGGATGACTTGTATGTACTGGTCAGTGCTGCTGTTTTGCTGGTCACTGCTGGAGGCCAGAGAGGCTGAGTCGGACTCGGTCACGGGTGTCTCCAGCTTTGGTCTCGTCTTAGGCTTCACGTAAGATTCAGTGTGTCTGGTCCTGGCTGGGGACTGAGCGTGTCTTCCTGGGGAATGAACATGACGTCTGGTTCTCACCAGAAGAGGGTCTGCACCTCTCACACTGGCTTGAGACCGGGAATGTGACTCTAAATCTCCCCAGTCTATTTCTCCTTCTCCATCCTCTTCTTCCTCCTCTTCTTGTGCTCTGTATGCTCGAGCTCCGTCTTTGGGTGCAGACGTGTGGCCTTCCACACGGTCACCAATGTAGAAGTGCGCTGGCTGGTGGAGGTCAGAGAGAGATCGAGGCCGGTGAGTCTTACCTAACGACATCCTTCTCCTGCCTTTGCCTTCCTCCTCCTCCTCCTCTTCCTCTTCACTCACATGTTGCTGTGATGGGTGAGACCTGTGAGGATGTGGTTGGTGGTGCATGGCGCGGGGTGGGTAGCGTTTGATGTTGCGTGGGTACAGCTCCAGGATTTCTGCAGCCTCCTCCATGAGGTAATGGCGTGGGATTCGCGTGGCCGAGCGCAGCAGCTTTTTCCTGGGCTCGTGCTCATTGACAATCACATAGCGGGTGGTGTGACCACGTCGCCCTGCATAACTCTGTGCAGCGATGAACCCAGCCGCCTCCACGGGATGTATGGAGCGTACAGTCTTCCTGTACAGAGGGTCAGAGTGGATGTTGTCAGAATAACGAGCTGGGGGATTGTACGCCATGTGATGGTAGGACTTGGATCTGCAGGTTCCACTAGGGCCACCAAGAAAAGGTGGAGGCCTGAGAGAGAGGACAATACATTCAATTCAGCTTATATATATATATATATATATATATATATATATATATATCTCATCAGGTTATAATATTATTATTAATATATCATCATTGCATTTTAAAAGCATGGCCTGTTCCCAGCACTTACTATCTCATCATTTAGACAAAATTAAAGCCGCTGCTATGTTGACTGTGATGAATAATTAAATACGTTTCTGAGACTTAAAACTCTGAGATAACTCAAAAACAATGGCAGCAGAGATGCTTGAAAAACAAACACATTAAATAAACATCTAAAACTTTGGCATGATTTGAAATATTTGTGAGCAGCGATGAATTAGAACAAAAGGTGGTCTTCAACGTGCAAAAATATATCAATATGGTCTTTTAAAGCCAAACTACAGCAGGTTTTCAAATTTGACCTTTTCATGCTAAAAAAAAAAAAAAAAAATGTTCAAAACTTACAAGTACTCAGTGCTTCCACAGAATATTATTGTTGAAAGGAAAAAAAGCTGAGACAGCATTTAAAAAAAACACTTCTCAAACCCATGTTAATACTCAATTATGCACAATGCTTCATTATTTTTATATCAGTATCAGTTTGTTCTCTGTAGTAGTCCAAACCTTTAATAAGATATACTAATTGTTATTGATTGAGAAGGAAAGGCATCAATAAATAATACAGGCATAAATAATTCAAATGTGCGTGTAAAAAGATTTTTTTTCCTTTCGTTTCTGACTTGACTCTAAAATACTGAAGCTAAAGGCTGTGATTATTTTTCTACCATTTGTCTGAAAGTTAACAGAAAAGTATAACATTTTATATATCTACATCACAAACAAGATGTGTTTGTGTGATAATGTAGTTAAGTTACAGTTATGAGAAATAAGTGAATCCTAAACTACAAAGAGGAACTACCACCAGCTTTGTAATTTATGGTCAACCAGCTTGTCAGAACTGATACATAAGTATATTTAGTGTGTGAAACCTGGCGGGTATGTGCTCCAGCCGGTGTTTGGGTAGTATGGTGACAGTTGGACTCCGGACAGATCCAGCCATGCTTCCTCTGTTCAGGTCTGCCCTGGATGCCGACTGGGTGATTGTGCGGATGCTGTTTCCGCGACGAACAGGAGACTGTTCAAAGTTTGTGACGCTGCCGTTCCGTCGGGGCGATGGGGTGTGGATGGAGGCCTCCTGGCTTGTGATGTCACTCTCCTGCTGATCCAACTTTGGGTCCGCTGCAGCTTCAGGAGCCTGCAGTCTTGCTAAACGGAGGGGTTAAATGTATCAAAGCATCAGGATCACAACTGTTCAAGAAATAATGAAATACCCACAAGACCTGACAAAACAGTGGAAATACCCGCAGCCATCTGGAAGACTTTCTTTTTGTCCTCAGTCCGTTCCTGAAGAGAGAGAAAGTCCAACTTTAGAAATGCTCAGACCATTAGACATTAGTCTGTTGTGTTCAGTTCAGGGTTGCATCTTTTATTTATTACATAAAAAAGTAAAACTTTTGAATTAATAACAGTGTTGATTTGCTCAGTGCATATCCTGTGGTATTGTTTGATTTTCACAAATATCCCTACTGCTGGTCAGGTGAACTTTTTATACAACCAATTAATTCCTTTGACTGGTCAGTGTTTTTTACTTCTGTAGCAAAATCTCATTGTGTTCTTTCAAGGAACATTGTCTGGCATCACCACCCTGCACACAAGACAGTGTCACTCTAGCCTATTTTTCATTTGTCACTCCCTGCAAATGGAACAAGCTCCTAAAAACTATCAAAGGAGAAAGTCCCTCTCTTTCCTCAAGAATCTCTAAAAAACTCATCTTTTCTGAAAACATCTTTTCTCCTAACTCCTCTAACATCCCTAACTAACACTTACCTTACACCTTTTTACTTCTACTAATCATCTCGTAGTTTGCCTTATTCTACTGATCTAGCTCTTGTTTACTTTGTTAGTTAGTTACTTTGACCACACATAGACTCTGAACAAGCTGCTGTCAATAGACAATGACCACAACCTCCTTCACAGCACATTCACCAAAAAGAGGAGCATGTTCAGTGGCAGACTTCAGTCACTGTCATGTCCTACAGACAGACTGAGGAGGACCTTTGTCCCCAAGGCCATCCAGCTTTATAACTCCTCATTGAAGGTGAGGGGTGCAACAGACTTCAGACTAATGAACATTTCACACACTATCCCCACCGCACCACATCACATCACATCTGTGCCCTAAGATGAAAAACAACTCGATTTGGGTTGTTTCTAGCCCAGTATTCTTCAGGAATGAACAATAATTCAGTCCTACAAACTGTACACGCTGAAGCTGAAAATGGCTTGATTCACTCTGAGAATGATTCATCAGCAACTCACAGTCTGCAGCTGCATCCTCAGCTGGTTGTTGGTGAATTTGAGGGATCTGGCAATGGCCTGGAGATAGTATATCAGCATGCTGGAACACACAGTGACAATTCAAAAGTCAACATGGCTTGTTGATTTACAAAACTGTTCATGTGCATGTCTCCGTGTGTGTGTGTGAGAGAGAGAGTCTTACAACAGCAGCAGTAGAGCTGGCAGCACCACGACAGGGCTGGTGACGTAACTCATTACTTTGCTGAACCACAGCGGGAAGTCACTGGCCACTGTCTCAGAGATGATGTCATAAATTTTTTCTTGACCACTGAAACAAACAATGATGAGGGACCACATCACCAGAAGGCAGTAAGAAAGTGAAACCCAAACCAGCACACAGAATGAACAACATTGCAAAATATAATAGGCACAATGTAGGAATGTCTACAAATTCTAGTTGGTGAGGGCCCTGACTACAAAAAATGCTCACACAGGTGAACATTCATTGATTTAATACACTGAATATCTTTTAGTCACATGGATCTTTTTGAGAGGCCAGAGAGAATATTCTTATCACAGTAAATGAACGTGTAGATAAAAAGAGATGGGACATAATTCTGTTTTAGCTGTTTCTTTTAAAAAAACAGACATATTTGAGTATTATCTAAACTCATCTGATATCTAATATCATCTCTGTGTGTTTTTACCTGAACGGTCCACAGTGCTGTGACGGTCTGTATCGAACTATGGCAAAGATGGTGGGCAGCATACACAGAAACAACATGAAGAGCAGCATGGCCAGGTAGAAATTGTTTGATCTGAGGAAAAGCAAAGCAAAGAGGACATATTGATTAACAATATTAATACAATTATAATAATAAATAAAAGCAATGCATTTTAATATTTAGTTCATTTGGAAAAATGCTCTTAAGAACATAAAGCACTCATTTATTTTCTCTTGGCCCTGTTTGTATTTGCCAGTCACCTGCTTTTCTCTGCCTGTCCACAAGATGTCCTCGAACTTTCCTTCTTGTCTCATCATGTGGATCTGGATCTGGATCAAGTTTATTATTTTATAATCAGCTCATTGTTTTCTGTGTTATCTGCCAGTCTGTCATGTCATTTGTGCTATATAAGTAATTGTTGTTGAATGTTGTAACAACCTGTTACTTGTTTTGTTCCTCTGATAAAATTACTGAACTTTTACAACCTGCCCTCAAACAGCGACACTAGCTTTTCTTTTCTATAAAAAAGTCTTCACTGAACCTCAGAGCCTAGTACTGTTACGTATAAGATTGAAAACACTGAACCCAAATGAATCTGGAATTCAGTGTGGATAAGGACACAAGTTACACTGAGTTTCCATTAAATCTATTGATGCATCCCAGTGAAATATATTCAGCTCTTAACAAAAAAAAGTGAATAGTTCTTTACAAGAAAAGAGCCAGGGTGAATAGGTTTTATAGACACTGTATCATATGACTAAATAAAGCCACTATTGTTCCTTTAGGACATCTACATTTCTTCACATTTATAATTAACAGAGCTCAGATTATATGACCCTGCATGACTTTTACACCTACTGCAAATAAAACAGTATGGACTCACTGGCTCACTGAGCACTTTATTAGGAACACCATACTAATATTTGGTTAGTTCCTCCCTTTGATCTTAAACAATGTCAGTTCATCATGGATTCCACAACATGTGGTACATGAGTCTCTGAGATTCTGCTCCATGTTGACATGACTGCATCATATAATTTCTGTAGATTTGTCAGCTGCACATTTGTACTGACAGCCTCCTGTTGTATCATAATCCAAAGGTGGTCTACAAGATCCTGACCTTGATACTGGCAAGGCCTCTGAAGTTCTCTGAACTCACTGTCATGTTCATAAAATCAGTTTGAGACTTTGTCCTTTCTGACATGGATCATTACCCTGCAGGAAATTGCCATTAAAAGATGGTAAACTTTGTCCAGAGAGGAATGAACATGGTCAATGGAAATTCTGAGCTAGTCTGTTTCAACTAGGACTGATCAGTATAAAGTGATCAAAGAAATGAAAACACCCCCCATCATTATACCATCACCAGCCTTGAACGCTGACTGTTGGGCTGTCATAGTTTCTGTCGTGTGCAAAATTCTCAGGAGACTATCAGTTTCAGAAAAAATCAGATTAATGTGTTCTGTACCAAAAATCAGGCCACTGTCAAAGTAGCTGAGATCACATCCCTGATGTGAACTTTAATTGAAGCTCCTGACTGGCATCTACATGTTTATATATACTGCACCACTGCCACATAAGGGGCTGATTGGATAATTCCATGCTTAAGCAATGGATTAGTGTAATTTAAAAAAAAGCTGAACCTGCACGAGCAGATTACAATTAATTAGCATTAAATTGATTGTGAATATCAAATGCAGTTTCTAATTACCAGCAAAACTAATTAACTCACATTTTAAGTGTTTTTCAAAAGCAAAGCAATTGTCTTTACAAGAATGATATACAGTTATCTGCTCTAGTACAGACAGTACACATCAACCAATACAAGTGACTCAACAATTTCACAGCCACTTACTGTGATCACAACCTGGCAACACTAACATGAGAGAAGCAGCTGAAGTGCACTGGTATTTCAGCACGTAAATAAATATGAATTTGTTTTCTATTAATACAATGTGTAGGTGGGGAAGGTGTGATAAAAGACATAATGAAGAAAAAGCAGCCTGAGAATACAACAGCCTGTCCATACCAGAGGCACTGAAGACTGCCACATAAATACATGCAGCTCTGGCTGCCTGCCTGAAGAGATACACAAGAGAAGAAGCCACGAGAATAAAAAGAGACTGAGACTGAACAATGGTGGAAGAACATATGGGAGAAGGATGCATCATGTAAGACTAATGCTCAGTGGCTAGTGGATCTAAGAGCAGAGTGGTTCACCCAGGATGAACGGTCCTGATCACAAAGGATCTTCTGAAGAGGACCCTTCAACTACAGGTTAGTCACCTGCCCCTGTGCAACATGGATGCTCCTGTCAGGCTTCATAGCAGCTGATATGAGTAGAAACATGGCCCAATACATAATTGGGGCCCAGAAAAAAACTGGTAGAACAACAGATGAGCTAAGAAAGAATTAGTTGATAGATCAGTTGAGACAGCAAGACAGCACTGTAAACCAACTCAAAGACTGCACAAGCTACCATCAAATGTAACATACACCAAAGTGGTACACTGTCCCCACTGCTGTTCTGCACTGAACCCCCACAGCTAGATCATCACAAACAATGGCTACGTGCACTAGTAATGAAGGGTGAACCACCGGCCACCTCCTGTACAAGGACAATATCAATCAATGTATGAAAAATTAACCACACCACCAGGATCTACAGAACAAAGACAACATTGCAGATAGTCAGAACAGCTATAAGTATCTCCAGGCAAATGTTAAACATGAGGAGGCCACAGGGAAGTCAGCAACAGTCATATACAAAGTTTAAGGCATGTTCTCAAAAATCTGCTCAATGAAAAGAACAAATTTCAGGCCATCAACACACAGACATCAGATACTCTCCAGGCATAATAAACTGATCAAAGTAGAAGGCAGTGGTCAGTGATATCAAGAGAAGGAAGCTCCTTGCAATGTATTGTGGGTTTTACCCCACAAGTCCAGCACCCTGAGACTGTACCTTTAGTAGAACTGAGGGAGGCTGAGGACTGGTGAACGTCAGAGCCACTGTCTGGAGTGAAACAACACAGATCTGAGAGTATATCAGTAAGATAAAGATGTACTGCTAAGTGAGTACCTCAGGCAGCAGAAACTTGATGATGTGGAGAAAAAGGAGGATGTAATATCATGGAGACACAAGCCACCCCCAAGAGGGGTGAGAAGATAGTTTTTATACATATATTTTATTATCAGCAGTGTGTCAGCATCAATCTCTCTTTTCTCCACTGCATTTAATGGCTCACATGAAATGTTCTCTCAGCTGTATGAGGGTATGATTGTGTGTGTGTGTGTGTGTGTGTGTGACCAGTAGGATTTTCCACCACATCTGGGAGTGACTGATAAGGACTGAAAGAGGCGATGACAGCCTTGTTACATAAATCAGAGTGGGCTGATTGCCTTAGGCCTGCTCATCTGTGCGCATGTATAGGAAGATGCAAATATTGTAGGAATACATACTTACACAGCAGACCAGGAAAATTAAAAGGATGGCAGAAAATAGCTCAAAACATGAGTTTGTGCGTAATAGGACCAATGTCCATCTTTATCAAAGAGATGATCTCTCTCTCTCTCTCTCTCACACACACACACACACACACACACACACTTCAACGCTCAGTGGAGAGGATGGAGTGTGTGATGTAACAGAAAATATGGGCATAAAATGCTGTGTGTCTTTGTTCTTAGTGTGTGTGTGAGAGAGAGAGAAAAACATTTCAGCTTCTGAGCATGTGTTTATGATTTAAAATATTAGAATAGTATCACATTTAAAAGAGCTGCAGACAGGGACATGAAAGAGTATTAAGTAACATGAATAGTATCAAAATAAATATAAATATAAATAAATTATACAAAAAAACTATTGCCTGCCATTAACTGTTTGTTACTGTTACAAATATACTTTACATAAATATTGTGTTACATATAAACTGTATTAGTAGACCTTGGGATTTTTCAAGATATTCTGACATATTATTGTGACACACAAGTTCACCTGCAGGTGGCAGTGTTCTACAACATGTCATATTGGTGTATTCATATATTTTTGTTGTAATTTCAGTTATTTAAAAAGTATGCAGCAAACTTACAAAAACAAACACAAGAACAGAGTAACAGTGTGTGTGTGTGTGTGTGTGTGTAGTTTAGGTATTCCTTATGTTGTGGAGACTTAAATCTGTTTACACACTCACGTTATGGGAACCTGTCTCCCTTTTTTGGGACAAAAATGCAGGTCCCCATAATGTAAAAAAAAAAAAAAAAAAAAAAAAAAAAGTGAAGACACGATTTAAGGTTTGGTTAAGCTTAGGGTCAGGTTTATATAAGTTAGACAAGTAGTAGCAACAATTGAGATCTCTAGGGTTTCCAGGAAAGTCTTCAGGAAATAAATACAAGTCAATGAAATGTCCTCTGCAGAAACCTGTGTGTGTGTGTGTGTGTATGTGTGTGTGTGTGTCAGACCTGGATGCTCGAAACACCTGCTGATGGGGAACATTACAGGTGAGAACGGCCCAGCTCCTCAGATACATCAGACCAATCAACTTCAACACGTTGAAGGCAGGAAGACAAGGAGAGAAGAATGCTCCCATCCTGCAGGGAAGGAATGACAATAGTAACTGTCAGACACACACACACACACACACACACACACACACATATATGGGGTCACACCCCATATAACAGACATTATATCCAGTGGCTCCTGGTTTCACTTCATTATGTTCATTGCTGCGAGGCGACGTTTCAGAAATGAGTTGAGGAAATACAGCAGAGCTGACCATGAAGGTGGAATGAAGAGATTATAGACGGCCAGAGTCCTTTAAACACGGGTCACGGTGGTTGGTCAGCAACAGACAGACTATTAAATCTGAATTAGATCCTCTATTACACATATAGTGACAAGGCAGTGCTGATATAAAGGAGTTGCATGGACGGATTTCATTCTGGTAGTTATTTCTACTGTTTTTCAGACTTACCAGATCATCCCTTGGTTATAAATCAGATGCAAAACGTTTTCAGCTATTTTAAATTCTCCATATTCAGGCTGAGGAAAGACAGAAGAAACATTAATGTGATGTTGTATACATTTTTTCTTTCTGCTTTAGGAATATTAATTTTCTGCTTTAGAAAAAGCTTTTTAAACACAGAAAAGCTATTAGCTAAAAACATGTCTGTAGGAGATGTTGTTTATGTCAAAAATATTCATCACTAATGAATGTAATACTGGGAATGATCAGAAACTGTGTTTACAAGAAAAGTCAGTGTGGCACCTTTACATTTTTTTTTCACATTTTAGAAAATGATTTCACCCTCAATTTTTAGCTGAGGGGTAGGTAAAAGATATCTATCACCATTTTGGATATATATATTTTTTTAAAAAACATGACCTTTGCTTACTTAAATTAGAGAGAAATATCTAGCCTTTCTCTGTACAAAGGTAATACAATCTATCTAGCAACACCTCTATAACTCAATAATTTATTCATTACTTAACTCAATTAAACTTAACTTACTTAAACCTAATCTGTACAAAAACCTATGTGTAAAAGTAATTGTTCTGACTACTTACGAACTTGCTCTCCAAATCCCAGCAACAGCAGTCACTCAGGTAACGAACCACCAAACCTCTAATGAAGTCAATAAGCAGAATGCTGGCTACTGTGAAGATCATGTCAATGATGGACAGCTTCAGCATCTCCTGGAGACACAGTGTAAATATTCCAGTGCACATAAACAAACATACACTGTTAATTCCAGTATTCACTCCTCAAAGCAGGTTCAGAAGTTCTTATTGTGCCAGGAATGTGTCTGGTTTTCACAACTCGCCATGTGCACATGTTGGAATTCTGGGATTTGAGGTTTTAAAGACAGTGTGGACAGAAAATAAATTAATATGTTTTTTTGTTTGTTTTTTCTAAATCAAGACCTTTTCAGAAATGGTCCATAATCTGATACCCATAGGATCACTGCCATCACTGGACCTACTTTCTATTGAAAAACCATACAATATAAATATACTGCAAAGTGTATAATAATCAGGTAGAACCTGTCCAACATAGGTTTCCCAGCACTGGTCCTGCTGAGAGCGGACGTTCTTCTCAAACAGAGCCGTCTGGTTGGAGATGGTCCCCGAGCTGCTCCTACTGCTGCTAAGGCTACTGATGCTGCTGATGCTGCTACTGTTGGTGACTTCCAGGACTGTGGCAATGGTCGCTATGGTGCTGTTGCGTTGTTCGGCATTGGAAATCTCAGACACTAGGGTGGAGAGGCTGTCGACCTCAGGCTGAGAGATGGTGGCTAGGAACGAGCTGGAGTCAGACCAGTTACCTGTATTCACTGGGACCTGGATGAGAAATGTGATAGGATCTATTACCAGTCATGTGCTATGCTTTTCTTACAAGGACAACTAAGAGAGGATTTTTTTTTTTTTTTTTTGATGTGTTGAGTGATGAGTTGACCGTCTCATGTTTTTTCTGAAAAACACAAACACATATGTGAAAAGGGAAAAAAACAGGCTAAAACAGGTGAAAAATGGTGCAAATGCTGCACAACACTGTTTTCACAGAAAGTTTTCACACTTGTGTTGATGTTAAATATAAAATGGTGTTCATGGGTGTACCTGCACTTTAGAGTCAGGCTAACAATTCCAATCTGCTCCAGTTCTCATTCTAATCTTATCTATAAAGGTCCTAAATGAATAACTGAATAAAGGCATTGTCATTGTTATGAGTCTCTAATCTCTTACACTGCTGCCAGACTGACTTCATGTACAGCCACATCTCCAGATTTCAGATGTAGAGCATTTTACCTTCACTGAAAAGAATGATGAGCTGTGAAATCATCAGTCAATCAAGTCAAGAAAACAAAACAACAAAACAGAATGTTGTACTTTTACTCACAGCAGAGCTCATACTGTTGACCTTATCAAGGAGAGCAATAATGAGGCTGTAGAGGTTCCCCAGGTATAAAACGAGTACTCTGTGAACACATGAAGATATGTCCATTGTTAGTGTGCAGTAAGGGCTGTGATGTATTAATACCACATTAGACGGTGTGGATTACCTGGCCAGCTGGAATCTCAGAGAGGTCCGTGGGTGGTACATCTCCAACTGAGCCACCAGTTCAAAGGCAGATGGAGCAATCATGGTGATGAGAGAAACCACCACACTCACCTGCAAGGACATGGAAGATGTATCCCTACTGAAAATCATTATATGCATTTTTCCTTCACTAGACTTCACTGTGACAAGGTCATCTCATCACCTCAGCATTTAACCTACATGAAACAGAAACCAGAGTTAGAGACTGGATCCAGTTGAATATTTAATTAGTCTTTCATTGTCATTTTAGACAAACTATCTGCATTTTACATTTCATTAACTGAAAATAATCACTGCTGTGAAAACAAATGATCTATTGTAGTAGATCTGGTTGTTAGTAGGGACGATCGTGTTTTTGGTGCAGTTTGGTCAAATAAATAAAATTAACAAAATTTCTCTCTGACCACAGAGAATTTCCATAAAGACAACAATGTTTGGCCTGGATAGCCGAATGGTTATGGTGCACCACACTGGCATATATATTTTGTGCTTCTGTCCTCTGGTTTGAATCCTGACTGAGTCGAGCTTTCTTGTGTGTCTTTCCCCGACTTTTCTCCATGTTTCCTGTCTCTCTATAGTGTATATTTTTAAAAGCAAAAATGCCCCAAAAATAACAAAAAAAAAAAACAAACTAAACTAAATGGTCCATGTCATAACTGTTGATATTGTGAAATGCAATGCACTGATTAGGCTAAATGAGATTTATAATCTCTCCAGTGTCTTCTGGCTCTAACCTGAGTGTTCCTTTTGATGTGGAGGCTCCGCTCTGAGGGACTTATATTAATAAATGATTTAATATACAGTACCCCCACATATTTTTTTAGCAGTGCTTTAAAAACCATATATATCTATCTCTCATTTTCTTTATGCAAATATAATAATAAAAAAAATTACAGGGAATTTGTTCAACGTATTTAAGAACACATAAGTAGTGCTTCAGCGACCAATAATCACAAAGAATAAGCTGATAACAAAGTCAATGTTATACACCCAGATCATTGATAGACATGTCTAGCCTGTCAGCAACTTTTGGCAGATCCAAACGTGACAGGGGTCTCAGGATCAGCTGCTGATTTCACTTTGTATGTTTGCAACATAGTGTGTATGTTACAGTATATTACACAGTATTGTATTATTTTTGCTTCATGTAGCTGTGCATTTCTTCATGGTAGCGACTAATTTATTTGAGAATCTGCATTACTAACAAGTAGGAAATGAAAGTGTTTCATATCAATACAAAAAGGTAGGACTTGATACATTATTCATCTAAAACAACAACAGGAGAATTAACTGAATTCTCATCAGATCCATGTCAAATTTAAAGCAGTACTTGGTTACATGCATCCATTAAGAAATGTCAAGATAAGTAGTTTTATCAATAAATCTACTAAGAAAACAAACAACCTGTGTTAATATGTAAAGATTAACTTACAATAAAGGACTTTTAAACAATGTTTGGATCCAGAGCTGAGCACTGATCTGGTCCTGAACTCGTTAAAATGATGTAACAACAGACTCTGATGTGAATGAAATGATGCATTGACAGATGGAAGGTTCTTCCACTGCTCCTCAGCTTCCATTGATTCCTTGAAAATGTATTGCATGTTGGATAATCTAATTAAACTAATGATGATGAGGATGATGATGTCTGCCCTGCTACCTCATTCTTCTCCCACAGCGTCAGCTCCGGCTTCTCCTGCTCCAGTCTCTGAGAACGGTCCACCACAAAGTAAATGATGTAGATGCTGCCTGCCAGAAACAGCAGCACCAGGATGTTGGCTAAAATACGTAGACTGATCAGAACTGCCCTGGAGGCATACAGAAATATATCAATCAGATAGAGAGCAAAATTTCATCTTCAGAAATCTGGAAGTTTCAGTATTTCCTGGTATGTATTTATAGCTTTTTTTCTCCTGCTGCGATTACAGCCACCTGTATGTTAGAGCAGCAAGTCGTATCAAACCAGTGACAGCTGAGATATAGAGGAGGACAGAGGCAATCATTTGTCTCATTTTCATATCTCCTGGCACTCTGGTAATATCATTTTACTGATTTACTGTCCCATTCTATGACTTATGTCAGAATGAGGCTACATTTCTGTTTATACACTGTAAATATTTCATGTGCTTGGTGTTTTAAATCAGCTGGAGTTGAAAATTCAAGGGTATTCAGAAGAAACAAGCATGGAGACTGGTGGTGTCACTGGTCATTTCAGTTAACCAGGAGAAACACTAATAAAGAACATGCAAAGAAAACACAACAAAAACACCTACAAACTGGTATCCTTCTTCTTTTCTTGCTCCTCCACAATGGCTTCCTGTCCAAAAAATAAAAAAACAAAACATTTGGTACCTTGTGTTTAAGGGGGAAATGCAACTCGTCCCAATTTCTCATCACTGGTTTTTTGTACATGAAATGTGTTCAAGATACATGAAATCTAGAGGAGTAAAGAGATGTCCTTGTTTCAGGCGTAACTCAGGATAATTGTAAATGTGACTGGACATGTACAGTTCATTGAGTCTGTAGTTTGTGTGTCCATGTGTGTCTGACCCTGATGTTGTTCACAATGGCGGCTCCCTTGCTCTCTGCAGCTTCTGGGTTTCCTATCAGGTAATCCCAAGCACAGAAAACCCTCCAGCAGAATGTGAAGTTCTCATCAGAGGCACTGGCCAAACTCAAATGAGAGTTCTTGGCCATTCTGCAGGAGAATTATTATTCAGGACATATCATTTATGCATTCGATATATTATCTTAAAAAAAAACAAAAACAAAACATGTTGATCTTAGAGAGATAAACAGACAGTCCAATGCAACAGCTCAAACTTCTCGACAAATCCTAGCTGGGTTTGGATGGACTTAATCTCTCCTATGGCATCATCATCAGGATTTTAATCCACTCATGGCCTTCACATAAAATATGAATATCTCTTCTACCACCATGACAGATTTACCACCAAGTTTATGACTTTCCTTCATCATTCCTTATGGTGACTCCCTCAGGGCAAAGGCACTCCGCTAACTAGACCTCTGTTCACAGAGCTATTGTTATATGAACCACACAAAAGTCAATGCTGATGAGAATACTTACAATTGGTCAACAACTTTTTTTGAACTTTTTTTTGAGTTGGCCTCTAACTCTGCTGTTAAAAGGTGCTGTTACCAGGCTACTGGGTATTGACCTGTGGTAACCTGTTCTGCCATTGTCATCAATTGTCACTTTTCAATGAGCTTATTGTCAGCGACACAGTACAATGATCAAATCAAGTTATTACCCTGAACAGACCTGATCTTAAAACCTCTCAGCCTCAAGTTTTAATTCATTCATCATAATTTAATAGTTGTGACATAAAGAGAATAATTATTACTTTCTTAACAGAATGATGAAACTGTAGGCAAATACAGCCATCCCAACCAGGAAGTAGGCCAGGGGCAAGCGGTACCCAGCGCTGCCAATTTTCCTCACCCTGCCATAGTAACCATAGAATAACACAGAGTACTGCAGGTAGCCCTGTAGAGATCAAACACACACAAGACATGTTCACAACAAACACAAGGAGATGCAGCATGTGACAACAAGATGAGGGAATTAGCTGCGGAAATTAAATGTATATTTGATTATAATATGATGATAATCACTGGTCCAGTACATTGTTCTAATTCTAAATGTGGAACTTTTGGAAGGTGAGAAGAGGTGAAATTGGTCCATGAGTAGAGGTCAGGAGGCGATAAAGTAATGTTCGAATAATGGTTCATTGTGTCTGTGAGTTATATATTATTGACAGAACAATAAAGGAAAGAGAGGCTTGCCCCAAGAGACCAGATGGTGTCCAAGTCCTGGGCTGAGGCCAGATGCTCCTTGGGGATAGTTTTACTCCTTGTTGTTCCAAATGGAGCTCCAGCCAGAAGCTAGTGCATACAAACACACACAAAGCTGATACATTATTATTACTGGTCGGATAATATACTTATATAAGACTTTTATTAGGCACTCTATGTAGGGGGAAAGAAACAGCAAGAGAGTAAACAGCCAATAACTATAATAATTGTATCAGACACTACTTTACTTATACAGCATAAAGCCTGAGGACAGAGTCAAACAAGGTCAAACAGTTAGCCTTGCCCTGTCCAGCAATGCATCCACCACCTCTAAACACCTATCTGTCAATTCATGCTAAGCTACAAAGAACTCCTGGGTGGAAGGATGGGCTCTTTTCCAATAACAGACTGTAAACACATATTTTGAATTTTATGCACATTTATTATTTATTTTAACTTACTTCTTTTTATCCAAACCATTTAGCCCCTTTCTCTGTGCCTCTCAGCTGCTGTGACAGTGCAATGTCTCCACTGTTGACAAGTAAAGGAATCAAAATTTTCTTGAAAGAACGCTCACACAAACTACAGCAATTCATACTTAATTAGAGAAGCACTAAAGTTATTTTTGCTAACTTAAACCCTGCCTGGTCAACTTTTCTAAATGCTTCGCTGCCAAGCTGAGCCAAATTGAGTGCCCTCTGCTTTTCACCTGAACATTGAAACAAAAGTTTTGCATGTCCAATGTGACAACCCCAATGGGTTTTCACAGTGTGTGCAAGAGGACCATGCACTAGTCAAGGCAGGAGAGTAATTGTAGGGATACAGTATGAAGTGTATGTACTGCACATGTTATAAATTTGTTGTTTTTTACTATGCCTTTTTGCTATGTGTGCAATATGCTGTATATATATATATGAATAAATTGCCTACAATTATTCATTCTTAAAACAACATAAATAAAATAAATACAGTGAGGGCTGCAACAAACTTAAAGAGTGTACCTATAGTGTTTATCTAAAAAAGGAGATGAACCAAGAAATAAAACTTGAGTAACGACTGAGGTGGAGTGACACTCAATTTCCCCTATAATTGGTCACATGACACAAACGTGACAAAACATCCTTGATGCTGGATGTTATTAGTCAGTAAATAGAGGTGAGATAAAGGTTGGATGTATGAGAGGAGACAGTGGATGGTTAGTCCCAACAAATGATGAAAGGGGAGAGAGATGCAGAAGGAACAAACGGAGGAATGAGATCACTGCAGTGATAGGATAAGTCATGTCTGGGGAAATTGCTCATGTCCGCACATCAGCGACAAACATAAATCCAGTAGCTCCCTTCGTCTTTTGTTCTCATCTGCACTTTGTACTTTAAATGCTCAAGTTGAAGCTGTTGGAGAATCATTAGGCTATAAAGGATTGTTGTGTCATTTGTTAAAAGGGGTAGTTTTTATTCACTGTTTTTATTCTTCACCTTGCAAAAGGGGAAGTGTTAGTGGCTTTGTCTTTTTTTGCTGAAAACAGCACAGAGGCTTTTAATTTTTATTTCCTGACACCTCTTTTTGGTTGTTTGTTTTAGCCAAATTGCTATACGAAAGAATAATGGTTTACATTGTTCTAAATGACAGCTTGATTGTGTGAATTGATACGCAAAAGTTTGTCTACTGACTAATACAATCTATATGTCAGTTCTCTCAGTCTCTTCTGGGGTTAGGTACCACCACATGTGTTGTACAGCTTGCAGTAGAGATGTGACACCCCTGACCCACTGTGTGTGAGATGTATTTGTCGCTGATTTCAGTTTAAGGAGGATGAGAGGTCGAACTCATAGAGATGAGTAGGCCATAGCCTCTGACAAGACCACAACATATGAAAAGAAGTAGCAGGAGCCTGAAGGCCTCTCACACACATTAAGTCAATGTCCAACTTTGTCATACATTTTCTGACCTCTGGCAGGACGATGAAAGCTCCAGTCATGATGGTGAGAACGATGTTGATCCCAAACAACCAGCGTAAGAAGATAAAATAGGAGGCCACGCCTGACCCAAAGTGACCTTAAGAGACAAGACAAAACATTTGACTGTAGTACACTTTAACAAATATATATATATATATATATATATATATATATATATATATATATATATATATATATATATGTGTGTGTGTGTGTGTGTGTGTGTGTGTGTAGCTGGTAGTTTGAGTGCTGCTGCCCTTGCAATAATCTATATCTACAATAATAATATATCTAGAATATTACTTCTGAGTAATATTATGGGAACTCGGCCAAGGTGTGTGTCTCCACCAGAGGAAAAGTTCCTGTGAGACGAAACTTAGGAATCTTACAGGGCCGAAAAAGTCCCAGCCCAGGAGTAGGTACTCTGTTCGGCCCTAAAAGGTCTTGGGCAAAGCTTTAGGTTGACTCGGTGACTGGTTGTAACTCAAGATAATGCAGTCAAAGAAGCGCCATTTTTATAATCCAGCAGCAGAAGAGTATCAAGAAGTGAATGAAGCGTCACAGTCGAAACCGTTGCAGAATGTTAACATAGTTTCCCATATAATGATCAGTGTGTGGCAGGTGCCACAGAATCAACACTGGCTGCTACAAAATTAATTAATGAATTAATTTAGTTTTTTTTTTTTAAACACAACATTAAAAACACACAGACAGTTCAGTTCTCTTATGAAGCGGTCGCAGAGAAGATGATCAGCAAAGCTCATCCTGCACACCATGCCCCCCAACCCGTCACGTCACGGTTGGGGTTTTACACTCAGTGGAGACACAGATGCTACAAGGGCTGAGTGAGAGGACATTTCTGAAAAGTTCCTTGCCCCTAAACATTACCTGCATTCAGTTACTTGGTGAAAACACAGCTTAGATGTCATAAAAAAAACAAACTGAGACTCGGCATCCCCTTAAGTTTTTTTTTAGGACAAGACAGCACTGTAAATTTTCAAGGAAGCTTCAATTTATCATTTGCTGCCATCACAATTTTTGTGCTTATAAAACTTACACAATATACTATGACCGTATTAATGTCAATCAATTGTCTTGAGAAAAATGAATTTAGATGAATTTAGATGGGTAAGTTCAGAACCAAAGTGGTCTCCTGAGAGCAGGAGGGTTTTTACATGCCTGGACAAGACAACACTTTATACACAAACTAAATAAATGAGAGCAGACTGAGTGTCATTAGAACCCACTCACTTTCAATTTTCTTGATCCTCACTTCCCAGGGAATGAACAGAACCACGATGTTGTACAGCAAACGGGAAAGTTTCTTCAGTAGCTGCAGGAGACAACAGAGTTTAACAACAGAACACTGAAATAGCTCTGAACCTGCGTGTCACTCAAATTTAACCTTTGACAAACACACACTTCCTCAACGGGCAGCAGTCATATTATGTTACTAACGGTTGTTTAAATTTATTATTTTTGCAAAACCATTGTGTTTAATAATACATTCTATTCACAGAGCACTTTTTAAGGTACTTCCTTCATCTGAAATATATATATATAATATATGATTACAACCTGCAGAACTAAAACGATATAAACACAGAACTGACCACGACATAAATATCTATCATGTGAGTCCAAAAATATAAAGAGTTTAGAGCTACGGCCACATGTCAACCACAATTTAAGATTGTCACATTCAGTGTGACAAACGATTCATTCTTTTTATCACATTGATCGTAATATATATTTTTATTGTTTACTGTTTTTACATAGGAATTCTTGTATTAATTCAAAATGTCACTGGATTGAATACTTTATTTAAACTTTATAATGTTTAAATCACAGTGAAAAGCAGTACTACAAAACCGCTTCTTTAAAAACCAGTCACAGGAAACTGTCTCCACTAAAATACATGATCTGAACTGATTCTGCAGATAAAGAGTCGATGAGACATTGAAACCAATTCTTTCCATCACAGAAGTAACAACTATTGTTGCCTCTGCTTGACCCTCTGACACATGAAACTGTCGTTTAAAGGTCCACTGACATTCTTTGTCAAGTGAATGATCTTCACTGTTTCAAGTGTTTCGTCAACTTTAAATTGTTCTGCTCAACAGTCTTTGGTCTCGGACCATAACAGCTGCTTCAGGTGAATCTGTTCAAGTGTTTAAACAGAAACAATGTGACTCTGTGGAGCTTTTCACATTTTGAAAAAACATGATATGATGTGAGATAAAATCAGAACTGATAATAATGATGGTTATTAATCAAGATAAGGTCATTTGGACCAGTGATTATGATTTTCAATTAACTGAGAGTCAAACTATAGAATTAATACATCATCTCCAGACTGCTCTGTAAAAGTCAATTTATTCTAATGGAGCTTGAGCAGCCTGAACATTTTAATTAAACTGCAGCTATAACAACAGGCTATAAATTCACTCATGCTGCTGTACTCTGGCTGCATAGCTCACTGTCTATGTGCCTGGCTTCCTCTTTGTTTATGTGTGTGTGTAATACAGGGAGACAGAATAAGTAGATAAAGTTATCTGCAGTACGAGTGTGTGTTCAACCCATAAGGGCAGAAAATCTTTGTTAAAACCAGAACTCAGCAGCCAGTAAAAAAATTAATCCAACATGTTTTATTATTCTGGCTCTGATCAACTTACTGCAGTGCAGTGAAATATCACAAAGAAGCTCCTCTCAGCATACAGCCTGACGGGATAAACAGAGCTGTGGTTGTACAGTGAAGGATACACTTGATTTAACCCGCAGTGACACACAGGAGATGAAAGAATCTAAGGTCAGTCAGAGCAGAGCCATCTTTGTTATTTCACACTTTTGTAGAGGTATTGCAGCAACTGTAATTGATCTGTTCTGATCCGTCTGTACAATGATGTAAATAAACACAACCAGACTCTGCAGCTGCTTAAGAAACTGATTCACTTCATGTTGTGACAGAGGACATCCACCGTGTTCAACAGCTCCTCAATAAACAAAAAACTGAAAACATTCACGAGTTGCCTTCTGCCTTTCAGTCACTTTGATTCTTTTGTCTCTGTTTATGCAAAGAGCTAAGTCTTGAAAAAAGGGGGGTTAAGTCAGTGTTGCTACATTTTGAAGAAGAGCACAGTGAGTGTAAATGACAGTGGGTGACTGTTGTGTACGTACATCAGCTCCTGCCGTCTGGTAGCCTCTGGTCCTGGTCAGTCTGCCCTCGTACTTCAGAACAATTTCTCTGGCCTGTCTAGAAAACACATACACACAGGTGGAAGCTCGTTGTGTAAATTTACTCACGTATTGGAGAAATGTACACTTCTGAATAAAATAAAATAAATAAATAAAAAAATGATGAATCGTATTCAGAATGTTACTGCACCATTGGGTAAGGGAAAAACATTATTTTCCAAAAAAGGTCATTTATTAAGATGGTTCATTACATTTTACTGCTGGAGGCTCCAGTGACTCGCTATCAATATACGGCAAGATGGACCAGTTGGACCATGGAGTTGTTCACGTTTTGCAAATGTGTGTATTATGAAATGTGCACTCTTTAATATCGTCACTGGCTTTAACTGGCGTGTTTAAATTACAGTGTAAAGCAGTATTATTACTGATTCTTTTAAAACCAGTCACATCAGACTGCTCCTGTTAAAATAAATAGTCTAAAGTGATTCCAGTGCTTTACTGTCCATGAGATAGTGAAAGCAACTCAACCTGTCACACCACTGGAGACGTCTTAGAGGCCTCTGAGCCACAGTGTAATTATTGAAGACACCCAGCATGCAATTTACACCTCATCTATGGGAAACGACCTGTAGCTGTTGAGAAGAATACACAGGATTTTTTTTTTGTGATCTCATGTTATTTGTTAGGACGAAGGCTGAGTTGAGACAAACAACTCAAACTAAATTTGTCAGAAAACATGGATAAAAATAACCTGAAATACGAGCTGGTATTGCAGTGGGCGCAATCACAGACATTCAGCCTGAGATTAGAGCGGGTGTAAAAACGCAGACTTGCATCCCATCCCTGATGACGGTAATAAAACCTCTGTGGTAATAACAAACTGCCCATATAAAACCTGTTATCCACGGTACATACTCAGCACATCTCAGGAGCTCTCTATCTACTGTAGCTCCCTCTGGCTCAGCCTGAGCTCTATCTGCTGCTCTAATTACATTTAGTCAAATGTTAGAACAGTCTTCGTGGTTTTGTGTCCGATCACAACATTTGGCGATGAGCATTTGTAAAACGTGGACTCCTACATGGTTTATGTCACATTTAGACACAGGTGTTTTGGTAAATGGTTGTGTTGTACTAAAAATCAAGTATATTAGAAACTAGAATAACTGCTTCCTGGTTGTTTGCCTGTGTTAACCAAATTGACCATGTTTCTCTAAACCTAACCACATGCATGTTTTGGACACCCTTGCTTCTTGAGGGTTGTAAAACTTCCACCATCCATCTCATACACTGAGGCACTATGTGAAATCCACATCCACATGCTTAAGGAAACAAAGCAACCACGTCTCCACAAAAATAACAGTGATAAATCATAGTATCAACAATCATACAGATCTTTAGGTGACATGGGGCTTTGCCTTTACTTTTCCAATCATCCAGCACCAAGTAATGAAATAATAACTGTCCCTGAACTGCTGCCTCATGTAGAAACACGTCCTACGAATATGACTGAAAGGGACATCTGTAGATTTTCCAGACTGAACCAGCTACAAGAAAACATTTTTTCTAATGTCATTTTTCAAAGCAGGCGGCAGCACAAACTAAATGCATCCATCATGGTTTTCTTGGTAACGGATAAATATGGTATTTATGAAGCTGCTTTTTTTATTTTCCCTTGAATGGCGTAACTGGTTCAAAGAGACACAAATTAAACAGCTGTTGTTTTGTAATGAATGTCATGAAAACAAACTAACCGATTGAGGCTGCGACTCCTGTTTTCTGTCAGGCCCAATTACATTTGTCTATAGAGTCTGGCGGCCGTAAACCAGTTGAATCTGTTTTAACCATCAAGCTCTCACTCTTTAACAAAAGGGGTTTGTCTCTCATATCCACAATTTAAGAAAGTGTCATAGAATCATATCCACAATACTCTTACACTGATAGTAATAGTCTGAACCTGGCAGTGACCAAAACAAGCACTTTAGTGGAGTATATTCAGCTTCCCTATTTCATTACATTAAAGTGCTATTTGTAGGTGCCAGTTAAACTCTATACTCTCTATAACCTCTCTCTCTCTCTCTATATATATATATATATATATATATATATATATATTTGATAGGAGGAAAAATCTCTGCAGAGTTATATATATATATAAAGCCCCAACCGGCCATTTAACGGGTTTGTTAAATCACCATCAGGGCGCAGAAATATATTTTTTTTTTAATCTAATAGACCAAATAGCTGGGATGTAAAAAAAAATATACAGTATAAAAAATATATATCAATGATATAATGCACAGCAGGTAATACTGTGACATTCATTTTAGTATCAGTCAATTTCTATGACTTCATGAGCTCTGAAAGCTTTATTGGTCCGTGGATGAGTCTCAGTAACACAGCATGGAACACAGTTAGCGTATCCTTCTGAGAGTTGGTGGGTGAGCCGCTTTAGAGCCATTTTGCACACGCTGTTTAAATTCAATGACACATTTATCCTCACAGCACTTTCATCAGGAAAAATATCCTTTCTCTGATGAATAGAATGTGATTTTATGTGTGTGTGTGTGTGTGTGAGAGAGAGAGAGAGCAGATGATGCAGGAAATATTAAACTGCCAATCTACACATATGGAGGAAACAATAAAAACTGTACTTTAGAACTTTGAGCTTGCGTCTCATTGGCCAGGGTCTGGTCCGAATGTTGGCGATGATTTCCTTCTGGTACTGAATATTCTGGAACATTTCCTCTGGGTCGTTGCTGTCCACCCGCTCATCTTCTTTATCTTCATCATCTGAGGAGCTGCAACATCAGACAAAGGGGACAATGAAAATGGTTGACTGTGTGTCCCTGTGTATAGAAAATAAAGAATGTCACTTTAAACCAGACAAGACGGATGCTGGATTCCAGAAATGGACACACAGAGCAGCCAAGTAAAATTCCTGGTCTTTCATTTAAAGATGTCCTAATGATATTTTTTTTACTTTCAAGGCTTGATGCAATACAGGGAATATTTAAAACTACATATTTTCATTAGGCTCAGAAACAAACAGCCGAAAAGAAAAAGAAAAAGAAAAAAAGAACAAATTTAAAGCTGCATTAATTAATTTGTGTAGCATAAAACCACAAAATACAATTATCTCAAGGGAAATTAATTGTCTGTTTTAAACCTTATAATACATAAAAACAAAACACACAAACACAAACTGCTCCTACTGTGAGCAAGCATTTGGCAATAACAGAGATTTTAAAAACTAAACTACATTGGTAATATATCTGATATGTATTTTAAAATTACCAATAGCCCTGGAGGCAAAACCAATAACATCTTTTAAGAGGAAATACGGTGTTAACATCTCCTCAGCACTTTAAATTAAAAACGCAGCGCATTGTGTGTGAATGAAGAGAGTAACATATGCCTTGATAAACAAATTACATATTTACAAGGAAATCTGGAAACTATTTTATGACTTTATTATGTGGAGATAAAATGGAGCTTCTGCTGAAAAGTCAGGACCAGATCCTAAAAAAATCAAAGTGGTGGAGGTGAAGATGGGTCATCTAATCCAGGACTCAATGACCGTGATCATATACCACTGACTTCAGCTGATTTGGTTTGTGATGAAGTTTAAATTGTCAATTGTTAAAGAAGCAAGGTTTTTTCAAAACCAGAGAACTGATCATATCAGAAATAACTCTTCAATAAGCTCTCTATAAACAGAGATTATTATTCACACATCGTTTCACAGTTCAGTCCGTATAAACTAAAGGAGCAGGGGATCAAACCACCAACCCTCTGGACAAGTCATTTCTATGCTCCTGAGCCACAGCTGATAGTGACCTAATGAAGTCACAACATATAACACAAAACTGCATCATTATTATATCAGGTAATGATTTTTTTTTTTTTATGAAAATCAAGACCTGCTTCATGACAGGACTGTTATTGTCTGCATTACGGCAGATTTCCTTGTGTGAACCCATCTTTCTGTACAGTCGCTTTTATCAGTCACGTTTAAATAATGAAGTGAAGGAGAAAGGATAAAATGTCCATAATTAGTTTAAAAGGTCCCATGACCTAAATGTATAAGATATCTACCATTTTTCTTTAAGAAAAAAATAAATACATTCACCACCTTCATCTAAGGTATAGTCTATATATACTATACTATCTCCTTTACAACAGCACTTGAAGAAAGAAATATTGCACATTCAGAGATCTTGTGATCTTGCTGTGTCCTTCTTTTATTTGAGATAAATTCTGCATCTGTATCATCTCCATTGTTAAGAATGACGATGTTGTCTCATTTGAAATAGATCAAAATAAATGACACAAAAAAGTGATGACGGCATTTTTGTTACAATTTTCTTTATGGTCAAATAAATGATTAATCAATTGTGTGTTTCAATAAACAAATACACTGCCTTTATCCATAAAAACAATGGTTCACGTCATTGAATTAACTTTGAGAACATAAAAGCTCCATTATCAAAAACTTCTAAGCAAAATTGAACTAAAAGGTTGATTTTCATAACAATGCAATGGTCAAGTAATGTTGAACTACAGTACTTAGTTATTTATTTCTTTACAGCAGGAACAAAAATTAAATTTGAAGCTCATACATTAAAATTGGAACTTGTTTGTCTTTCCAGTCAACAGCTCGAATAATCACTTGTGGTTAATGAGTTAGGACTAAATTGACAAAGAGGACCTACAGATCAGAACATCCCTGCCCTGGACACTTTGTAGTTTTCCTAGATGATTAGATTTGGTAAATGACTAATTGCATAACCTACATAATGTCATTTATGGCTCAGATAGATGACTGCTATTAATAATGAGATGGATGGAGACTGAGAGAGAAAAGCCAGAAGGCTTCCACAAATCCTGAATAAAAGTGAGACTGATGAGACTTACCCCTGCTGGTGGTCCTGAAAGGCTGAATAAATCCTCCTAGAGTTCTTCCTGATGCTTTTGTGTCTCTTGGCTGCAGACAGAGACCTGCTGCTGCCAACCCAAGTCTCAGATGCTGTGCTCATGATGTCCCTCCTCTGAGTGTCTGTGCATCACTGTGCATCCATACAGTCAGTGGCTGCAGGTCAGCAGATGTGAACAGAAAGTGTGTGCTGCTCAACCATGCTGTAGTGGAGAGTGTGATGTGCTGGGACAACCTGCTGCTCTGGAGCACCACACATTACAGACTGAAACACACTCTTACACACATCAGTCCAATCATGGGCAAACTAACAGCTTAAAGGGGCAGCGCCAAATACGCTACACTGCTGCTCTTTTAATAGTTTTCATATGACCTTTATACATATAACCTATAGTGTCCATAATTCATGTCAAGGAGTGTGAATCTGAAATTTTACTTAAAACCTTAAGTAATTTACTAACTTGTTTATGTAATCTGGCAAAAATGGAATGAAAACTGAGAACCAACAATTTCCCTGAAATATTTAGATATTTATTACAGAATACAATATAATGCAATACAAATGTCTTGACCAGAGCAAGCAAAATAGCAATGATTTTTCCTTTTTTTCTAGTTCGGTCATCAATTTGCTGAGAGTAGTTTGGTAAATTTAATTCCAGTCTACATGTTGCATTATCAGATCGTTAACAACAATGTTGTGAGGCTGGTACCAGGTTACAACTCACAAAAAGATTCATCCTTCAACCTTCATAAAAAGAAATATGAACTCATTTATATGCTTACATTCAACCATTATGGGTCTGCATGGGGCTGTTTTAACTACAGTAACAGCGTCATGTGCCTTATGTTCACTTGGCCCCTGAAAATTAAGTTATCACTGCAGCTGAGGAGCAGGAGAATTACAGAGTTGGATGAGATCTTGAAAGTCTGACAGATGTCTCGTATTTAATTGGTGGTGGTTTGAATAGACTCCAAGGAGTTTGACCAATGTGTATTTCTCCATGAGGCCCAGTCACATTATATAACTACAGATGGACAACCTGGACGTTAAACTCAGACAGACTGCATTTTGTTCTCTTTTATTTAGAGAGTGATTTGAGGTTTTACCTCAAATAAAACTTGTTCTGTCTTGTTTTATCATTTTAAAAGTGTCATCTCTTAAAATTTACTGACTAACTAGAAAGCACACACTGGGGGATCACTAAGTTGTAGTTGTGGAGGTTTTCTGGTGAAAGAGACTGTGAATTAGTAACAAGTTCATGGCAAGAAGCTGTGGTAACCATAGTGACAACCCATTTACCAAATTAATAAACTAAACTGAATAATTAATTGTAATACCATATGATGACTAATGAAACATTTTTCTTTAAGTTAGGGTATCTGAGATTAATTTTGGCACAGGAGCATATCCTTATTTCGACTGATTTTTAAAAATATTATTCAACTTGAACTTCAACCTTAGCTCTGTTTCAATCATATGTCCTGGTGTTAGTTGAAAAGTTTATTTATTGTTATTCATTATCCTAAAAACATAAAAGAGTAAAAATTTGTTACCCAGGTCCATCAGCATAAAAATTACAGCACAAAAAATAGATACCATAATTATTAAATAAATAACCAAAAGCCAATGATAAATACACCTAGTTATAGTTAGGTAAACAGTTAACAGTGTACAGGGTGAAATGATTGTTACCTCTACACCAGTCCACAAGCTCCACCTCCTGACTGTACACAGATTTATCATTGATCAGTTCAAACACAGGCATATCATCTGCAACCTTCAATTTAAGTTTGCTTGTTTACAACATGAGGCTCAGGACACTTCCCTGTGGGGAGACTGTTGAGTATTAATGAGGAAGATGGGACACCACTAGTTGCTGGTAGCTGAGAAGCCACTGTGGTGCTGCACTGCTGTTATCCATTAATTCATGAAAACAGTGTGAAAGCGGTATCAGAGCGAGACGGAGTAATTGCTCCGACCTCCAACCATCTTTCACACGCTCCACTCACATCTTGTGGTCTGGGTGCGGGGGAGTTAGAATGAGAGAAATTCAATGACAAGGAGAAAATCAGACCCGGCCTTATTTGAGACCAGCATTTGTTGCCCAAATGTGTTGCTGCCCACAGCTAATAAGAGACAAGCGTCTATTCACCACTCAGCTATTATTTGCAGCTTTACGGTATATATATTTACAAATTTGAGAAACAGAATATACTGTTTTCTCCTCTCTCCCTCTGAATATGTGATCAAAATGATGGTATGAGGTGATCCATATGAATTTCTAACATTATTTAAACCCAGTATTGAGTTTCTGATTCACCCTCTCACCTGAATCTGCTGCTTCCTTCAAAAAAATAACCCTTACCTAATCCTATTTATGGAATAACAAACATGTTTAATGAGTGAACCTTTCTTCCACTGAAGTGTCCTGACCTCCTTGTTGTAAGGTGCTCACATCTGATTGTCTGCAAGGTAACCAAGCAAACGTAAAGAGAAAGGTTGAAACAGTAGTTGTAAATTTGTGTGTTGTTATATAAGATATATATCTCAAAAAGAATATTTTTATGAAATGTTTCTTCTCTTCCAGGAAAATGGTCTCAAATGTCTGATTACTCATCCTAAAAAACAAATTGAAAAAAAGAAGAAAAAAAGTTTGTCTTTAATAACAAAGTTCCAAAGCTGTGGGATGTGCCACGAAATCTTTACTCTTCATCCTAAGCATATACCTCTGAGGGTTTTTGCAAACGATGAGTGAGTTGACATTTTGCGTCAAATAAAAATGTTGTCTCAAATTGTTAAGGTCCCTCCGCCATGACTACAAATTACAATTTAGTGTGACTATAAACCAGCACAGACTCTACAAGGAGTTGTGGTTCACTGATGATTTTCCATTTTCCACTAAAGCGTTGGCTGACAAGAAAATGGGTCGAATTTGATTCATTTTGAAGACAACTTACCTTGTGTGAACTTGTATATGTGCAATAGATATTTTTCACTATCGTCATTAATCAGTTGACATACTGTTACATGTAATTTTGAATAAAGGTTAACAACACTTCCTCTTCCTCGTCTTCTTCTTATGCTCTTAACTACAATTTATCAGTAAAACTAGCATGTGAAGACAAAGGTTTCCTCATGCTAATGGAAACAGCACTATTGGTTACTGTCAATGCCAATTAATATCAGTGACCCTCCTTCATGTTTTTACTGGAAACATATATATTTGCAGAACCAAATAGCACTCTCATCACCATTTAATGGGGACTTCACTGATCTCAGTAGTGAATCAGCTGTTGTTGGACAAGATACAGATCGATACAAACTGCACGTTTGAGCCACACCATATAAACACATAGTTGGGGAAGATGAAAAAAAATACACAAGGATAGATATATTATGATTTTATGCATCAGGTCAAACTACACAAAAGTATCAAATATGTGCTTTATATATGCCTTGTAAAGTGAGTTTGACAAGTATAAAAATATTTATCACATTTCCTTTCAGAGGCTGAGGCTGACAGCAGAGCAGCAGCGACACAATCTGATTTCCACTGGTCAATATAATGCTGCTGTTCTATTTTTGAAATTCAAAGTGGACTAACGGCCCCAAACAGCACCATGAGCAAAGCTCTCATCATATCACATTTACAAGGAAAATGTTCTTGGAAATGATTGTTCTCCTCTCAGGGGCATTAAACACAGGGTGTACTGACACACAGGCGTATGATTTACTGTAGCTGATTAATAATCTATTTTAAACTGTCAAACAAAAACAAAAGAAAGTTATCATTGCAATCAATAAAATGAAGTGTGTGACGCATGTAGAACAATAACCAAAGCCCATATAATTTACAGCTGATGGGAATCGCGTATGATTGGTTAGACAACCTCTAGTTCTCACCAAGGTCAGAAATGTTAGTCTCTTCTGGTTGTTCCTCAGAACTGCTGCACAAAGACAGATGTGGTCATTTGTAGAGAAAAGGCTCAGGTGATGTGCGGTGCAGAGCTACAACTCACAGGGCATGAGTTTGGTCTAAAACTGTGTTTAGGTATGTTGTATGTATCACAGTGAATTCCTGTTAAATATCCCAACTTAAATATTATTCACTTCACCAGTCGATGGCTCTAATGTTGATCAGTGTAAACCTCTGTCATTGCTTTACTAAAAGCTTTAAAACAGTTTTAAATAAGTGGCTAAGGATGTGACAGTGTTATGGAAAAATTGAAAGCACAATAACAACTTAATTAAGTCATATAATGACATATCATGATCTGGGTTAAAATAAGTTGGAACATTAATAGACACTGTGAGAAAGGTTACGGGGGTAAGGGTTAAAAGAAATAGATCCGACTATCTCTTCTTTCTTCACTCCCATTGCAATGACTACACCTAACTCAGGCCGTCAACACTTAAACATAAACATGTCGTTTTCTGGGACAGTTGCTGGAAGGACTGATGCTATCTCAGAACAGCTAGAGGTCACTTAACAATAAAACAATAAAACAAAACTATTGAGTTGAAATAAACTACTTACAAAAAAATTATCTATGCAGTCATTTTTTTTTATGATCACTGTAGAGATGATGTGAAAACATTCATAAACTGAAAGAATACATTTCTAAGTAAGGATAGTAAGGTCCTGAGAGAGATCCCACACGTCTGAAAACAATTTGAACACAGATCTATAAGGAAAAATACCTTGCATCTTAACATTTACTAGCTTGACACTAATGCACAAGTGAATCATTTATTTATAAAGCAAACAGGCAAATTAAAGAGAGGGATCAATTTAAATAAAGCCGTGCCGAGAGGTCAGTGGGAGGCACATTATAGCCGAGTTGTGTAAATGCATCTATGTGAACACATCACAAATAAAATAAAACAATAAAATATAGTGCAAAAACATATCATTCTTATGTGTGCATATCATTTTGCACAGCCTGTTAATCACGGAGGCGGCAGAGATTTACAGTGCTGCCTCCAGTTGGTGATAACAGGCACCAATAAATTTAATCTGCCCGTGTGTGTATGGTGTGTAGAGACTAAACCAGGATGCAACTTTAATCCAGTTTTGTAGCGCCCTCTAGTGGTTTAATAAAGAAGCCTGAATTTCTACTGCACTGATTGAAGACTACATTTAGCAGTTTCTTCTATCCAAAGTGACTCGTTCATAAATTATATTAGGTAAAGTTTATATATATATATATATATATATATATATATATATATATTAAGTTTATTGTTCAGGGGAAGTGAAGGTTGACTTTTGAGGAAACCTGATTAAAGAACAGGTTGTTGATATATGATTTAGAAGTAATTAATTCAAAAAATAGCTGAAAGGATTAATTCAACTTTGTCAACAGTGGTCATCTGGAATGTATAATGTAAAGAATAATGCATCCATTCCATTAGAGAAAACACAATAAAGACACAATATCATGATTAATTTACAATTTAAGGCTTTTATTTTTCACTTCACCATGTTGACGAAGAGATAGATGAACAACAGATGAAATTAATTAAGTGAAAAAACGCAATCATAAAGTAGTAGTAGTAACTGAGGCAAAACATGGCTGATGAAGTTGCAAAGGTGGTTTCAGACGGTATAATATATTTTTATTTGATTGTTTTCCATATGCAGTAGTACTGCAGTATGTTCCTTGTATGAAGCAGATAGTTTCTGTGGCTGGGACAGAGTCTGTGACTGTCCCTCCCTGGACCCTCTCCATCACTGGCCTCCCTTTATTTAAATGCCAGTGCCAGTTCCTCTGCTGGGGTCAAACCCTGGCTTAGTGGGCAGGGGCAGAGCCAGAGGGGAGGCCGGGGTAGCACTGGACCCCCTGAAATCTGATGGGACACCCCAGGTGCCACCCCAGATGATTAAAATGTCACGGCACCGCACGTCTTGTTCAACTGTCTTGTGCAAATCATATACACAAATCTTATCTCCTGTACTTAAGATGTACTTAGCATGAATATATTACAATATTAAAGACTCTGATTGCAATTGATTGTTCAAGAAACACATTGGTTTTCATCATCTTTGGACCCCCTGAAATAACCTTGGCCACCCTCTGGTCACCCCAAGTATAAAAGGGCTTTTTATTAACTGCTACTTAAGTCATTTACCAGCCTGCAAAATGTTCTTGTATCTAATTTTAACTTGTTGCCAGGACTTCCTCTGACCAGACAAGTGTGTTTATGAAGGATAGACATATAAAATAGACAAAAAATACATAACATGAGAAAAATAGATTAAATTACACTCATTGTGGATAATTGTTTGCTGGATAAATGTGGATAAATGTTTATCTTCACCTTTTTTAAGTCACTGTCTTCTGTTGGTGATTTTATTTTTATAACAATAATATCTTGTGTTTTGTGCCTTAATTTCCCTTTGGGATTAACAAAGTATACATCTATCAATTTACTTAATTATACTCATTTCTTGAGTAACATGCACATCTACTTGCCACAATCAAAGCAAAGTGTACAACTGTTGATTAGTAGACTCCTTTAGTCCTTTAACTGCAGCCTAATTATGACAGCTCCAGAGAAGCACTGTTTATTAATTGTACATTATTGGACGACTTACGCAGTAACGGTACGGAACACTGGGCTGGCCACTGATCTACAGGTTTTATGTGCCGGTATATATATATATATATATATATATATATATATATATATATATATATATATATATATATATATATATATATATATATATATATATATACTGTATATATATATACACTGTATATATATATATATATATATATATATATACACTGTATATATATATATATACTGTATATATATATACACTGTATATATATATATATATATATATATATATATACTGTATAAAAAGAAAGTGTCGGGACCATCAGGACTACAGCCGACCGACAGCCGTAAACTGGACGGCCATTCTGGACTTTCCAGAATGCACAGATTGCCAATCCGCCCCTGCTTACGCATTAAGCCATTCCGCCTTTGTCTATCAGGCTTTCTCTCTTTCCTTAATTATTGCACAGGATTGTCTTTTTTTCTGATGTGTTCAACCTCTTCATACAACTCCATCAGCAGCTGTTGTTCATCAGCCATGAAGTAAGAAATACGACTTATCTATGTCCCATCAGTGATTCTGTGAGCGATGCCGAGGTCTGTTTCAGAATGATGTGAACACACACTTATCCCAACTATCTACACCTGGCTTGACTTAGCCGTGCCTTTTCATCTTAGCTTGGAAATTGTGCAACCGATTAAGCCAAGATACACCAATCAGACTAGGTTAAGCTGCGCTTACTCACTTATCCTGGATTTCTTTATTCTACTTTTGTGCAATACAAAAAGTTGAACAATATAGTTGAACCACATATTCACCATGGCAACTGATGCTGAACCTCTAACCTGCTCCAGTTAAACTTCAGAGGACTAAAACTACTGAATAAAGATAACTGAAAAAAACAGTCATCATTCTACAGGATCCAGACAGACACAAAAGATTTTTTACAATAATGTGACAAAAATAAAGACGACAGATATTTTCATAGACGAGTGATTTTGCCATGTGTGTATATCCACATGTCCACTGTCGTTTGAACACAGAGCTTCTAACAGACAGAGTTCATCACACTTTTTATATTGAAAACTCTAAATTAATGACACCATTAACAGCTCTAACAGGGCTGCACCTTCACTTTTATTAATTGCACTAGCAATTTTCTGTTTCATATTGGCTAAGTTAGTATGTTAAATATGAAACAGAATGTTATCTGTGTCTCTTGAGTATGAACATAGTTACATCAGTAAATGATAAATTATTTATTTCACATTCATACGAAGAGAGGAGCCAAGAGAGGAGCCATATGGGCAGACTTAAACTGAGGAACCTGATTCTGATTCAAACGTGGCTTTTAATCAGAGCATGTAAACCCAGAGCTAAATGCCACTGAAGTGCAGGGCAGCATGACACTGGCTTGTGTCTCTGCATGCTTAACAAGAAAAGCTTCAGTGGAGGATAATAGGAAGAAATAGCAGCAGGATGTGGTGGAAAACAACTGTGCTGGAAACCTCTTTCCACACTCCAGTTCTGAAAAATTTAATAAGTTGTGGCCTTGAGGGCATCTGGTTTACTCTGGCAGATATAGCTTCCTTGCTGTGGATGGTATACTCAACATTTTGAAAGAGACACAGGCTCTTGAAGCCTGTGTTTTCTGTGCAAATCATAGGGAGATTGTTAAGGGGAAGTACGCACCGTCACGGCAGTGGAGCGCATGTGTTTGTAACCATGGATATTGTTTCATATGCTTATGTTCCTGATTTTTTTTTTTTAATTAATATTTGTTTATCCACAATTATATTATTTATACGCATCTTTGTAAATTACATCTATTATCATTCATGTCCGTTATCACTCCTGCAGCCATATGTGCGCACATTTTATCACCTGCTGTGGAGTTAATTTAACGCCAGCGACAGACACATCCATCCTATCACATTTTAGTAGCAGTCCCCGGTCATTCACATTTTCTCTTTGTTCCCTTTAACAACACAGAATCAAGGTCACAAATATTATGTTTATTTAGATAAAATTGTCACAAATAGTAATAGAATTTAATGCGCGTCTTACCGGCGTCCAGTGTCGAGTCTCTGGTTGGATTCAGAGAGCGCGCGGCGCATTTGCCTCGTTTAAATGGTCGGTTGACTTCCGGGTCAGCGGGGTGTACCCGGTTAGAAAATGAAAAATATACTGTGGAAGTGTTACTAACTGGGCCAAAGTCTAGTTATACTGTTGAGGAATGTTCATATGTGTTTTCTGTTTAATAGAATGGTGTAATTTGGCTGTTGTAGCCAGTGAAGGTGTTTTACTTCAAATACTCCTGTCCTCTACTCACCTGGTGCTTTGGTCCACTTTCACACTGGTATCTATATTCTATTTAAGGCTTCTGTGATTTATTCTGGGGGGAGAGTTGTTTGAGAGCAGACTTGAGTCTGTGAGCTCTGATCTTGGACTGGCATTAGTCCTATTAATTTGTCATTTAAGTCATTTTGGTTTATTTGCTTGATCTTTTTTCTTTTTTTTGTTAATTAATTTAATTAATTTATTTATTTTTCTCTACTTTGTTATGTATGCCTTTGAGCCCTTAATTGGGAAAAATAAAATCCACATCTTTTTGCAAAAAATGCCTGACTTTCTTACTGCATGCTTATTCCATCTTGCTCAAGACACCTTGGCTACACCTACTCTCAACAGAGATACATGAGATTCTACAACACTGAGATGTGTGATGCTAATGACAGTTTAGTTCCACTGCTTGATAGAGAGTGAGCTGGCAGGGAAGGGGAGATTTTTTTTTTTTTAATTCATGGCATGACAAGGTTGCTTCCTGTCTGCAGTGAGCCATGAAGAGCAGGCTGTGAACCAGGAGTGAACACTGGTTATCACAGTATACCTGACTAACAATGTGTTCAACTACTTTTTTGGCAAGCAACTTAAAGACCAACTGTGTGAATGAAATCTAAAGCACATTCTTGACCTTAAACAGCAGATGATGATCCTGTATCACATATCCTCATTCACAAGTCAAATAAAGTTTTTGCTTTTTAGAATTTCAAACAGATTTTTCAGTTTTTATTTTTTAAGTGATAATGACACCTTCTCAGATCTTAGACCTGTCTCATTAAAAATCTTGTTATGTTACCTGTTTTTTCAGTCTGAGCTTCCTCAAAGATGATAACATCAGCCTAAAGGGTGTCAACTGATTTAAACTGTATTCTAGGTCTACTGTATCCTCCCATCTTCTTATTCATCCTCCTCTTTGGGCCTCTTCCTTGATTCCTTCCTTTTGCTGGTTTTCAGTCTCTCCTGAACTAACTGCATCTTTAAATAGATCATCACTGTCACTGTTGTCAGTGTGATCATTTACAGTTTCTGAGTTGGTGTCAAAAAGCATTTGAATTGTTTGCTTTCTTGCTCATCATCTTCCTCGCCATCTGCTTCAGACCTTTCCTCAGCTTCATGAGGGATTCTGTCAGCATAATCAAAGCTGTTTACTGTCTCACTATCAGAGGTGTCTCTCCTCTCTTCTTCTTCTTCTTCTTCCTCACTTGAACTGGTGCCTGATCCTCCTGCCTGGGGTTCCTCATGCTGGACATCCTGACTGATGTCCAATAAAGCATCTTCATACATGTCATCATCACTGGAATTGTTTTGAATATTAAAAGCAATAGCGTTGTCATTACCAATGTTAACATGGTTGTCATTGTCACTGGTATTGATAAGCACACGTGGGGGGCTGCGCTCACCAAGTACATTCAGCACAATGCCAAAGATACCGCTTAATAATTCAAGATCTATCAGGATTTCCAGCCATCTCCTGACTTCACCCTGTTGAATGCCTCGAGGCTGGTCTCCACTTGGGAGAAACAGGTTCTGTTGTGGACCTGCAAACATTTATGTTGTAATAATTATTAATAGAATTACATTTAGGCAATACATTAAGCTCTACCAAGCACTTACAATTAAAATGATTGTGGGATCCATTTCCTTGTCCGTCCATTTCAACTAAAGGGACAAAAAAAAAAAAAATCTAAACTAGCTGCTGTTATTTAAAACTTCACTATACATAACATTACATTATAACATTACGATAGTACAAACGGGGTTATGGGCTTACCTTTACTTTTCTAGAGAACTGATCTGTGAAACTACATATTATAGCTATAGATCAGTGGTAACCTGTGATAAAAGCAGAAATATCTCCAAAGTGTTTATCTAAAGGTTGGAATTGGATGTGTTATGGTCAGAGTTCAGAAGATGACATGTCACAGAAAGTTGTGAAGTCACAAAAAAGAAAGTCAGAATTCTTAAAGTCAGATTGATGTTGTCATAGCAGCAGTAGTGAAAATGGATTCTACCACAAGAGTAGCAGTATGTCCAAGTATGGACCATTTTAGTTTATAAATGTGAAAAAAACAATTTGCAAATGTTGACATGGTTGTCATTGTCACTGTTGTTGTTAGTCACACGTGGGGGGCTGTGTTCACCAAATACATCCAGCACAATGCCAAAGATACTGTTATACTGAATGACTTCTCTCTGTTGAATGTCTCAAGGTTAGTCTGCCTAAAGTAATTAATCAATTAATAAATTAATTATGTTGAAAAGATTTGTCAGAGCTTCAGATTATTTGAATACTCTTTCAAGACACAGTATGATATCATGTTATAATGTACAATTTATAGTGTGACTTGTTTACTGTCAGGCAGAGACATGTTTTGTAGTTTTAAAGGATGAGGTTCCATGTGTAAACAAAACATAGTTATGTAATTTTTGGTGACTGGATAATGATGGTGAATGAAAGAAATAGGAAGTTAAAAATAAATTAAAGAAAACATACCTTAGTACAGACACTGGAAACTTTCACAATTTAAGTCGAGCACAAACTGTCTGCAAAACACATTGTAGGTTCAAGAAGAAAAAGTACAATTTGTCTTTTAGTGTTGTATTGATTTGGTTTAGTGAGTGCTGGTGGTAGCAGCAGATACAGATCACACTTACACATCAGATGTATTTGTTTTGGTTGCAGCTCTCAGCATTTTCAGACACTGAGACATGGATCATCAGAGATGAACTGCTACTGCAGAGTGGAGTCTAGACTGTGTCACACTCCCCGCTGTTCAGTCTAAACTGTGTTTGGTTAAATCTTTAACAAGTAATTTATCTTCATTTCCACAGGGCCACAGCAGAGGCCTGCTGCCCCAAGGCTCAGCATAATTGGGCTACACTCTGTATAATGAAGCCTTCCCAAAAGACAACTGAACTGGAGTTAAACAATACAGAACAGGCTCCACTTACTTCACAGAACTGATGCTGATGAAGTGCGAACGATGAAGATGCATGGAAACTGCAAGACTCAGTCCCAGTTTTTTTCCTCCCTCAAGAAAAACAAAATGACTTGAGTAACACTGTACATGTGTTTTTGCACTTTCAAATATTAATTTAAAACTACCCTCTTCTGAATTAAAAAAAAAAAAACACTTTAGATGTAGTGTTCAGTCTAAACAAGGTGTGTCCAAACTTTTTTCACTAAGGACCACAAACAGAAAAGTGTACAAAGAGCTGGGCTACTCTCTAGAGGCAAGTGGTAAATTTTAATTGGTAGCTGAATAAAAAGTAGCCTAGTTCACAGCTTTCCCCAATGATGAATATTTTTTTTTATTTTTTATTTTTTTATCTTTTTTGGTACAGAAAGTGTTGACAGCTCACTTGCAGAACAGCAGCCTCAGAGTAATTTTTGGTCAGGATTGTGATCTTCCTTCACAGCTATGGGAAAAATAAGAGGAAAATGTATATTTCAAACTAATAATACAAATAATGTATCATACAACTGGGCTTTTTAACACATGAATACTGTGTAATTTATTTGTAACAGAGAATTGAGAACAGCGATGAACAACAGCAATGCTGCTCTGTGGACTGATAGATGTGTGACAGGTCAGGAGTATATTTGGAGGTTAAGATGAGAAGTACATCACAGAGATGGCTGTTGGTCACTTGGGTTGTCAATATGTTTTTGTACAGTGTTAGCAGAGAAAATATTTGCCCACACAGGTATGTTGAGCTGAGCAGTCTCATTGTTTAATTAAAAAAAAAAAATCAGAGGAAACTTGGGAGAAAAAAAGATGGCAATTCTTCAGAGAATTGTCACAATGCATTTTTGATAAATTGTAATTGCAGAACCTTTTCCATTTCTCCATCCATCAGAAAGTTAGCTGAGAACAGTTTGATTTCTTTCTCAATGATTTGGAAAAATCTTGGAAGTGCTGACTGAATGCTGTGACAGATGTGATCAGGCACACATTTCTCCTTTTAGCAGAAAGATTGGCCTTTGGAAAAGCAAATTTGTTTTTGGACAGCATGTTGAAGTTGTGTAGTCTTGGAGCATTCTGCGTGAAGTCAGAGATTTATGCAGAATGCTTTCATGTGCGCATAAAGTTGTGGTACAAGCTGGTCTTTTCCTTGTAGGATCTTGTCTGCTCTTGTCTCTTGACATTGAGTCACTCAGGACTCAAGAGGTTAGTCCTGCTCTTCTCTCCCCTTCTATCCTCAAATTCTGGTTGATTTCTGACCAACTGCTGTAACACAACACAGCTTCAGTCACTGCACTACAGAATGATAGAGTGGGTTCCTTGTATTCAGCATCGACATCAGATGAAAAGACTTGAAATTCTCCATGGTAGAGCCCTTGTGTTGGAATTACGTTGACGGTTTTCAAACCGGTGTTCATCACTTCTGCCCAGCTAGATTGTTTTGACACTGATCACCTCTTGCAGGATGATGTAGAGCATTTTACAGCCTCACCTCCATTCCTCTTGCACCTTGGCACACACCATAGAGGCCATTTCTTTGTGCTCCCCTCCAGCTTGTTATAAATGGAGCCCCAACCATTGTAACTTCACACAGTTAATAGGAAATATTTGACAGTATGCAGATAATGCTAATGATAATTGCTAGTAGAAAATGTCAGTTACAATTTTTTCCAGTCCTATTCTGAGCTGCAGTGATAGAATAAAAGAATATGTTCAATATAAATGAAGCCATAATAGTACTATTACTATACTATTTTCCAGGTTTTGATCTGAATATCTTAATTTAACTTGCTCAAGTCAGCAGATCTGAGGTTCGCAATTGGTTATCATGGTGATCAAAAAAAGTATCAGCTTTGTAAGATATTTAAAACCCCAAATTAGCCTTGGTGTTTCAATGGAAACCCCAAATCCTGCTTTATGCAGGCCTGAGGTAGGTTAACTGAGTAACTAAACCATCACCTAAATCCACCAAAGTAGGATTTAGTGGCACCAATCAAAGTTATGGTGAATTTGATACTTGGTATTTGCATTGTTTGGAAATTGCATTGTTGATACTGTTGATTACCTAATCCCACCCTGATCTGATCTGACCTGTGATTGTGAATACACACGCAGAGACAGCAGAGTCAACACACTTTAAACTCCAGACTGAATTTAGACAGGGTTTGTATGATATCTGTCAATGTTGAATACTGTACCTTTCACACATGTGCTCAGTCACTCACTCTTCTTTTTGATGTAAAGCAAAGTAACATGAAGATCCTGAAGTGTTCACATATTCAAAGTGACGTTATTTTTTTGTTAAATGTCACAGGGGGCTGGAACCAATCCAAGCTGACAGTAGGTGAGGGCAGTGTACACCCGGGACAGCACACTGAGCAGTCTATCACAGGGTCAAGAGTGGTACCCAGCATACCTAGAGAAAATCCATGCAGAAAAACTCCAACCTTTGTTTAAACCCAGAACCTTTTTTCTGTGAGGTGACAGTGTTACCTACTGCACCCCAGTGCTTCCCACACAAACAAAGTCAGTAACAACTCTGTAAAATGTGTTTAAGTCAAACACGAGGGCCCAAACAAAGCTGAGTGCAGACTTGGCAAGTCTGCGCCGTGGTATAGAATTAGCCAAACAGCACAACACTAATAAGAGTGGATCTTTCACAACTCACTTCTGGAAGAGAACACACTAAAGTTACAAAAACATCAACCGACAAAGCTAGCTTCAGTCAAGACCTCATGTCATTTGCAAACATGTGTACTCTGTCACTGTTGCAGAAATTAAAAGAGTCTATAGTGAAATCTAGGGAGCCTCAGTGCAACGACACAGCACTGATGTCACAAAGAGATAAAAACAAGGATCCTGGAAACTCTGAACTAAGCTTACGACACTTGGACGTTGAAGGCCACTGAATCTTACATAACATAACCTTACATTACATCATACATAACCCTATCTACGAATATTTTTATTTACTTAATTTGTTTACCTAAAGAATTCTGCAAAAATCTGCTTTTGTTTTGTCTTTGTTTTCTTTTACTGATATAGGCAAGTGTTAATTCCACACATCCTTCTTTCACAATTAAGTACTGTTTGTCTTTTAACCTATATTAACACATTATTTAGCTTTCTATCAGATTGTTGGCTACAACATTCTGTTTTCTTTTCCCTTTTGAGAGAGTGTGAAGTGCTGACTCTCAGTGCTCCTTGTTGCCTCTAATCCAAACAACCCCCTCACCATCACTGTCACCATCAATTTGGAAGTGCAATGGTCAGAAGTACCACTAGATGGCAGTTGAGATCTAGGTATATTTTAAACTGTAAGCAGTTGCTGGCTACCCTTTTTATATACCTAAACACTGTGCATTCATTCTCCCAAAATGTAAATAATTGATTTTTTTAAAAACGAAATTTACTTTAATGAGAGACTACGACAGACTGAATGTATTTGGACTTGTTAATCAACCACTTAAATATTTGTGTCATTGAATATTTATTATGAACAGAGTCAGCATAAAAATGCTCATTATCCAGATGAGCCTGGTCTGTTCAAACAGACTACATTTGCTGAAGCAGCCACGCTGTGAACACATGAAAGAGAGTTGGAGGAGTCAGAAGCGAGTGCCAGTGAACTCGCTGTGAACTCTGCCTCATCTTTCTACAGCTTTCTGAAGGGAAGACAGTGAGAAGACTTCAGAGGCATACGCGTACATATTTTTGAATAGTTTCATCTTCATTCATCACATAAATCTTTTCTTTAACACTAGTTTCATTGTTTGTTTTATTTCAAATCATACTTCTGTAAGAGTCAACCTGATAGAGTGCAGTTATACAAAGAGCAGCAAAGGTCTTAAAGTATAAAAATGAACTAAAGTACACATGAATTAATAATAACCTACGTACATAGAGGAGAAAATGCATAGAGAAGAGAATACATATATAGATACTGTTGAATGAGTGAGTTGATTTGCATTCACAAATGTTCACAACATTTTCACAACAATTCACAAATGAAGTGTTCCCAATACTGGAAGGAGGTACAGATTTATACTGACAATATTGAGGTCTGATTAAAGTGATCTATGACAAAAATGATGTAAAAGACTGTTGCAGGATGAGGAGGTTGGTAAACAAATCCCCTTGTAAGAATACTTTCATTATCCTGGATGTGTTCACTGTTCCATAAAGGTTTATCAGCATGTTGTACATTAGAATAAAAAAAATAATATTAGGGATGTGACTTCCTTTTGCTGTAAATTAAGCAAACCAACAGCACTTTGCCTTTTATATCTTAGTGCCGCTCAACCATTAGACACATGCAGGGATGAGGGAAGCTCTCTTCATTTCCTCTCTGTCTCCCTCTGTCATGCAGTCTGATCATGGAGCAGAAGAAACTGGGTGGGAAGAGGAAGAACACCAGCCAACTATAACGTGGATTAAGACCCTGAAAGAGTATGCCAGCTGCGAAAGGCCCTGCTGTTCCAGCATGACAAGCTTAGAGTCAAAGCCCCGCAGCCAAAATATATCTGTTCAAGCAGAAGGTTCATCCTTTCAGAGCGACGATCTTCCTAAATTAGGGTGATGAGTGAAGCACCAGCTCAATGATTAATTCCACCTAATCTCATTAAACACCTCAAAGCTAACTGAATATTATCAATTCCCTGCAGATTTGTGTGCTTTTTGTCTTTATACAGTGTTTATGGTCTGAGCAGGATCAGCTGACAGGAGCGGGTAGTGTTTGTTTTTTGAGCTTTACTTTCCCTCACCTTTTAAAAAAAAAGACCAGAATAACTCGATTGAATCCATCCATTAAGATGTATCATAATGAAATAAAGAACCAGTTGAATACAGAATGGGTTAAATAAGGACTTCATTTGATTTTCACAAACATCAGATATGTGAGCTGGATTGAAAGTGTGGCATTTGATTCAGTTTCATGATCACTCCTATTAAATGTGATATTGACTACTATCTGACTACTATCTGTGTCAATATGTAAGCGCTACCACTTTTCTTTTAACTCTGTGTCTAACTAGACATGTTCATTAAGACTGAGTTTATGTTTTTAAATCCGACAGGGTTATGCTTCCACATGATTTCATCTGTCACTGAAGTGAGAAATCATATTCAATTTACTCACCTGTTACTCTACTGGATATGTGTGTGTCTTTGGGAGACATTTTTTGCTAATTAAATGTATTCTCTGGCTATGTTTGTGGTCTGGATGTGCAGATTAGTATGTCTGTCTCCAGACGTCAAAATTATTTCTTTTGACATAAAAATTCAGAAACAGAATGGGTTCAGAATATAAATGTTATAAAACAATGCAATATTTATATTCTGTTCACTGAATCAGAGTAATTGACAACATGGTTTTCAGTTCACAGAGAGATCTGTTTCTTGTTTTATAGCAATACTGACACTGGCATTTCTACAAGTTTCTACAATTTCTTAGAAAATATTCAAGCTCTGGCATCTGCATGGAAAAACATCTTCTGTTTTGACACACAACAGTGTAAAATCACCTGCAATGCAGTTTATTCTCTAATTTCTTCATAACATTATTACATCCTTTTTTAAAAAGTGGCTTTTTAAAACTTCTTATGTCAATAATTCTTCATTATATAAGTCATATTGCAGCACTGACAGCAGGAGGGACACCTGGGCCATCCAGTTAACCTGCTGCCACTGTGATCTGACCCTGGATAAGCAGCTGAAAATGGATGGATGGAGAGCTTCAGAGCTTAAACCACGTTCTGACGCTGCTAAATGTATTATGTTCCCATCTGCTGTTTGGCAGCAGGACTTCAAGATCTGTGGATTATTTTTCTGAATGAAACTTTCATACAAATGAGCACAGCATGTAGTGTTATACAACTGCAGCAATTTCTACTGTGATAATGGTGCATTTTTACAGAATGCGATTGCAGTACTTTTATGCTGCATTATGACTTTTGTTACGGTTAAAATATCTCTCTGTGGTACTTGGTTTATAGCTTTTCACAGTAAATCTTTCACAGGTTGCTTTAACTATGAGGGAGGAGAGTGAAAGATTTCGGCCTTCTTTGATCAAACTCACTCAGACTTTGAACACGTTTGGAACAATTATGAGTTGATCCATCGTCTGGATCTGTTTGTTTTTTTTTCCAGGCACAGTTTCCTATGATTGTTACTATTTTATCCTTTACTGCTTTGTCTGTAATCTATTGTGCTGCAGTTCTCAGATTAGTACATTTTCAAATGCTCAGTTTTATGTCCTTCTATCATATCCATTTTCTGTGTTACTTATTCACTTATCAGATCGATTTGCAACGACTGTCGTAAAGGCCTCACTTGAAATTCAAATTAGCAAAAATACAAAAGAGAAAATAGGCAATGTATGCTGCTGAACCTAAAAGTGGCACTGTGAGAATGGGAAATCAGCGGAGACGTAACATGATGCTCACAAAAATGTTTAACAGCACTGGGGAGAGCTGAAATTAAGTGAATAAATAAATAATAGTGAAAGTCTGCAGAGACAGTGCGTGGAGTAAATGTCGGCCTACTGTGGTTTCTCACGTTCTATTTCTTTTGGGTTGTCAGGTGTCAGGTTGTCAGGGGTAAAACACCTTGAAAAGGCTCATGGTGGGACAATGGTGCTGCAGCTTCACTGTAGTGGAATACAACTCTTGTAGTTGCTGCCAATGTGCACCAATGTGTGTGATTCTTCTTCACGAAGGTAGCCCAACGTGACACTTGATTTTGCCCGTATAATAAAACACATCAGCGCCTTTGTTTAGTCTTCATCTTACCTCAATCCTTGGCCAAATGATGTCAGCACAAACATGACTACACACAAAGATTCCCATCTGTTTGAATATGAAAATTAATTCAAACCATTTGCTTATATGGCTCCTGTTGATTTTCCTCTGAGTTGTGTGCTTGTGTGTTTGTGTCTTCCAAGTTATCCAGAGAAGCACACAATCAGCTGAAAATGTTTGCCACAAAGAAAGTGAGACAGCACATAGTCCATCATTAATTGAATGTCAGCAGGATTAGACCTGGCTGTTTTGTAAATTTGTGCACTGATTTTTAATCAGTGTATGCCAAATCAGTGGACGCTGAACTAAAATCATAATTTTATATTAATCTATAATACAGATGATCGTTCATTAAATGAAGCTTCCATTAATTTCATATGTAAACGTTTGTCTGTCATTATTATAATCACTGAGTTGGCATGGATCATTACTGTACATGCCTGTTTTTGTTGTAAAAACCCAGTTGTATAGATATTCTGGTTACTATGCACCAGACAGGAAATACTTAAAGACTTTACAAGTTTTACATAATGACACCAGAAGAAGAGCAGTGTGTGGCAAACAGTGAGTAGAATTAATCCAATTTACAGATTTGTCCTTTTTTTCTTAATTGTCATTGGGATTAAACCAGATCATGGGTTCATACTGTGATGTTAAAGCTTAACAACTGTCATCATGTTTCAGCAGCCGCTTAGACAGCTGTAATCCTGATTCTCTACTGGAGTGATTTCATTTGATGAGGGTGTCACACCATAGTAGTCTTGAGTTATGATTTTGTTTTTTTTCCCTATAAGTTGTCATTATCTATGCCACTTCCTATTGCATTTTGAGACCCACTATGTGTCTCTCATTTCAAGTCTATCTGCCCTCCTATGTTTCCACCTCTGTGATGACCTGCACCTCCTCAAAGTGTTTCACTTGTATCTAATTGTCTCCCTGCCCGTATTTAAACCCCCTGTCTTCCCCTCTGTCTTCACCAGTTTTTGGAATTTGTAGAGTGATTACCTATGTACAAGACCTGTTTTTTTGGACATAAAATCGTTGAACTCTCTCTTGTCTATTTAAGTCATTCCTTTGTTTGTTTTAGTGTTAACTCTAGTGACATTGTGTAATGTTAGTTATAAAAGAAAATATTTGTCATGTGCTCAGATAAGAGGATGCCATCATATTTGAACTGGGTGAAGACCACAAGAGGTAAAATGTTGGTGTTGGTTGTTTTGTCTAAAAAGTAAAACAGTTGCTCAGATTGTTGGATGTTGTTGATGGTCAGATTTGAATTTAATCAACTTTTTTTTAATATTTCAGACTTATTAAACATATAAACAAATGTTTAATAAATATTGTGATAGGCAAGTTAATTGCAAATCACTGCATAGATACATAGGTACAAAACCTCTCATCCATTGTTTATCTATTACCATACTGTATTATTTACATGTTCTTTGGACCATGAAGTAAATGGTAAATGTAATATCATTATTAAATCATGATCTATGATAATGTTTTTGTGCTGCTAATATTGTGTTGTTGCAAACCATTTATGCTCACGTGTCTATGAAGTGAGTAATATTCAAACAGGATGATAAGTTAAATTAAGGTATTTACTAGTTACTAGTTCCAAGGATAAAAGTGAGTCTTTGTGCCTATCTTTCATGTGGCTTTGTCAATGCACTGAAAACACTAAGGAGTGCCTGCAGCAGGCTTCAAGTAGAGAGCTGCTAAGCAGTGGAAGCTTTAAAACAGACCTTTCTCAAAGCCTGAACCAAAGTTGGGATCTGGGCCCAACTGCAAATCAATCCTGACAGGCCCATGTGATTTTACACCCTGAGAGGGGCAGATTCAATAAAGATGTGTGCACATGCTGTTCACTCTGACATCTTTATCTTCTCATATCATCTCCTTTATCTGTAACATATTCAATGTAAAGACAACAAGAGAAACCACTATGATCATAACAAGTCTGGTTTCCATTTTATTTTGTCTCTATTACAATCCAACATGAAAAAAACAAGTCCTTAAGGAAATGTTTGTGTCATGTCTGACTTGTGTATATTGCAAATTCACATACATTACAAAGAAGAACTGTAGGAAATAAATGCATCTTAACAGTTTGTGATAAAAAAAAAAAAAATAAAAAAGATGTAGCTGTGAATTCAGCTGTTTGTTTGTCCTGTAGAGAAAATATCACACAGTTCATTTGATTTCATCAAAGCAGCAGATTCAGCAGAGCTCTCTATCATAGTGGCCGCCATCTTGGTTGTTAACAAAACAGTTAGTCATTGTCTCAAACCAGAAATTCTTTGTGCTACGTTCACTTGTACTAACTTTGCACTTGGCTTTGGCATTAGCAACAAAAACATTAAAACTGTAATAAGTAAAACTGAAAACACAGCAAAAAAAAATGTGTTTGAAGCCTAGAACTGAATGTGTACGTGATGATGCTGATGATCAATAAAAATGTGTGCACATAATGTTCACTCTGTGGCATATTTATCCTCCTTTAGTTTTATATTTTCACAAGAAGTATTCCTTTCCATATTAATTCCTTTACTTCCATAACCACACTCTTCTCAGTGATAGTTTCAAACCATTTTAACTCCTAATAATCATATCCCAGATTAAAAATGACTTGATAAATGTGGATTTACTTTTTCGTCTCTGTCTCACTTCTTTTAGAGATGTCCACTTGATACATTAATTTGCCTCATAAGGTATCCTAGTTTGTGCATCTAATATCATGTATCATTACCATATTTTCTTTTGTTTTAAGTGACACAATCAAATATGCAAATAATGACTGACACTCCCTTCCTCTTGTTATTGGTAGTACTGAGGCACTGTTCTGGTGTTAAATGTCTGACCACTAGGGGCTGCTGTAACACCAGCTGCAGCCCTGTTATAAAACCTTTGTTCCCCCTTTGTCTGACTGCAGCACTGCTGCAATGTAGACAGACAGGGGTGGGGACCCTCTCCCACTCTCACTGCTCTGTCTCCTCTATGTGTGTGTGTGTGTGTGTGCGTGTGTATGTGTGTGTGTGTGTGTGTGTGTGTGTGTGTGTGTGTGTGTGTGTGTGTGTGTGTGTGTGTGTGTGCATGGATATCTCTGCGAGAGTGAATGTGTGTGTGTGTGTTTTGTCTTACTGCAGCAGTGCTATGCTGTAGACTTTTCTAGGGCGGGGTCTCTCCCTCTCTTTTCGCTCTCATTTCAGTTCTCTTCATTTAGTGTCATGATTACTTATCCACAACTCTATTTCTAAAGAAAAGGATCACCATGAATAATAACAAAAAGAAAGCTGATGGATGTATCAATGGACCATCAATGAAACATGACTACAACAGTGACACCTGATCAATACATGTAAAACATTTTTTTTTAATATGTAACATGTAGATGTACAAAATGTTCAAAACATCACCTGAGTTCAAACTCAAGATTATTATTCATGTCACTTCTGGCTCTGCTGATTGCTCTCTGGCAGCTAGATTAAGCAGACATCTGATGCTGATGCTCATCATGAATGAAATACACACACACAAACACACACACACACACACACACACTGCAGCAGCTCTACAGAGTAGGAATGAAATACACATCCCTTAGCAGAGGATCGATGCCAGACAGGTGTGGTTATAACATCCAGAGCATGAATCTTCATAGGAAATGTTGCCAGAGATGTGTATAAAACAATCCCCCCTAGGTTATATTCAGACCATAATGACACTACACTCAGCTGTCTCCATGTGACCTCAGTTTAACCCTCCTGCTCTGTCTAGCTGCATGCTGCATGATAACTGCAATGTACAGCGCAGTACCGATGACATGCCTCTGTGCAGGAGGTAAAGGAAGGAAAGAAGAAGAAAAGGAGGGGAGAAAGAGCAGTACGGGCAAACACTGCAGCACCCCCAGGGCCCGTTCTGCCACGGTGGGTTAGAGTGCAGATCTATTAGCTATGAGCTGATGAGACAGCTCTGCTAATTGTTGCTCAATATCCTCCCACATTTGCTGCAATAACGGCATTTTACTGGTGAGAGCACTGGACCCACTGACCCACTTAGAATGGTGGAGATGGACAAGAGTACCCGAGGGAGTCCTAGGCTGCTTCAAATGCTAAGACAGAGTGTCAGAGGGTTGCTGTTCAGTGAAGGATCTGAGAGCTGAAGATGCAGCCGATGAGCTGCAGTTACACATGTTCACTACCAGCAACCGAAATGTAACTGTTTCCAGCTGTCAGTCACTGCATAGTGTTTGTTGGTTTGTAAATTCATCCTCCTGGTGTTGATGATTAGCTAATGTTACTAATGGACCATATAGATGCCACTGTAGGAGTCACCTCTAGATCTGATGAAGGATAAGAATTTCAACTACAGTGAAGTCAGAGATGGGCTGTGTTCTCTGAGGGGAAGAGGGTATTTGTGATGATCTGACTGATGTGGTGTGTGAATGAGAGATCACAGTCAAAGATGACACCAAGGTTGTAGATGTATGGCGAGGGAGACGGAGCAAAGTCATAGATGGTAAGACGGATGTTGTGACTGGTTTTGTTGAGGGATTTGGGAGCAGTGATGATCTTATCAGATTTGTCAGAGTTTAGTTTGAGAAAGGTATCTTCTGGCCATTATTTAATTTCAGCAACACAGTGGGTCAGAGTAGAGGATGTTGCATTGGGGATGGATTTCAAATCAGGATAAAAGAAAAATGACCAGCATTTGGCAGTTTATCTGCACACTGTACATAATGACTCTGAGTGCTGTTAGCAAAACCATTTCTCCTGACTTTTAGATGCAGCTGTAAATTCAGTAAGGGCTTGTGGGTAACGAGAGGAACAGTAAAATATATATTTTAGATGACTACTGACGGGAATATTTTAGCACCGAAGTCAATGAAGCAGTGCACCGATAAAGCTGTTCAACAAGAGCAAGGTGCAAATTCTTGTCCTTGTTTCGATAAAGAGCCACAATGAAACAGAACTTTCAAGGTCTTTTTCAGAAGAGAACAAATCTCATTCAATTAACATCAATGCAAAAATCTTGACACTTGGCAGCCATGTTGGCAGTGCTCCTGGGCGGTTATAACAAGACCAAGCACAAATGACATTTAAGATTTAAAATGATTTTCCCCTCACTTTGATAATATATGTGCAAGGTTTCTCTTGTATTTGTACAATGACACGATCGGCTAGATGTGTTCATGCTTCACTGTGATAGAGGATTGGCTATTTTGGGAGAAGAACTGGACATCTGTCATTCAGCAGACACTGTGTTACAAACTGTCTGATGTTGCTCTGTCTCTGCCGAGAGTGTAAACAGGAAGCTAAACTGTCAGCTAATATGTTTGCAAGAACGTGTCTGTGTTGTTTTTACTTGTTGCTCTGCCCGCTGGTGGCCAAACATTTTTCAGTGAATGCATTGGTGCCTGAACTAAGAGTCTTTTCCCTCTAGTGCTTGTCTTTTATGGGTTAAATGTCACCACGTTGACAAAAAGAGGTGAGGATATGGTGAGCTGTTCTGACAGAAAAGCTTAGACATTTAAGGAGAGAAGAGATTTCAGCTGCAAAGTTGGAAAGATGATATTTATTATGCTAACAAATGATTGTTGTTTAATTTCACCTTTTCACCACATTTCAAGTCACCAAAGGTCAAACTCATTATTCTTTAATTTTAATAAGTGCTGTTAAACCCCAGGGGAAATGCGTCACTGTTTGAAAAAGATTGATGTGTTGGATTAGAGACAACATTAAGTCACAGAGGATAGTGAAGCATCATTTAGCCTAGAGGTGACTTGAGGACTTCAGCTCTCTATCATGAATTAAGTGGGATATCTTCCGTCATTGATTTAGGAGTATCCCACGAATAGGAAAGCTTTTAAAAACAGCTTTACATATAAGTATTAAAATTCTAGCAGAAATGATCTAGTATTTCCAGTACAGTGTTGATAGGATGTAAATCCTATCAACATCCTAGTGTGGGATACTGCTTTGTTTGCCGGCTGTGTGACACATAAATGAGCTTAATTGGAAACTAGAATCCTGTTAAAAATGTGAGTCGCAATAACAGCTGGATGTCTTAATTACTCAGCATTGATTAAATATCAGAATCATAGACATTTTGTCACTTTCAATGGAGGAACAGCAGGCAGCCCAAAGTACCAACTTCATTTCATTATTCAAAAGTTATTGACGTTCCATTAATGGGAAACTGGCGATTACACAGCTGAGATACTCTTTCAACTCTCGATGCCAAACTTTTAAAAGTAGAGTCTTTCAGTTTATTTATGGAACAGAATACATATAACAATGTGGTAAATTTCCATATTTGTCTCTCGTCTATCCACATCTCACCTTATCTATGCTTTGTCACGACTCACCTGGCTCCCTGCCTCTGGACTTCAAGGGCTGTGTTGGTACCCAGAGCTCTGTCAGACTGGCCTTTCTCTTTAAAGACTTCTTCTGCTGCACCTGCATCCTGGCCTTGTGTTCTCTCTGCTTTTGTTTAATAAATCACCCCACCAGCATTCCCTATCCTCCTGTGTCTGCATTGTGGGCCCAATAATCATTGGAGACTTAAGCCTATGGCTTAACAGAAGAAAACTCTTGGGAGTTGGAAACAGGTGGAATAATTTTACTGCTCTGGCAACAAAATTTAGGACTTAATACAACTTGAATGTCTTGATTAGTGCTCTGTATTGTGAATGCCTGTCTGTCCTGTTTCATTGAAAACAAAAGCAGTGAAAGGAGAAGACCCAGTGGATGTGTAGTCTGTGACAGATAGCACTATCGATGCCTCTACATAAGCTGCAGACTTGTCTGGTGGTTAATGAGGCTGGTAAATCGCCAAGTTGAGAGTGAGAGAGGTGTTCGCAAAAAGCCAGGGGGAGGAAAAAGAAGTGTTTTTTTTTTTTTTTTTGTAGGAAGATAAATGAGATTAAATCCAACTCTTATGTCTTCAAACAGTTTAGAATAATCTGCATGTGATTAATGGCCCACCTGAGCCACAGGGCTGTGATAACTGACCTCCCCGTCTTTGATCGGTGTGGTCTCAGATGGAGGCAATACATGATAGACCTCCAGCTGCTGCAGAGCCACTGTTCTCCCTGTCAGATGAGAACCTGGCACTGATTCGGTTCATATTTGAGTGGCACAAACACACTCACACACACTCACATGCATACTGACCAAAACCTGACAGTGTGAGCGTTTCATTTACATATTCAACCACAAAATAAATATGTACAACAGTGAAACATCTTTAGGAGCATGTGTACTATTTCTTCTTATATTATACAATTGATTGCCATTATTTGTAATCAAAAAGGTTGATAAAACAACAATGGCAATGACATCACAATGTTGTCTGTTTGCACACGGTCTGCTCCTCAGAGCAGAGCAGCCATGCTGTGGACTTCAGGCAGAAATCAAAGATGCAATGACCTGCTTACAGAAACTGCATACTGGTGCACCAGAGAGTAGAGACTAGTGTGAAACTAAAATGACAAACGTGTCATTAGCTCCAACAAATCCAACCAAGGGAGGCATCTTCATGTTTCAGGGGTGGCATCTCTCAGCTTAACTTTCAGTTATATCTTATCTACAGACTTCATATTACTAAACCATATCATTCAGTATTTGCATCTTGTAGCTTGTAGGTGGGTAATCACAACGCCGGGTTCAACCTCATGATAACAGCCAGTAAATGGCATCATCAATCACACTGCTTTGCATAATTATTGAATAAATAGATTTTAATTCAGAAACTAGATTTGTTAAAACAAGGGTGATGTGATGTGATCTTAAATACAAGACTCAATCACTGAGTGCAACTATCTTGTGATACTGCTGTCAAATATAACATATATACTCAGTTGCAGGCTTTATCATTTTAAAATCATTCAAGTAGAGAAAATTCAGGGATAACCATGGATCTATTTCAAAGTAGTTTACTATGGCCTCTTCACTGGTCTTTATAGACATAGACTTGTAGGCACAGAACTGGAGGGGGGCAAGGGTGTAGCCTTGGTGAACACCTCAAGTCAACAGGGACTCAAAGACAGAAGAGAAGGAGGATTAATTACACAACCAGTTGAAATATCTACATTTTTCCTATATTCCTCAGGTACATTAAGGCTGCCATATGGACTTGTCTGATGCCTTGCCTGTGAGACAAGACATGTTCTGTTCAAAATTTACTCCACTGATAAAAAAATTATCATCTGAATGCAATGGAGGTATATATGTGACTTCCTGATCACGTTGCCCAGAGGAAGCATGTTTATAGGGTGACCAGATTGGTCCTGACACAGAAGCTTGTGGAACTGTGGTATGTTACTGACTTGGGTGTGTATAGAAAAGGCATTTATCGCATGAAAAACTGGAATCTCTTTGATAAATATGACTAAAATCAATATTCAACATTTTTATCCTAATGAGATGTTCAGCCTCTATAATAAAACCATCTCATCTATGGTGTCAAATAAGCTCCAGCAAGATGCGTGTAGAGGCAAATTTGTTGTCCTTTGTTATGATGTAGTCTGAACCACGACTAAAAATGTTCAACTACACTATTCCTCTGCGAAGAATCACATCATTAGTTTAAAAGGAAGGTTGTAAATGTATAACGTATAACTGGTTAAAACATCTGAATCCAGAGTATGTTTTTAAGTAAAGGTTTAATACCTGCAACTTTAAAAACCTGTAGCTTGTTGATAAAGATAAATTGAACAAGTAAAGTGATAAATGAGGGAACCATGTGATTCAAATGGTGACACATTCCCAGAACAAAAAATAAAATGTATGTATGTATGTAAATGTGGAAGGTGGCATTGAACTGGACAGTCTATGGAGAGTTTAGCAGAGACGAGAATACTGGCATGTATGAGGCTACAGCATTACCTGACTTGGAAGTGGGGTTTTACCTAATGAACTGAAACTCAATGGCATCATCACTATCGGCAGTTTGTTATGTTTGAATGTTTGTGACTCTGATCTACTTGGAAAAGAACTGTTTGAACTGCAGCAGGCATCACACAGCCGGGAGGAATCAAAGTTTCGTACATATCCAAAGTGGTTAAAGTTTGACCACTTACACAACCCAGACTCCAGAGGCTCTGTTAACCAGAGTGAAAAACTTAGAGCCACGTCAGCGGAGATAAAGTACGAGAAGAAGTGAAGCAACTGAAGTTAATTGTTCCTTTAATAACTCTGCTCCCAGTCGAGCTGAAACATCAACATTACTCACAGAGGGATACTTCTTGATTACAGTAGGTAGTTTCTGATTTGTGTCAGCCAGGTGGGCTCCTAGGAAGCACACGACAGCTACTTGGCTGCAATGGACAGTCACATGTCCATGGGAGTAGGAGGTACTGCAGCTGCAAGCCAACCCCTGTTGAAAGGCTGGGTTAGATTTGCCAGAGGGAGGAAATGATTTGAGGTGGTGAAATGCTCAGGAAAGGTTTCATTCTGAGTCATACAATGGCTTGTTTTCTCTCTGCTCATAATGATCGGCTCTGTCCAGGTCACACATGATTAGTTAGTAAAATGCAGTTGATGTACATGATCTAGTGAAACTTTGACTTTGTGGTAAAAGCTTCATCGTGACTTATATTCATTAGGAACAACCCTGATCTCAAAAGAAGCAGTGAGCAGCTACATGTAGCAGGTAGAAACCACAGGAATGGATGAAGAGCTGACAGTTTTAATGGACCACCATGCTGGTGCAGCAAACTGGATGGGTCTTTGTACCTGTCAGCTGACTGTCAGCTAGTGTGGCAGCATGACTCATATGTTCTGACTCAAGTAACTAAAAACTTCAATTGTGGGGTTTAGTCTATTGAGATTGGGTTTTTTTTTCACTCACTAGCTTATGTGCTGAAAAGCATTTGGTGGATTTTACCATCCAGAATTAAAAAAAAAAATACATATATACATACATATACAAATATATTCGTGGTCATACATGGGTCATATATGAAGTAGGGCACACTACTGTTACAAAGTCTCTCTCTCTCTCACACACACGCACACGCACACACACACACACACACACACACACACAATTTTCCCTGCCCTTTTGTGCAGATTTTTTTAGATTATCCTGTAAATACTCTTTCCGTCTTTGGCTGCCAGGGTCTCACAGCAAAAAGAATCTGTTTTGACAGGAAATTTTCATTTTTTTTGTCACAAAACCAAGAGAAAACTGACTGTAATTACTATCATCATCTTCCCCTCAGTCTGAATACCTGTAGAGCAGTTCAAAAATGTTATGACAAAAAAACACAATCAAATCAGCAACTGAATATTTCATGGTCAACAAACTCTTCACAACACCTGACAGGAGCATTGACCTGGAAAAATGGCAGCAATTCCAATGAAGGGTAAGAGACAATCAAATAAACTCACAGGGCTAAACACTAAAATATATGTGTAAAACAAGCACATTGTTTTCATTAGAGAGAGGAGCAGTGATCTCTTTTCATGCCAAACACATTGTGACAGGACAAGACAGGAAGTTTTTGATACATGGTTGATTAATTACACCATGTAGAAAAGGCAGAGACATAAATATGGCAGATGCATATATTGACTGGAGGCAGTGTATTCCAGTGTCAGTGTATGTCACACAATTGGTAACAACAAATGTCAGCACAGAAATGTCAGTTAAACTAATCTAGAAACACAATATGCTTATTCTCTTATTGACGCAATATGCTTGTCAGTACATGTTGAGTTAAAAAAAAGGAAAATAAACTTGTTTGTTACTTGTTTGTTTCAATGCTGCACAAACCATAGAGCTATGAGGGATCATTACCAGAACTTCTGATACATTCAGAGTGGCAGCCTCATGAGCAGATGCCCTTCAGTTTTAGCATTTTTGGTATTTTTGACGCATTTTACACATTGACATTTCCTGGCATTCACTCTCATTGGTTTTGATGATCTGAATAACTGCCTGGTTTGTTTGCAGAATGTTTGAATGATGGCTTGTACTCCCTCCAAACATCAACCTGCTGAGTAATGATGTTACCAGAACTTTATCATAACAGCTGACAAAACTATAACTAAAATGTCCCTTGAGATGACTGTCAGCGTTTGACATGAGTTTAACTTTGTGTTCATTGGTGATCATCCTGTGTCTCCACCTTCTTTATTTAGGCTTTTTGCACTGTTTGAGTAATTGAAAAGAGGGACAATTAATCATGTCAACTTCAAACACAGCTGCTCACCCATTTACATTATTCATATTTACCAAAATAGCTGGTTCAGGAAAGATCAACATATGGGTGCCATCTTTTTTGTTCTTTTTTTTTATTTGGCTTGGTTTTGAATTTGAAAACACATGGAGCTAATAGGATACACCAACAATGATGAGTGACACGTTTCATGGTGTCATGAAAAACAACAGATCTGTAGAATTTTAGGAAAAATAAATAAAACAAGAAGGATTTAGAAATGCCGTGGACATGCTTTTTCATAGATTCGAACACCTGTAGGCACTTTTCATGTTAGAAATGCCATGATAAGTCACGTGTGCACAAGTGTGTTACTCCTCCCAGTGTCAGCCCACAGCATTCCATAAATAGTCTATACAAAATAAAACATGAATATGCAAAATTTTTTGAAAGAGTCTTGATTGGCCCATCATCATTGAAGGGAACATGGGGGTGTCTGTTGCCAGAAGAAAACACAGTACCTCAGTTTCTGAGGTTAAAATTGTACAATATTAAAATAGAAGCCAAAAAAAGGATTCCTTAAAGTCCACATCAGTTATAGTCACATGTATATGATCATAGGCATATTTACACAGTATTGAAATGATTCAAAAAGAATAGAAGAAAGTTTGCTTCATTGGATTCAGTCTTAACTGTGGAGGGGAGGGGAGCATCAATAAATGTGTGTCAGACCTGTACTGTGACAGGAGACTCTCTCCTGTGCCGGTGACACAACTGCAGACTCCAGCTGTCTCTAAACCACAGCCACCAGAGGTGTCTGGATAAGAGAAGTTATAGAGGTAGAAAATGTTCTCTCTGAAATTGTGCGAAGACCTTGTGAAAAAGTCAACCGTTTGTGTGGTCTGTTCATAATGTTAACGTCATTTGTTCTCGTAATGCTGTGGCAGTAGGAGCCTCTTCACAGATGAGGTGATCCTGCTGTTCTATGTCCTCTTGTGCAATGTCTGCTGGAACACCACTGTGTTGTGACACTTTGTAGAACAGCAGATGACAATATTATTCCTTATTGTTATCGTACAACAGCCCAGATAAAAATAGTAGGAAGATGTGCGTGAGTTCATGTCCTGATTTTGAGTTCAGTGGTTGAATTTGATAGATCAGATCAATCAAATTTTACTTCTCAATCAACATTTGTGACATTTGTAGCAGAAAACAATTGTACTCTAAGCTCATTATTTGTCACAAAAGACATACATTCAGAGAAGACAGCCCTGGATGTTGCTGCAAACAAAGACACAGACAAACCAAGATCAGCTTCACCCGCTCTTTAAAGTTGGAAACATCGATAGACACTTTAACATGAGAGTGAAACAGAACTGTAGTGCCTGTAGAGCCTGCACTGCTTGCTTAGTGAGCACACAAGGACACATGGCTTTGTTTCAAACTACTGTGGGACATTTCAAACTCTCCTGGGACCCTCTAGTGACCTCACCAGGTGAGCAGGCAGTGCCTCCACCTGAGACAAGAACATGAATCTAAGGACCAATGTATACATAGGTCAAAAGAAAAGAATGTTGCACATAAGTACTGAACAAATAGCTAGTGAGGCAATGTGTGATGACATTTTTAGTGAGTTTAGAAAGCCTGCTGTAAGGCTAAGCTTATGGAATGTGCTGCTGTAAAAGATAATAGGGACAGGACATGGGGACATTATTTTTGACAATATGGGATGTGGTTCAAATGGGTAGACCAGTGTGGAGAGAAAATTCTTCTTTAACAAAGAATCGACTGTGAAGAATCAGAAGCAGAAGAGGTCTCTGGTGGCTTGGAGGCTCATTGTTGACCATGTCAGCTCTGCCTGGGGTATAAACCATAAAAGAGCTGCAGGAGCCGGACAAAAGAACTGTGACATCATGGATGAGAAAAGGAGAAAGAAATAACAGCAAGCTCTTGGCTTGAAGAAGAAAGTCTGTGTATATGAGCTAGATGATTTAAAAACAAAGAGGGTTCTTCAAAAAAAAATAAACAATGAGCAAACATGTCACTGGTATTTTCTTAATTTCAATTAAGATATACTATGGTCAATGGTAACATGGAGTTTTATTATCACTTTTTGTATATATACATACATTTCAGAGAATATATAGGAGAGCTAGTTATAAAAATGTACATAGAAAAGTCATGAATTTGGATGAAAATGAGTGTGAGCCCTGGATTCTTGATTATGTGAGGCTCCCTCTGTTCCCCCTCAGGGAGGCTTTCCATTTCTACTTACTGTGTGTTTGATGGGTTTTTAGGCTCTAAAATCCTGAACATGTCTTTAATCGACAGGCATGCACTTCTCAGATGCCATAAAATGTAGCACTGTGTGCACAAGCAACATACTTGGACGTTAAATGTGTGTTTGACATTAAAGTAGTTTTCTATGACACAGGTAATAGTTATGAATATGAGCTGAGTGAATGTCCAGAAATACAAAACAAACCACAACAAAGCAGAAGAGAGTTTTGTCATATAAATTCTAGCTGGTAGCGCTTGATGAGTTGTACAACAGTAGTTAAAAATATGTCCGCCAGAACAGAAGAACTTGGGGCTAAAACAGCAAACATTCTACTTTTCCCAGCAGTCACAATATGTCTTGGGTATTGTAAGCTATATATTCTGGAAGCCACTGTGCATGTCAGCGGGAGAGAAAGCCTATTTCCTTTATTACACTGAAGCCGTAAAAAAGATAACATGAAGTAGAAAAGAGAAAACTAATCCATGTGACTGCAAGGACCTTGTCTGCGAAATACATCCGCTCACCATTTAACGGATAGATGATGAGACAGATGAGACAAAGGATGTAGGTTGAGAGGGTAGGAGGAAGGCAGAAAACACACAGATAAAGTGCTTGAATGTGAGAAATAGAACTGTACATATCTTGGATGATTTTTCTGGAGAAAACACTTCTTTTAGTTAATGTATCCTCTGTTTTACTATAATGTTATATGCAATACAGAATCTGCATTGGGTTTATTAAAGGAAGTGTAAGAGACACTCCTTCCAGTTGTCCCCACTGGGACTTTCGACTGAAAAAAAAAAAAAAGACTGATTGTCAATGGGGAGATAAAAATTATTTTCTGGTCCACTTTGACTTACACCCCGAATCGCACATATTCTGTATCTTAATTTAAATGATAACTATTAGTGTGAGTCAATGCTATGTTTGTTGTATAATTGTCAATTTATATGCTTCTGAAAATACATAATTGGTTAGATTACAAATCAAATACTTGCATAGGTGACGTCATGTCAGAATTTCTCCTTGACAATCTCTCCCTCGGCATAGTTGCCATTTTCTGCATGGCCAGATTTATAGTGGTTTTGTGGTTATAGTGGTTTAATACTTCTGCCTTCGTCCTGGAAGAAGGAGGTGAAGCTCACCATGGTCACCGCCATTCTGACAGAGTTTGATGGTGATGGTGGTAAATTTTGCGAAGTGAGCGTTGCAGTCCGCTATGTGGTGTCACACAAAACTTAATAACTTCTGCTGCCTGTCAGCCTGTCAAAAAACAGTGCTCTCTCGATGTGAAAAATGATCTTTAAAATCTGCAGACATCATATGTGAAAACCATGGCACATTTTAAACAGGACCAGAAAATAATTTTTATCTCTCCATTGACTGTCGTTCATAAAATGTCCTGGAGCAAATGTCCTAGGGACCGGAAGTAGATGGGTGTGACTTAGGCTCCCCATAGGTCAACATTATGGGAAACATTTGTATTTGTACGTTATGAAACAATTTTCAACTACTTTCAACTACAGTTGAAAGTAGTTTCAACAACCACTATTTTGGACCAAACTGAACAATTTCAACAAATTTAGGATGGATTGTGTGTACAGTTTTGTACAAACATGTGTCACCTGATAGGATGACCTTTACATGGCTAATGACATTGGCATGACAACCACTCATTCTAATCATTTTTCTTTTATTTTGACAAATGTTGTACTTTTGGAGCCTCTGTTATTTATTTGTTTTTTGATTTGACTACTAGATCCAAGTGCCATAATGAGAAAAGCAAAGGAGAATAACAATGTAGATGAGACAAATGATGACTTGATTAATGAATGATGTAATTATCCTTCAGTGGTTTTCTAATTGTTGCACCTGTTGATGAAGGCATAAGTCTGAAAAATGAAGAGAACAGTGAATCTATTTGTGGTGCCTCTTCTTCACATTAGTACAATCACACGCTAAAATAAAATGATTAACATGTTAGCTGCTGAGCATTATAATGTTATCATACTGGTCTTATTATTTAACTAAATGTATCTAAGCTCAGATGTTTTGTTTTTACACCAACAATACACAGATGTTCTAAACACCTCACAAGCTGTTGGTAGAAGTGGTGGCTGCTCAGTTGGCTGCCCCAAGATGTCATTATATTAAATATAACTTTATTATGAAAAATATTTTGGTCAAGTCAAAATTTCTTACTCATCCCACTTCACTCTACCAGTTTTTAACCCATTTTTAAACCATATTTATTTAAACTTTATGTGAGTATATATACTTCTCATACACTTCCACCTGCTCAGGCCCTGGCCAATCAGTGTGTAAGTAGTTTTTCAAAGTTTTGGAGAACATGTGACCTGAGACTGCTTCTTTTTTTAATTTTTAAAAAAATATATATTTTATTAATAGCTTCGAGATTTGCTCCAGGGACCCAAAGAAATCGTCTTTTTATTAGAAGTGATTTGACAATTTTCTACAGGCCTTTATATTTGTGGTATATATTTGAGTTCAAGTGATTATTCCTTTACAGACACATCCTTTTACACGGTGTACACAGGAGGAACAAAAGAGGATTAAGGAGCATGGACCAGACCAGACCAGTTTAAACATTAGGCAGCAGACAGGTGATGGAAGACAGGCTGACACTCAGGGCCTCTCCAGCTCTTTCTGTCACTCTGTTAACTCTGATATATCATGTATTAGCAGTAAAAAAAAAGTATTATACCAGACTGTTGGGTTGTGGAGTCTGTGTCACGAAGTACTAGAGCTGATTTTAGAGCATTAACCAGTATTTGTTTTGTGTTGTTAACAAAATATCACTGATTGTATGTGTTTTTTATAGGACAGTGACCTTAATACTCTCCTTATCAAACCTGGTAAATTTAGTAAGCCTGTAACCAAACCTAACTTAAGATCTTGAGTCTTAGATACATTTCCTACCCAGGGGCGGAGGCATGAAAAAGAAGCAGTAGGATGACAAGGTGTAGTTTAGGTTAACCACAAATCTCTAGTGCAACATCTCTTTTGGGTAAAGGTCAATATTCATTGCTAAGTTTAACCATCAATTTGGGCCCTGTGGGAGCACGACGCCCAGGTTACCTGTATATGACGATTATACATTATTAAACACAGAAGAGGGCTTCTGTGGTGAGTGTATCTGCCACTAATGATGACAGAAATAATGTTAGTATATGGATACAGTAGCAATGAGGTGAAACAGAATACAAATTGGCCTATGCGGGAAACTGGTCCATCCGCTCTAGACAACCGCTGGATTTACTCCCAAATGCTAAAGCTTCTCTCTGGTTAATGAGCAGAGCTAAAACATGTCGCTAACAAGCAAAAACATATCATCACAAAGTAACAGCCTGAGACGCAGAGGGAGACTCAATTTGATGTGTGCTGTTTACCCCCCGACTGTGGTGCTTTCAATGTGCAGAGCAAAAGGAGGAGCAGCGGTAATGATGTCTAATGGTAGAAACTAGTTAGACCTCCAGATGTAGGTCCCAAAGTGCATGCCACACAGACATCCATCTCTGATTCCTGTGTTTATTTTAAGGCCTATCCACCCTATATGTTACTCTAGCCCTCTGCAGCTGGCCTGACTGACTGCCTTTGTTCACAGTAACCCACCACCACCCTCACCCCACAGCCCTAACCCCACTCATCTCCTCCTCCTCCTCAGTCTCCGCTCCCAAACATGCTGCCTGTACTTTTATTTTTCCTGGCAGCGCTCACCTCCTGCAGCTCTGTCAGTCTGTCAGAGAAAAGCACAGTTCTGTGGGAGAGAAGCAGAGGAGATACCTCTCCATACAAATCACAACCAGATGCTGTGCTTTCCTTCCAGATTTCTTATTTTCCCCCTCTTTTCTTCTATTAATTTTTCTCCTCTTCTGCTCCTCTCACCTTTCTCCTAGAATAGATTTAGCAGAATTCAGCTTACAGACACAAGCAGCTTTTCCACAAAGCACAAGTCCTTGGGAAAATCTTAGTTGTTTCAGAATTTCAGTATTTGAATGTCAAACATTCAAAGGTTCAAAATCTCAGGATTGGCAACTTGACATTCTCATTGTACAACACACAGAGGTAAAGACAGATTTCTAACTCCTCACTTCCCAGGTTGTTCTTCTTTTCAACAATACCACACTCTCTTTTCTACGTCCATTCTTCATCACTCAGCTCACTCTCCCCTGCCTTTTTTCCCCCTAAAAACTTAAAGACCCTTAATATTTGCCCAAGGAAGTAAGGCAAATAGGAAAAGTATTTCTTGGCTCAGTGTGGTGGGGTGGCATGTCTCCCCCAGCTACAGCCAAATCATATCCAGATGGGGAATAAAAAAAGAAGGAGTCATGGATTAGCTGGAGGTAGCTGCCATGTAAATGGATGTTTCCTGTTTGTGTTAGTCCAGTTGAAGACAGTTCTATTTGAGAAGGCTGAGGTGAGCTTCTTTATTATGGTGACTGGTGACAGCATGTCCCCAAATAACAAGGGCAGGTCAGGCACCGATGGCAAAGCAACAGATGCACCTGTGGATCAGTGGGATTGTTGGTGAGTTGTCGTCTCTCTAATGCGACGTGATCTGAGGTAAGGATCACCACGGGCAGGAACTTTTTACATGAAGCAGGAAGAAACATCCATTAGGTACTGAGCTGACAACAGGGGGCACAACTCCAGCTGCATGTTTATAATGCTACAATGCAGTGCAATACTCATGTCATTTTTTTATCTAACCTATCAATCATTTCTTACCTAATTCTAACCAAACTATAACCATTTTTTTCTTTGTTTTCACAGCTAAATTCTTAAAATCTCCTAACATGCATTTTAAGGTGACGCTAGCACAGTGCTTGATAAGCAAAGAGTCTAAAAATGTTTTTGAAAATCCTCTCACCAGGACTTTTAAGCGAAATAGCTATATAAGGGATTAGGTAAATCTGATCTATTCATAGATGACCAACTTGCTAAGAGGGGAGACTTATATTGCTAAGTGCTTAATGGATTTTTTTTCTTTTGAAAAGTATGTTATGTTACTAATATTAGGTTTCTGACCAAAGTATAACCGGCAGCTACCGTCAAGTAAATACTCTTCTGATCTTGCTGGGGCTGACAGTGAAGTTCTGCTGAAAGGTCTTCCTACCTGAGCTGTGAACCATGTAAACTATCTGCCACTGCCACACCGCTCCTCCTATAATCCTGTCTCCTTTAAATCGGTTTCTTAGTAGACCAACACAGAACATAATGTGGGATAACGAGCCAACATTGAATAAATACAATATTTTCTATAGAATATTCAATGAATATTAAAATTAGAGGCAGAGGATGTCAAAGGCATCAGATTCATTCAAACTGGCTCCTCCGCATTTCTTTTATACATTTCTATATATAAAATACTTGGCTGAATGGTTATTTGCTGAACAATCATATATATTATATATTATTACTTGCAACATCAGCTTAGATTCAATATTTAGTCTGTCAATTCATGTCTTTTTCATGTTATGACAATCCAGCCTTGTAATTAGCCCTTGACTGAGAGACAAGTTTCTGAGATGCAGCTGTTGCGTTATTTGCATACATTTGGCGTAGTTCTTTAAATGAACTCAGGTGTAGTTTGATAATGTTTAAAACCAAATCCAGTCCAGTCATAGTAATCCACTCCTCGTCTAATATAGATCTCACAGTTTGATTGATCATAGCATCGATAAGAGAAGCACAAACAGGGCTTTCTCCTCATCACTAATAATTATAATAAATTGTTCTCACAGGAGTTACTCTGTTTGCTGTGAGCAATAGTTTCATGAATGTTACATCATAGTATCATAGAGCAAAAGTTGTTAAAGTTCCGTTTGCAGTATTTGTGTCTATGTTTTTTGTTCAATGGCATTGAAGCAACTAGACATTAAAGATATTGGCATATATGTGACCTATAAATTTCTGATATATGTGGACCAACACATATAGTGAATGTAGCGTTCATGTGTCTTCTTGGCAGTTCATGATCTGTGGCTGCTACATACACTTCACATATGAGAACACTAACTACCTTGCATGCTGTGTTGCTGATTCCTCCATTCTGATCTTTCCTCCTGCAGTTCAAAGCTGCAGGAGGGACGCTTTTTTTCTTCTTTAACAGATATTACATTTCTTTTTATAGATAGACAAGTACATAAACACCCATAAATCCTGAATGAACTGACTCCCTGTGTCTGTGTCAGTGGTGAGTCACTCAGCCCACTGCCAGACGCAGTTAGGAAACTGACCTGAATTTCAGTATCGTCAGTCGAGAGCAGCAGTGCATAGAGGTAGACGTGTCAGACACATCACTGGTCATTTCATGGAATTACAATGAGTGTTAGGACCCCTGGCTTGCAGACACACACACAGACACACACTCCTGTGACAGGTTGCCAGAAGAGTTGACAGGGCTAATTTCCTTTATTGTACTTTTACTAATCTGACACAGTTGCTCATCCAGTGCTTTATTCAAACAGCATTTACATATTTGTACCATGGAGTCCTGGCTACAGCCCATTCCTCCTTTGTGGAGCAGTTTAAATCCAAGAAGATTCAAGTTAACCAGACACAGTTAAACAGACACAGATAATAGGATAACATAACTTTCTCTGCCTTGGACTTCATGGTTCGCCATTCCTTCAAATACCACCAGTGTCATGACACTGCCATCGGTCAATCAGTGAGCGTGTGAGACACCTTTTGGCTTTGTGGCTTTGTCTTGGTCTTGTTGCTGTACCAATTTTGCAAGTCTCCTTGTTAACATCTTTGGAAGATAAATGTCAGAACTGTGTTTCAGTTGAAAGTTTTCAGATTTCCAGTGCTCTAGGCATGATGCCAAAAGTAAACAAAAAACTTGGCTGACTGTGACAAGGTGTTGTCACAGTGAAACCAAAGAATGCCACTTTTATACTAAGCGTATCTAGCGTATCTAAAAATTACCTTCATTATCCTTATTGCACATGTAGTTGCTTGTATACATCAATGTATTGTGATGGGACATGATAAATGTGTAAGCCATCCTGGTTATCCTAGTAATATTCTAGTAGTTTTTATATGACATTGGTGAGTATGGTGAAGACAAATCATAAATGATCTTCTTGTTTACTCATTTTGAGAATAATTTGTGCTATTGTGTGTTTGTTGCCAGCTACTGTTGATTATTTAGACACATAATTACACAATGATTTTTTGCTCAATCTGATGTAATTTGATATATATTTCTTTCTTTATGCTTTCAGGTCCTACAGGACAGCAAAGCAGAAGTTAACACTAAATACACACCATTGCTTTTCTTATCACACTCTCTCCACATCCATAGAAAAGTGTGAGCTGACAAAAGGAGATTTTCTCCTTCCCAAGGAAGAACCAAACCCCCGGGAGAAAGCAAACAGTTTTGAGGAAACTCATTTTATGCTAATGGTCTGGTGCACTGCCAGCAATTAATTACATTGCCTAAAAACAACCTCTGTTAGACTAATTACTGTTCTGGAGAAAACTCTAGGAAACTGCACTTTTAACCACTCGTTCAGCAACACAAAACAATTCTAAATCCATCCCCTAACTTACACACAAAAGACTTTTCTTACATTTTTGCTAAATAATGCACATTGTCATCATTTATCATGACTGGAGTATGGGTAGATTTTCACTTCTATCTTTCATAAAATGTTAACAGGATAAATCTGATTTAATTTCTGCTTAGTACAGGAACTTTTTTCTTTATGAGAATGAAGACTAATATATAATACATATGATTTTGTATTTATGCATCTACAAGTCTACACTAACTGATTTTGTAGTAAATTCCCAATGTTTTACATCAATTCACGGCTGCACTGGTGGTAACATTTCTCTCACGGCCACCAATGCCCTGTTCAGTGTCCAGTCAAGCAAAAAACTGGCAATTCAGAGGGTTTTTTTTTTTTTTTTTGGAGGGGGTCAAATGTCAACAGAGGTGGAGAACCCTGTGCCCCCCTCCACTGTGATCTGACCCAGCAGAACGCCTCTCAAAGGACTTATTGTGAGAAGCAGTTGAGAGGAGAGACCATCAATCTTCTGCCCCAACCATGTTGAAGAAAGCACTGTGGTGCAGAGGATGTAAGATGTCAGAGTTAAATATGGCTGGCATTCTTCATATACGCATAGGTGCACACAAAACGTCAGCAAGTGCACGTTCATCTAGGGCACACACACCAAGCTGAGTGCATGTATATAGAGTGTTCAGGGCAGTTTCAGTCTGTGTGCAGTGGAAAACATTTGGAAAAAAAACCTACACCCAATTACTTTCATGTGTAATGATTGTTTTCCAAATTAACCTTGCACAAAAACAACAAAATGGTGGGAATGAGCTTTAGTTTACACTTGGTTAACCTAAGTAATTATGGAAAATTAACAAAATAAGTAATGGATTCAATTCTTTCAACCACAGGGACACTTATGGGGAATAACTTCACTAAAGAGAGAAGAGCAAGCTCCAATAATACACATTTTAGATATAATACGATATTAAAATGCCACCAGTGTTACCATAAAATTTTTGCTAAAGAGAATGCATGGATACAAATCTTTTAGTTTTTTCTGTCTGGAATTGCCAAGAAAAGAAATGATTCATTATTACACTGAGTTGAGAAATGATATAACTACAGTAATTTCTTCTTTGTCATACACTTGATCAATGTTAAGTCCCTGTCAGGTAAATTTAACACTCCTGAATGTTTTTCCTGATTAAAAGGCTTGTTCATTTCATTTCATTTAGGGGAGACTAGCAGCATTTGGGGGTAAAGGTGAAGTCTAAGTGGCCTGACTGTAGCTACACAGAGCTGCAGTTTCAAAAAACAGTTTAATGTGCAGGTCTCTATTTTGTTTTTTCTCATGATCGTAAGGAAGAATGCGCATGTGTACTCAACTGATGAGATGAGCTGATGATTCCTGCCAGTTGTTTCACACTGTTCCACTGATCTGTCACAGCACAGCAATGTGATAACAAAGGCAGGGAAAGACTGTTAAAAGTAAATATGGATGATATTAAACAAAGAAGGATTTCTAACTCTTAAAATATTCTCTTTTTTATCTAAAAGATACTCTCCTAGCCATTTTGGTGAATAAATGAGTGCAACCTGACATTTAGTTAGTTTACATCTTGGAGACCAGACGAATCTGTGAGACAGATTTTCATCTGTTGTCAGATTGTTCTTGGACCAATCTAAATGGGACAGGTTTGTTACAATGCTTGACAGAAGAGCACTGCTGAAGAATTTTCTCTAACATCCAGTGAGTGAAAGAACTATTATAAAATGTATATATTGTTGGAGAGACCAGCCTTGTCATGCTTTGTAAGCTTGGCAAAATTGAAATTTAAGCTCCTGAACACACAGAGAAGAGAGATACAGGGAGACTTCATTAAAGCTGGATGGGATCTCAGGTTTTACAGTTTAACCACTGACCAGATTTTATGAAAGGTGAGAGTCTAAAGATCTCCATTTTTCAAGTCAAGATAAATTCACAGGAAGAAAAGCCTGATGCTGCCCTTTTTACTCAGGTGAGGAAATATGGATCCAGTAAGCCCAGCTGAAATGTAAGAGACACTTAAGTCTATCCTTGTAGAGTACATGCAACCTATATTATTTTTTTTATGCTGTCTCCTGATCCTGTCTCCTTCACACTATGTAACCTTGAGGTTTAATTAAAAATGTGTAGATGAAGAGATGATGAAAGGATTCATACACAGGAACACAAGATCTGTGTATGAACTGTGCAAATTTGAGAGTATGTTGGTTACGATACATTGTGTAACAATGCACTGCAGACACAAGACAAAACATGAAGCTATTTTCTTACCACAGTTGTAGCACTCCTTTAGTAATGGACAAGACATATCAAAACACAGCAGCTCTGATTAGTGGGGAGTTGACAAAGTCAGCCACATTCAATTACCAATGGAGGAAGGCTGCACTGATTAATACTTTGTATTAACAATGGACCAAATAACAAGGCGTGATGTACAAGGTGTCTCTTGTGGTGATGAACTAAAAAAGGAAGTATCACCCCACCTCAGCAGCTCTGCAGAGCATTTAAACATCTTTCAGCTTGTTGCCCCTCACCACTCTGCTGATCACTGCTGTTTCCAGAAGCAGGGGGCGCTACCTGCCCAGCACCAAACAGAAGACAGCCACATATCACACTAATGGAGACTAGTGAATATAATAGATCATTTTTCATCTAAAGAACCTGATATTTTTCTCAAGAGTTCCTGGAGACTGAACCAGAGGTAAAAGGAGAACAGCTATTGGGTTAAAATAAGTGAGTGAGTGGTGCTGACCAACAAACCATCACATTCCTTTTTGTTTTTTTACAGAAAAGACACAAAAACCTCACAATGCTGTTGCATTCTGGGGAGAAAATGAGACCCAAAACCTACCCTGCAGCTCTAAGATCTAAATAAGTAAATAAGTAACCAAGAGACTCACAGCACAACATGGACAGAGATGACTGGCACCACCAGGAAGAGAAGGGCAGTGTTACATAAATCACATATGAACAAAACAAACTATAGGACCCATCTAAAGTCAGCTGAGCCATCTGTACTTTAGGTTTACAGATCCATGCACATGGTTTATAAATCTGTGGGCTCTGGTGTTCTGGTTTAAGATATTTATAAGATAAGTTATATAAGATGTTCTGAAATTCATGTATATTTTTCAAAGAGTCGACTTTTAACTCAGTTTTTTGAGCTGAAGAGTTTGCAGAGTTTTGTCTGAGTCCTTCCTGTTATCTCTGTGACCTTAACCAGACTGATGGGGGACTTTGGAAAGGAGCAGATGGTAACAAACTAATTCCTTACCATGAAATCTTTGAAATACTATTTTTTTTGAAGTGAAATGAATTCTGAATTCCCCACACAACTGTTAAGGCTTATGCTTGCTAAATGTTAATCAATTAGATATTAATGAAAGAGAGAAAAATGCAGAAGGTCAAAATTATTTTTTGCATTTCTGATCGTTTTATTGTTTACATGGTATTTTTGACATTTCCAAATGCAGGATAATGGAATCATTAAAGAATCAAAGCTTTCCAGGAGGTTAAAATGTCAGTTTCATGGTGTATTTAAAAACGAATCTCAACAGACATTATTCACAGTTCTTCAACAATCCCTCAGATGAAAGTCTGCTATCACTCTTTATACTTATAAGCAGAGTTTTATCTAAATCAAATACATTTTTAAGATGACACACAATTTACAGCTGTGCAGAGCCTCAACATCACTTACCATAGATAGAAACATGTGTTTACTGGTAATAGACCATGTCCACCAAGATTGATATTTGTCAAGATTCATGATTAGAAAAAAGCCCAAAAACTACTCTGTGCTCACTGTCTCCATGGCAACATTCTACTTTTTGTGTACCACCACCAATGAGATCTGTTCAATTTCTCACCTTGAGGTCAGTATGAAGAAGTTCATAGCACAACTATCAGTGAGGACTGGTTGTGTGCAGTCTCAGTGTTAACTCTGTCATCTATAATGTTTATCATGGTTATCAGTGAAGTGATATCTATAAAAATTTTAGCCCCCCTTTTCAATTTGTGAAATGTCCATTGTGGCTTTTTATGTCATAAAAAACTACTCCTGTCCTGGATTCTGGAGCCTTTGTTGTACACTGAGTGGAAAACCATCTGTATTACTGTATGACTACATTTCATAATAAAAGACAATTTAATAAAACATCCCTGGAATCATGGTTTCTTTGCAGAATTTAGTTGAAGTAGAATAATATTATTACTTTAGAAACCTAAAAGCACAATCCACAGATGCGCAAACAGGTAGCCTGAGTACTTTAATTGAAAACACAGACGCTGCTGTCATTCTGATCTTGATACATGAGGTTGTTGTTAAATGATGGCTCAGTGGACTTTAGAAACATGTACAATGCTGGTGATATTTCTGTCAGTGAAACTGAAACACTATGGTGAACTAATCACGTCTTTAAAATCATTATTCGTGGAACTTGTGTGTACTACAAGAATGTTACAGTTTTATAATATTGTATAAAACGTACAAGGAAATGTACAAACATTCATTTCCTTACAGTGTAAACTGCTGCAAACAACTGCTGTAAAACCTTTAACAGCTCAACGTGTCCAACATCCTCACTGGTTTGTAAACATATTCTCCTCTATCCATTCTCATGCAGATATGTGCTTCATTACATTTAGTTACAGCACCACACCCGTGTGAAACAACATTATCCTGAAAGCACCACACTCAGAGTGGGTGGCTATCTGCCTTGACCAGTTGGGGTAAAACAAGAGAAATTGCATTAAAGGGATAATTGATTTTTTTTTTTCCATTAATGTTTTTATACTAGTTTCATAATCATCTGTAGTCATTTTGTTTACTTAGTGAACTTCAACCAGTAAATTGCTGTCTTCATAACCAACATCATTACCAAATCTGTCAGTTTTGCATAAAGTGATGTAAAATAAATGATATTGTCCATTATCTGATGTATTATTTATGCATCTATACACTAATTGGTTTATTTTTATTGTTACATGATTTGTATCAGCTGTAAAATATAATCCCACAAAAGTAAAGGTTGTGGTTTTATTCATGGAAATGTTCGACTTCTAGATGATTTGTTCCCAAATCAATGTTGCATCAATAAAAATAGAACATTTTATCACATTGCCTCATTTTGCTATGTGCTCATTATCTACTGGAGACATGTATATGAATGGAGTGCCAGCAGCTCAACTAGAAACTGCCTATGTGAACAGATGGTGGCGGGTTGATGCTGTCAGTCTTTCCTGATTTTGGTGGCAGTGGGCCAGTCAGATTATTCATTCATCCGCAGCTCTGATGATGATGCTCAGCCTGAATGTTTCTCAGTGTGCCTATTAAGTCATGGTAGATTTATTAATGCCAACACCATCCTCTCTTCGGAGGAGTAATTTTAAGGAACAGAGAATATTGACATGTTTTGATTTTATTTTTATTTAAAGCGACATAAAATCATTTTATGGGAATGATTTAAAATCATGATAACTGTCAATTATGACAGTTTCACCATCAAAACGTCACATCAAAACAACATCGTCATTACCTAAACAATTATTTATTCAAAAAAACGATTTTCCAATTAAACTATTCTACTATATAACACTACAATGAGTTTTATGGTTTTTGATTGTTCTAGTCAAAGACAAGAGATGAGATGTGCATGAACTGTGAACTGGACATGCACAGCAAACATTTCCATTGTATGATGATTAGAAGTATTGTTAAAAATGTAACTGCAAAATTCAACTATGATTTCATTCTGAATTTGATGGTATGATAAGTACAACGGTATAACAAGTATGTGTGCAAACATGTACATGCACATGAAGGTTTGTGATGTTGTTTACCTGTTGTTGTGTGTGATGGAAGAACTCTCAAGCAGCTTTGTGTGATCCTGTTACACCTCAGCCTGCAGACCATGAAACCTCCTATCAGACCGTGACCTGACCACATACCCTGAGCCAGATAACAATCTTATTATTCCAGTCCTCCATAGAGCTCACTAGGGTCAGAGCTGAAGGACAGCAGCTTTGCCCTCATTCAGGACCACAAGCACAAACTGAATTCAAAGCAATTTTAAGGGGCTTAATGCTTAACTGTAAATGTTTCACATCAATAAGTTCAGACCTCCTGTGTCCTGCTACTGGAGATTGACATCTGTGAATGAAAACTCCTGAAAATATACAGCCACTAACATTTATTATGCACTTATTAAAGGTGTCGCTAATTTGACTCTGTCATTAAATTAAGCTAATTTGCATTTCCTGTTTTCAACACTGAGCGCTGAGTGCAACATAATTCCTCTGTCTAAACTCTGAAAGATGAAGAGTTGATTTCATACACCTTTTTTTTTTTTGCTGCTACACTTGGGACCGGCGTGACTATTAGCTTACACTGGTATCACTGAATGTTTGGAGACTTTAGATATACCAGAGATATTATTCTTATCTGAGACATGATGTTTCAGCAAGTCACAGTTTAAGGTTTTAATAGTTTTGTCTCAAACGTAAAGAAATAAACACAGCATCCATTACCAGGAGACATTTGTTCTTTGTTTAGTCACCTCAAGGGAGAATCTTGGAAATTGCAAGCAAATGAAGTGCTGGTCTTGTGAAATTACCACGTCTGGGTACAAAAACTGTTGTTCAACAAAAGAGTTTACAGTTGCATTACTTCATTTTTTTAGCCACTGGAGAGCAACAGAACAGAGTTGTAAACATGACAAATATGACTTTATCATCTATTAAATTACCTACCTAATACCTATTTACTTTGAGGGGAGAAAAAGCACCATTAAAACAAAATACTTACTTGAGGTCCTTCACTTTTGGAGGTTCACACTGGCAAGTGATCTGCAGAACCTGACTGAGTAGTAGCTGCCCAAGAGCGAGCTGGGTGAGATGTTGTAAGAAATAAAGCAACCATGCCCACAATGAGGCAAGGTCTCATTGGTGTCATTGGGGAATTTTGACAAGGTTATGGGTGAGAACATTTTCTTGGAAGTTAGGAGAACTCAAACTGAAGCATGGGACATTTGTGCCAGTAACAGGGGCGTGGCTCAGGCTTTTATGCCTTCACGATACTCCTGAAGTTTGAGGTGAGCACTTCAACTCCCAGCTCCTGCAGTCCCTTCAGCAAGATACTAAAAATTGCCTGGCTGAATGGCAGACGCAGCTGGGGTTATCTTATAAGGTTTTAACTGAAGGCATTTCGAAATCTGAATGTGAAATTAAGGAATAATTCTCTCAAAAGGAAAGAGCATGGTCTTTCATACTTGTCATCTGCTTTTGTGGTAAGCACCTATGAGCTCTTTAACTGTTGCTACTGGAAACAATGATTATAAAAGCCATGAAACTGATTCCCTTCAATTCAATTTAATGTTACGTGGATAGCACCAAATCACAAAATACATAATCTCAAGGCACTTTACAGAATCTTACCACACAGTAAGCTGCGCTTGGCAAAAAGGTGACTAACCTTTAAAGAGGTAGAAACTTCCAACACATGCAGATTCACAGTGGGTGGCTGTCTGTCAAGTTAATGCTATCCAGAGTACCTATAACGAACCAACAATGATTTTCAAAATTTCTGAGCCGATTTTCTCTGAATTTATAAGTAAGAAATTACAGGCCATCTAAGCTTTTATGTCTTCAAGATATTCCTGAAGTTTGACACCTGATTGGTTTTATCAGGAGTCATAGATGAATATAACTGTGTATTTATTTATCATCTGCTTAGTCATGTAAGTCTATTCTTCCTTATGGTATTGCCCAAACTACATATAATGTTTGCACCAGCATAGAATAGAATATTTTTATTTGTCCCTCAAGGGAAAATGTATCTGTTTGACAGCAAAAACATTTGAAAATAGATTAACAGAAAATAAATTAATAGTTTATATAAAAAAGAAAAGGTGCAAGTCTCCAGAAATGAGGAGGAAGGCTTGTGGGTGCGCTGTTTGCAGGTGGGACATGACCAAGTTCACAGGTAGCTGTAGCGTCAGCCGACAGCAAGTCATCGTGATGACTTGCGAGAACTCCTCTGGATGTAGTACGGCCAAAGGCTAACAGCGAGAAATGTCCTGTGAGCAGCGCTGCTCAGTAACACTGATGTACTCCAGGTTACTCCATCTCTCCTTAATAAACATCACAATCCCCATGTCCTTGTTCTTGCCAGTCTCGTTAGCCTCCCTGTCCATGTCTCAGTAAGACACATGATGCTGCTCTGTAGGCTGGTCAACGCTGTGAGTTGTGAGTTGCTGTGAGGGGAGAGATCAAACATTCCCCATAGTTACGATTGATATTGATGGTTTGTACTGTCTTTTCTTCTGACACCGCTTAACTCCTACTCTGGGATCTGGCGTCTCTTGTTGGGTTGTATCTTTGAGCATCACAGTGTCATCAGCTGATCACTGGAAAAACAATAGGGCAACAGTTCAACAGCTCTCTGGTTGTTATAGTCAAAAACAAAAACAGATGGAAAAAAAAACACAAGAAAAATAGTAAAAAGGAAGAACGGTTTTAGTTAAAATGTTGTAAAGTTTAGGGAAAAAATTGAGAAAAAGAAAGAAAATGAGATGATGCTGTCAAACTTGCTGCCACTCACGTAGTGCCATGGCAACAACTTAAAGATAAAGCTGCATAATAACTTTAGAAATTCTTAAGAAATAAAAGTGGGATATCTGGCAGTGTTTATGTATGTGGGTTCAAACACTACTAAAGGGCAACAAATCAAGGGTAACAAAATGATGAATTGTTGTTTGACAGAATAACTGATCATAGGAGAGAACAACACTGAACAAGATTTTAGGTTCCTACTGAACAAGAACCCTCAACACAAAAACGCTGGTTCTTAAACAGTGAACATTTCTTCATATTGAGTATCTATAGACCCACAAGTTTCATTAGTGTGGATAAAATGTATAATGAATGATATTTAGCCATTTTAGAGTCTATGGGAGTTCAGGGCATTTCTTCTTGTTCAACAACTGACTGAATTTAAGTCTTCATGCTTTGTGATTTCCCTACAGTTCCATGTGTCAACTGTTTATGAAAAGTGAAAAATGTGCCAGCTGCAAGAGCTAAGGAGTTAGAGCAGGTGACATCGCAGGTCATGTGACACACTCTAATATGCTTCCCAAATGAACCCCAAATTGCTCCAATGGCTGTTCCATATGTGTGTGAAAGCATGTGAATGTGATTAGCAAAAAGTGCACAATGTATAGGTAGAGGTGCTGTGTGAATGGGTGAAGGAAATCTTTGAGTGGTCATCAGAGAAATAGAAATGTGCTATATGAATGCAGTTCATTTACTGTTTTAAACTATGGTAATTCAAAAGATGTACAAGCTATGAAATATAAAAAAGCCAAACAACAGAAAGCTGTGTGGCCTGTTGCCCAGTCGAGCTGAACATCTTGAAATTTAACTGGAGTCTTCCATGTTGAAGCATGTAGAGGTAGTTATGAATCAAACTTCAGTGGAGTAATGAACATTTATTCCTCAGTCATAAATTATTTAGATAACTTTTGATTCCCAGCATTAAAATGAATTTATCTGAAAGTAAGACATGCTGTTGGGTCAGTGCTCGATATCAGAAATAACGTTTCCAAGCAAGCGATCAATGATGTATAATAAATGACATTTTGAGAGTAAGTGGAGTGCTTTACCCCATCTGAACTGTGGAGTGTGAGTCACGTCCAAACCAAACAGTGTCTGGATATCCAACAGATCAGGGCTGTGAACTCTCTCTCTCTCTGAGATACATTCATAAACACTTCTATGACATCAGGTTACAGCAGCAACTGCTTGTGCATGAATAATTTCTCTTGAGTTCAAACAAACATCTCAGACTGCAGTTTGGATTTTATACAAATGTGTCATATATAGACTATCCAACATTACAGAATAGAAACTGGGTTTAGACTTGATGATGATAATACTCTATTCATGTTTTTTAAAGTCTGTAGTAGAATGCATGTTACATTTTACTGTCCATCTTCTTTGCCTCACCTAATGTTACACAGAACAATTCTGTCAGAAAAATTAAAATCTACATCCTAACATGGAACAAGCAATTCTCCAGACAGCATGTTGAATTTGGATAGTTCTACAAACTGGATCATTTTCAAACATTTTCATTATTTTGAGTGTTCTATGCCAGCTTTTTAACAATTATTTAATCCCACAGCTTCCCTGCATAGCAACTACCAGATGGTTAAAGCAAAAGTCTGGAATTTTTTGTGAAATATGTTTTCATTTGCTTTGCTGGATTATTTCTTGGCCAGACAGATTTCCTGGAGTCTGCACTCAAGTCCGTCAAAAAAGTCCACCAAGATGTTATCTTTGCATTTTCTATTGACTAAACAAACAAGATGTGTGTAACCTGCAAAAAAGTGAGCTTCAGAGGTGCTGGTAGGCAGACTTGACTTGGTACTATTGAACAAAGCCTTGTGCTTACTATCTTCAACCTAAGCTAAGATAACAGGTAGCACTGCAAGTTAGGGAAGGAAGGACCCCATCCTCCTCCCCCTCTAAAGTCCATGATGGTCATATTCTTAACAGAAGTCAGCTCAAAACCAATATTTTTCAGCAAGACTTCAAGACTAACTGCATTAGACTGCCCAACCTCCATGATTGTGAAATGGACAGTCACCGCCGTAACCTTTTGTTTGGGACCTTATTGGATTGTCTCCTGTGCAGTAGATGAGAGCTGCTGAGAGTGTTAAACTGCATTACTGCACACCACAATCCTCTATTTATGTTGGTAAATGTAGCTCTAGGATAATGTAGCATGGAGTACACATGAATAACAAATGGAGAAAAGTCATACAAGTGGCTGCTGGGCAAAAGGGGACCTGGATCGAGTGAAGCCATGAGATGACCTTATAAACTAAATTAGTCAAAATATTTATTTCATCAAATTAGCTGACTTGTCCTACTTCCTGCACCTTATATCTATGTTTATTTAAACTTTGTGTGAATTTGCATACTTCTCATATACTTCCATCTCCCGTCCTCTATTTGTTAATGTGACTGGACAATTTTTAACAGACCCTCCTATTTACAGCTGCTTTCACTCAACATGAATTTTCATAAGGCTGCTAGTTCAAGTATTTATTTCTGTACATCAGAAACGAAACATTCTGTTACACATGCACCACAGGAACAAAAGAGGATAAAGGAGCTTGGACTGGAACAGCCCAATTTAAACTGAAAGCAGCATCATGGAGAATGGGCTCACACTTACAGTTTCTCCTGCTCTTGTTATCCCTCTGTTAACTGCTTACCGGCGACAGAATGAGACTCCCCGCATTCTGCATATCACTATTTCTGTGCTTGAGAAACTTTAGTGTCTTTTTGTGTGTTGATTGGTTTGAAGGAGCAATTGTGTAACACTTTTGATAGACAATGACAATAGACTTTTTAATAGACAGCGGTTTTGTAGATCACATTTAATGTCTTACTTTCTTTCATCATACACTGTAACAACTTGCAGTAAATTTACAGTTGATTTAAAACAGTATCTCACTGTATTTTACAATAATTGTAAAATACTGTTAAATATTCATCCTTTGCATATAAATTAACAGTTAAATTGGTCAATTAACAATCACAGTACATAACAGCATAAAACACTGTATGTAATGAATAACTGTAAATTTACAGTGGATTATAACAGTATATTTCTGTGTTTTATAATAATTGTAAAATACTGTTAAATATTCATCCCATGCATGTAAATTAACAGTTAATGCTCAGTTAACAATAAAAACTGTAATTTAACAGCATAAAACAGTATTTTCTGCACTTTACCTCGACATAAGCACCATCATCTGATCTTCACAAGGCCAGTCACAATCCATTTGCGTCTGACTTCATCTGACTATGACTCTAATTGTGGACTTATGTTTCTTTTTTGATGGTAGGTCATTTCTTCATTAATCAAACTCCTCAGATTATACATTTTTTGTGACAAGATCTGACTGGTTATTCTTGAACTTGACTTTGGTCGGCACAGCTTTGTCATCATTCCAACCAGAGCAGTCCATGTAGAGTTCCACCAAGGAGGTAAAGTGTTCAGTATTGTTTTGTCTTCATAATTACTGAACTGTTGACATTTCAGACATTTCATTGGGTCAGGTTGCTAAAATTGGTGAAACAAGCTTGTGTTCAAGCTTATCTTATCATCTTATTTGTTTATTTGACTTGATGATTTTCAAAATTCTTACAAATATATTAACAACACACTATTTTGATTATATAACTAATTTGTGTTTACTTTTGCTATTATACACCTGACTATAACTCCTTCTGTCTGTGTAGTCTGTTTCATATTTTTATATGTTCAATTTTGGTTTGTTTTACAGGCACTGGTCATCAGTGATTGAAGATGAAAAGTGAAAAGCCAACTGTAAGAAACCAATGCCCAATAAGTACTCTCACTGTTTACTTTTTCATTGTCATTGCTCAGATTTTCATGTGATAAATACTTGTTGCCACACTAGACTGTTCTTTTACACTGTTCTTAAAGCTATTTTCATTCAGTGTCTCATGACTTCAGTAAATCCTGTCATTAATGATTTTATTGTAGACAGTTTATTCCAAATATGGCAATGCCATACCATGTCATTTTTGTAATTTAAATGTATGTTACAAGTCTGCTGTATTATGTATAATTATGGTTTGTAATAAATTACAGCAATGTCATAGAATGTATATTCCTTTGTGTTCTATACAAATGATTCTCAAACTTATTACTCAACAGTCTCTGTTTTTTTTTTTTTTTTTGGTAAGAGGTCAGGAATGATTGGTGATAACAGAATAAAATTTAATCAACATTGGATTAAATGATGATTATGATTTGGCCAGCATGCAAACAAACCTTATGCTGAAGATAGAAAGTGAAGCAGACACAGGTCAGACAGAACTGAAGACAGAAGCTGTACAGCATCCTCCCCACTGTCAAGGTGAAATCAATACATTTACATTTATAATGAACATTAGTTTTTGTTATGTTTTGCTTTCTGTTCAGGTCTGCTGCTGGGGGGCGTGTGAACACTGGGTGCACACATGTGGATGCAGTCACACTAGGGAATGATCAGCCTGTTAGCAGGGGACTGGGAGGCCTGGAAAGAGAGGGGAGAAGAGGATTAGGATTTGGTTTAGTTTGGCTTTTGTTAGACATTTCCTTAGTTTAGCATGCATTTTACTTTATCTGCATTAGTTATTCAGTTATTTTGTTTGTCTATGTAAATAGTTAAAATAGTTGAAATATAAAATAGTTAAAGGTAATTGTGTAGTGGTTAATTGGCTCTCACTGATGGCTTTGGAGTGGCTTTGGCCAGAGTATGTAGGCTGTGTGGCTGGGCAGTGGCAAGGGGGAGAAACAGAAATCTGGCTGCTGCTGGAGCTCAGCTGCACCTGGAGAGATGGAGGTGGCTGTCCACCATCACCACATGCACCTTTCTTTGGTGACTCAAAATCATTTGTAACAGTTTTTTTTTTTTCAAAGAAAAGTAAAGAGAACCAGAGTTCTGAACTCAAAAAACCTCTGTGGTCTGATGTCCGCTGGTCTACATCCTTTAAAAGGGGTTCTCTACCATCGAAACCCTACAATTGAGTACAGATTGACTTGACAGAATTTCAGAAGCCCTGTCTGTCCTTTTTTAATTTATGGGAATTAGTAGGAATTAAATGCAAATATAACAGATTTTATTACCCTTTGTGAATAAAATAGTAACACACTGACATATACTGTAAAATTACCATAACCCACAGTTACCCTACAGTCAAGTAGTGTAATCCAAAATACAGCAATATACTGTTAATAAAAATTACAGTAGATGCTCTGTTAAACTGCCACAAACTAGTTATCCTACTATCACATACTGTAATCCAAAATACGGTGATATACTGTTAAAAATTACAGTAGGTGTGCAGTAAAACTATCACAATTCCCACCCTTATCCTACAGTTGTGGACTGTTATCCAAAATATGGTACTACACTGTTAAAATAAATTACAGTAGATTATTTTACAGTGAAATTCTTTACAGTGTACCTTTTCTGGCTTCTAAATCAAGATTTTACTCATAATCTGAAAATCTCAACAAAATAAAATGTATTCACAATTCCTCAAAAGTAAATGTCAAACTAAAACTACCCATGTTCTCCTAAAACATTACTGACTTTAATAGTATAGAATGGTGATTCCTCGTCTGTTGGTACCCTATAGAGGCGAGGGACATTGTGTTTAGGGTGGTAATGCCTAAGGAAAGACAGAGTTAGTTATGTAATGGGCAAATGTGTCTTATATATAGACCACCCATTATTACCGTAAAAAAAATTTGGTTAAAAGTCAGCAGTATATAGCAACAGTATTCTCCGTAATAGTACATCATAGTACTTTTTATTTTTAGTTTTACTTACCAGAAAATTTTAAAAACATGGAAATACTCTAGTTCACTCTCTTGACTACTTTTATTCACAGGATCAGCCACTGGAAAATCAAACTATCAAACTATTTAATTACTACACATCCTTTCACATAATTTTAGATTGCAAGATTAAGGATCAAATATCTAAGAAAAATAAAAATACTTGGTTTCTATGCACTCACCAAATTTTAGCTGTAGAAAAGAGGGAAGATAAGGGGTTACTGTGGACGGTCACACTCCAGTAGACTGATAGATACATGCTGGGAGGTCTAATCTTCACTCTAACTCTGCACTTGCCACATTTCATTTCATTTCTTTTCAAAACCACTCAGTAGCTTATTCAGTCCAAAAGGTTACCTTTATTCTATTAATGGCTGAGGATGTCATCCAAACTGTAAGACTCAAGAAGAATTTTTTCATCCATATATACGTGCAGGCGGCAGTTTATGTGTACAAGAGCAAGAGGGCTGTATGTTTGTTTGCACAGTCGGTGAGCTCCTGTCTCGTCACCCTGGAGAAAACAGCGGTCACCACTGCAGTTGCTCTTACAAAGACATGCAGCACTCTCAGGCTACTGAAATATTCTTTTGTATTTCCATAAAGAACAGCTATAAATCCGAAGTGTTTATGTGAGGCTGTAATGGACACTGTGTTATGCTGACTAAATTCCTCTGTAAAGGAAACACAGCATATGTTAAAATGAGCTGATGTTCAGTGATATTGTTGTGAAATGAATTTCTGGATATTGAAGGTGATGAGGGATTTGCTGTGTCTTTACACAAACCCTTACTGTTTTTTTTTTACCAGTGTGGAAGGTTGAGCTCTCTGGTCCTTCAGCTCCGAGCATCTTCTAACTTCAACAACATTAAATGAGTATCTTGGGTATTTAAACAAAGAAACTATCTGAGGTGTTTTCCTGATAAGGGTTTGTAATCCATGATAAACTATACTTCAATCAGGAGAAACTTTATTCTGAGTCTGAAAAGCAAAATTTCTTTCATCAACAAGTGTACCAAGAAGTAGAGAAGGTGACATGTGAAAGGGTGATGGAGTGATAATAGAATGAACTGTGAGTTAATGGGATATCACCATAGACATCATTCATTTAGAAACTTCATTTAGAGATATTCTGTTATTGTACTATAATGTTTTGTTTTACCCCTTGATTAAATCGATAAATATAAGAAAAACAAAAACGCTTGGTTGAGCTACATTTTAGCCATGACCCTTTGATTTGCCTGTCTCACTGATATGATGTTTCCCCTCAGTCATTTGTACCACGAAACATTAACATTGCACACTTGGAACTTTATTTCTCTTTAAGTTTGCAGTGTAGCTGGGATGTTTGCAGTCTATTAACTTAAAAAATGTTTTTTAGCCAGGTAAAAAAAAAAAAAAAATCTCACCCTCCTGGGTGGTATCTGTGTGTGTTATTCTCAAGCTCGGGTCCTCTACCCGAGGCCTGGGAGTTTGAGGGTTCTGCGCAGTATCTTGGCTGTTCCTAGGACTGCACTCTTCTGGCTTCAGATGTTGCTCCTGGGATCTGTTGGAGCCAATCTCCCAATTTGGGGGTCACTGTCCCGAGTGCTCCTACTACCATGGGGACCACACTCGCCTTGACCTTCCACATCTGTTCCAGGTTTTCAACCTTTTCGTATTCCTTCTTTCTGATGTTGGCGTCAGCTGGTATCGCTGCATCTATCACCACTGCCTTCTTCTGCACTTTGTCCCCCACCACTATGTCCGGTTGGTTAGCCAGGAGCTGTTTGTCGTTCTGGAAGCTGAAGTTCCACAGAACCTTGGCACTGCTGTTCTCTGCAACCTTCTGTGGCACTGCCCATTGGGATTTGGCTACTTCTATTCCATACTGGGTACAGATGTTCCTGTACACTATTCCAGCTTCCTGGCTGTGCTTCTCCATGTACGCTGACCCAGCTAGCATCTTACACCCTGCCACTATGTGCTGGACTGTCTCAGGGGCATCTTTGCACAGTCTGCACCTTGGGTCTTGTCTACTGTGGTAGATCTTGACCTCTATGGCTCTTGTACCTAGGGCATGTTTTTGTGCTGCCATGATTAGTGCCTCTGTGCTGTCTGTAAGTCCAGCCTTTTCCAGCCACTGGTAGGTCTTTTCGATATCAGCCACTTCTTCAGTGTATATTCAGATGTACTGACCACTCACAACACAAGAAAGAGAACCAGAAACAGAAGGCTTAAATCATGTGATAATAGCAATTTGCTTTACTGTTCCTGTGTCTTGTAACAGTTTGTAAAGATATTTAAGACGAGAAGATTTCTGTTTTAACCAATAACATGTCCCAGTCTCTCTCTCGAGGGCTTTATTGACATGACAAATCAGCCACTTTGAAGAAGGCTTACAATTGGATCCCTTGGGAGATCTTGTCACTTGTCACTCTAGGTATACGAGGTTCCTATGGTCCTTGTGTGTTGCTTGTGTGAGCAAAGTGAGAGTTGTGCCTGTATACTTGGTGTAGTCTACCATGTAACTACTAGAAGCTGGCTTTCCCTATATCCAGTAGTGGAAGTAACAAATTACATCTGCTCAAATTACTGTAATTAATACAGTTTGGGGTACTTTTTTAAGTATTTTTTAACTTTGTTTGTAATCTACTTTGCTTCATTTAAATTCATATTCACTGCTGAGTAGTCTACAACATTATCTGGCATCACACAGACAATGACATGTAACGATAAATAAATGTCATTATCACTTTAATACACTCATGGAACCTGCAGACTCATCTGGTTCCCAGGCAACACATAGATACATTGTTGCAGCCAGTAAGGTTATCAATAGACTGAAAACAGGCCAATGAAGCCCAGATGGAAAAAAAAAGATCCAAGACTGAACTATATGATGTCAGGACTGTGCTAAGAAAGGGCGCCACAACAAACAAGCTCTCAACAAGTGAACAAAGCAGGTTACTGGATGTGATGTTGACAGCTGCAACTAAATGTGCCCTGCAAGCAAATGTTGACAAATTTGTAGTCAGTTTTCTAACATTTGAATGCATTAATGTGTTTTGAACACAACTAAACCTTATAATCACATAATTGTTCAGAGAAAAGTGCTCTGCTGAGAGTAAATGTTTCCAGCATTTTTTGAGTGACTCTTGAGAATAAATAATACTTTGATTAAAAAAAGTAACTAATACTCTGAGTAGCTGTTTAGAAGAACACTTTACTTTACTTGTTTGTGATTTTTTAAGGTACAGCAAAGGGCCACCTGGTTGGCTTTATTGGACCACAACCTCCAGCATGCACTGGCACAGCCAAGTGGGACACCCTGGGTCTAATCCAGAACTTCTTACTGTTAGGCGACAGTGCTAATGACTGCTAACCAGCACCATTGTGTCACTCCATTCCTTTTCCTGCTGCCGCTGCTCTTATTCTATCAATTCTCCCTGAAATTAAATTATGAACATGTGTTCCTCTGTAGCAGCGGTCACTCTGTAGTTGTAAATCATGTGCAGGGGCAATTTCTGTCATTTTTTTCACTCTGTCCTCCTATATTTTAGAAAATCTAAATGGTAACTCCTTAAGATGAACACTGAATGAGCTGGGACATGCCCTTTTTTTTTTACTGGTGTCACTTTTCCTCTTTTTCACCTGCTTGAAAGCTCAGCGCGGGCCATTAGTAAGACAAATCCTTTGTTAATATCCCTCTAAGAGTCTGCCGACATACTAGCATGTCACAAGGTTGTACGTAAAATGCTAATGTCAGCAATGCTAACAAGTGTGCAATGACAAAGCACTGCATGAACTGAAATTCTGATAATAGCGCTACAGGATTCATCCTGGGGAAACGTAAACCAAATTTTTTTGTACCCACCTATCAAATAGGTATGAAGCTATTCAGTAAATAAATTAAAACAATGACTGCTGCTGGTGCTGGTTAATCACCAGTGTTAGAAGGATTTATTTAATTAAATAAGATATTTTAGCCTTGAAGTGTTCACAGACTGACTTTACCATCCAATTACAATTTTGTTAATAATTACCTGGCACTAATTTAATCTATACATGTGACATTGTGACATTTGTGAAACATTAGATTTTTTTTAGACAAATCTAGAAAATTGAGTTTTACTATTAGAGTCAGTGCAGCCAATGAGTCTAATCCCGTATAAAGAATTGCATGGTGTGTTTCCTTGTTATCCCCATCTGTGAAGTGGATTCAAACAGCAGCCCTATGGGAAGGGGGTGGGGAGGGTGGGGAGGGTACTTTATATTCTGCTCACATTGGCAAAGGTATCTATAATTCCCTCCAGTCCCCTGTTTCCTACACACAACATTTCTACCTCCCCCATTCATCAGCTTCACACTCTAAGTAAATCGTCTCTCTTCAGTCTTATCCACCTTTCATTCTATATAGTTTCCTATATCTATGCATCCTTTTGTGTGATCTGCTATTTGAATCTTTACTTGAGCTTTACAAGGCTTAGGAACATGAGAACAAGAAAAAGACAAAAACAAAAAGATTTCATTTGTGCCTCAAACCAAAATTCTTGTGGCAAACACAGCTGCAAATTTGAAGATTTCAGTCACAACATTCAAAGTCATGAAGTCCAAAATAGAATACATTTCATATGTTGAGTGTGGTAGCCAGGTGCATACACAAACTAAACATCTGCTTAGCACCTCATGGCCACTTGAAGGCCTCATGAGTACTTAAAGTTTAACTAACCTGGCCATGAAAGACAAAAGTAATGAGGTAGGAGCAGCAGTCAGTAAAACTTAAGTTCTCAAATTTGATGATTTGTAGCATCTAGCTGTCACTGAATAATCCTTACCCTACTCTCCTCTGCAAAAGAGTGCAAAAGAGAAGCTATGGTTGCATACTTCTAATAACAACATAAAATGTGACATACAGAAAAATAAACTAAATAAAATAAAATAACTAAATAAATAAAATAACTACCAGCATGCTGCTAATATATTAATTACTAACATAATATTTCTGTAAGTGCATTCCCCCAAATCATACACACTGCACCTGTAAGTTGATGTGCAGTGCATTTAGTCTGTCACACTGAAGGACAGTTCTCTTGGCATGTCTTTGTTTTGATTGAAATACATCTACAGGTGTCAAAAGTAAAGGAAAACTCCACATAAAGTATCTTAGTTCAATCAAGAGAGACTAACAAGGGAATGGTCAGTTTAGAAAATGACATTTATTGACAGCAGAAGGAAAAACTTTGGCACTCAGACATCGGGAGGGAGTGGATAACCTCGGAGGTGATCCATGGTACAGAGGTTCTTCAATTAGGAGATCCCTGCCCCCAAGGTCTACACACTGATGGTGTAGGAGAAGGAGGATGAGAGTGTTGCAATGAGTTTGGTCTGACTGGTGGCTTGACTGGAGGGAGACAGGCATCCATGGTTAAGGTGGTGAAGAGGTGGAGGCTGGTCTTGAGGTTAACAGCAGAGAGGGACAGCACTTCTAAAACTTTACAGCTTGTGAGTTATTTGGTGAAGTTTCTGTGTCAGGTGATGGTTGATTAAGACAAGGTTAATGGGTCAGTGAATGGATAGCAGGAGGGTGATTCTGGCTTAGTGAGCATGCGCAAAGATAGTCTTCCTGACTTAACTTTTGCTAAGCTTCATCAGGGTGGAGAGCAGTGGTGGCTAGTGCTCCGAACAATTGATGGGATACAGATGGGGACAGAGGGGGCAATTGATGGGGACAGAGTTACTAGTTACAGAGCCTTTCAGTTTGAGTTAAGTAATTTTAGTTGGAGCATTTTTGAGGAATTAAGAAACTAATTAAGAATTTAAGAAAGTTTACCTTATAAAGAAAACTTTGATTTAAAGAAGCTCTTAAATGTCGGATGAAATATGATCTACACAACTATTATTTTTTGAAAGGTCCATGTTATATATTTTTTACACCCTCAGACCAATCATAGCACAATAAGATTAAAGTTGCCATGAAATACAATCTAAAATTGGGTTAAAAATTGCTTTCTGTGTGTGAAGGGCATGACTGAAAGGAAAAATCACCTTGGAAAACTAAGATCAAGTAACATTTGTTGACCAGCAGCTACTGAGGCTGCAAGTGGCAATCACAGAAACAAGAATAAGATTGCATTATATCTGAAACCTCAAATATAGAAGCATTTGGGGACTTAAATTAGGTTGATATTAATGTGAGTGTCTTGTAGGTGACTTAAATGTGCACACACAGCTGTGAACAATGTAGATTTCTTATTGTTCTTATTATACTGCTTTCTAGTCTGCTTGGAGTCCACCTGGCACAAGCCAGCTGCCATTGGTGACCATGTAGCAAAGAAATAAGCATAGCAAACTGGAGTCAAACCCAAGTGGACTCATATACCTGAGGAAGGTAGGTAATTATGTCAGGTCACACATTAAATTACAAATTGAAAGAAATTGATTATGTTTTTGGACATTCGTTCTCCGGTCTGGCTCTTGTGAGTCCCCAAATACAATAAAAATCCCTAGAGTATGTATGTTTTAATGCTAAGATAGTCTTGTTAATACACAGTGGGTATGAGGACATCTTCTATCCTAGCACCTATGCTTTTGGGAAATGATCCATTCCACCCAATTCTAGCCCAGTGTAGTTTATTCCATGCTCTCCATCGCAGTATAACTCAGTCAGTCCAGTCTAATCCAGTTCCAACCAGACCAATCCATCCAGTGACGAATCAACTCAAACTCCAATAACTAGCCTATTCTGCAGCGCACCTAACTTAATTAAAAGTCAATATCTGACACCTCACCACCCCCATCCAATCACCTCTCTCTCTATTTCATTTCTGAATTCTCTAAATCTCCCTCCTTTCCCCTCTCTCTCCCCTTCTCCCAGCTCCAGTGCCATCTGCCTGGTAGAGGGAGCAGCTTGTCTGCTCTGCTGCCTCCTTTTCCCCAGAGCCCACAGATAGCACAAGGCCAAACAAACACAGAACCAGCCACCACCAAACACACTGCTGCTCTACTGGAAATCTGAAAATCTTTATACGTACTACCATTATAATATTTTATAGTCATGTGTCCTATAATGACTGCAAGAGTCAAATTAAATTCCTATGTTACAATAATGTTAAATTAACTAAAATTAAGTTTGAGAGCCCTTAAAGTGTTGTGAAGACAAGGAACAAATCATCAGACTAAATAAGGAGAAAAGCGTTTGATCACCTTGCATGTAGTGACAGCAATGATAAAATTTGTGCATTTATATTGAAAGAACATGGAATCAACTAAAGGACAAGCTCCAGTGTGTCAGCTGCCCTCTATTTAAGCACTACAGGATGCCAGGCTCAGGAAAAGGGCAGGAAGGATTGCCATGGACCCTGCAGACCCAGTGAACCATCTGTTCCAAAAACTTTGTGCTGGAAAGGGAGAGGAGAATCACCATTCAAAAAATTCTTAATAATAATAATAATAATAATAACAATTACAACTCTGGTTCATCTTGCACTGTTTTTGGATTACACCTCATTATTTTGCAGAGCTGACAAAAATTATACAGTTATGTTTGGTGTGAATTTTGAATTAAATATTGAATGTGTTTAATCTAACAAATAGTACCCATCAGTACCATCACCTCTTACATAGAGAAGCTCCAGCTTCACATGCTCCCTTTCTGAATGTGTCTAAATTTTGGATGTGTCACTACTCACAACCACATCATCAAGACAAAACATCTAGACTGCAACATGAACATGACAAAACTTTACCTGGTATTTTTGTCACCAGGCTAGATGTATCCCATTGTAATTTATCACCATTTTTCATTTACACCTAGTATTAATAAGTGTGAACAGCAGTTGAGCAGTTAGCACTGGACTCAGTGAAATGACAGATGGAGATAGCCAAAGGTGTTCATATACGTCCTGGCATTCCTGCTAACTAGACTAAAAGATTATCAGAACCATTGAAAAAAGCTACTGGGTCTGTAGCATTTGTTCATATAACTCACCATCCGCATGCTGTAGGGGTTGCTCCAGGGTTTGCTGCATGTGCTCTACCCATTAATTGCAATGTGAAGCCACTGTATGTAGCTTTCTAGCTGGCAGTTTGAGCTGTCAGGGACAGGTGGACTGAGGAAAATTTTCAACATGCTGGGCAGATTCTGTTTGGCTCTGTCTGGTAATATACTGTATTTTTATTCTTGTCAACAAGTCAAATGAGCAGACAAGCCAAGACTGAATCTATCCTACTAACAAGTGTTTTGTGTATATCCAAGAGTCATGGGTTTAGTAGTTAAACTGTTAAACTAATTGTCTTTTCAGTACAAACTGCTGCAACAAATGTGGCTTAATGTGCCACAAAATAGACCCAACAAACATGCAATTTCCTATGGTTTTATCCTAACACTTTTACAAAATAATATCAGCTTTTGTGGGAACAAGTGTAATTTGTGGAAAAAAGAAACATTTTCTGAATGAATTAAGAATGCAAGGTGATGTCTTCACATCTCTGATTTCAGTATATGATTAACAACAAGAAGAAGAGTTGGAACTAAAGAATGATTGAAAGCAACTTAAATGATGTTGTTAGATGTCCTCCAGATGTGGTCATGTCTTCTCAGCATTGGCAAACAGCCAAAGCTTCAGTGTCAACTGGAAATAAAGCCAGATGTCAGACACTGAAAGCCAAAGCCCTAACCAAAGAGAGAGAGACAAAGAAAAATCTCTTTCTGTGTGATTATAGCATGTCCTGTATAAAGAGCATGTTTTTACTCAGTAGCGTGACAACAATGAGACTGTGAAGGAAACACTTAATCCCCAACTTCCTTACTGGACAGAATAGATACTGTGCTAATTTGTTACTGATAGTAACTTGTTCTGATAGTAACTTAACTGTGGAGACATATCCACCATCAGACCTCTAAAGTGTGCTCTCTCCCTCTCCCAGCCTGCATGTCCAGGATATTTACTGAATTATTGTAGTTTTCTGTTTGCTCTTGTTTTTTTCCTCTGTAACCCATTTGAGTCAAGCCCTGTTTTTTGGTTTGACTCTGTCCTTGGTTGTCCGTTGAGCTCTACCACCCATCTGTCTGACTCCCTCCCTCACTTTCATTCCTCCTCCTCCTCCCTCTCTCTCAGTTTTTCTCTCATCCAGTCTCAGTAGTCTGGAAGCCAGCCAGCTTTGTGTTTCTCAGGGCTCTACTGGCCTGCCTGCCTCAACATTATCAAATATTTAACAGGGACATAGATAGACGGAGATTAATCCATCCGTCCCTCCATCTATTCACTCACTGTACTTTTCTCTTCCAACCAATTAGGTTAGATACAAAATTTAGATTCTGTTTGTTATGATCTGATCTTTCATAGTTCTGTGTAGATACTTAAACCTTTTGGTTCAGTGTCTGATGGCTGGTAAACATCTCTATAACACTACTCTATTCCTACATCTCTTGTCTGATCATAGTGGAAACAAACACCACTGACAGTTCACAGAAAGTGCAGTGTGCAAATTGTGATCTGGAAGTCAATGTTTACGTCTGGTGCCTTTTTAACATGACAGGAGGAAGAAAAAAAGTGGGATAAGGGATAATCTGGAAACCTTTTCAACCCTGTTTTTTTTTTTTTTTTTTTTTTTTGCTGATTTATGGACAAGCAATTTTACAACACACTTAGCACATTTCAACTCTTGGCAGTGAAACTTTGTGTTGAGATGTCAAATCTCAAACAAATTCAGAAGTTTATCTCAATCTCTCTTGACTCGACTGAGTTCTAACATTATAATTCTCAGATTACATTCAGTTTAGATGCTGAGTGGAAAATTTCATGCCCAGGATAACAAATAATATCCATATTGTAAAGTATTTATTTATGATTTAAGTCTGATGCCATGTTCACTATTAGTGCAGGATTTACTGTTTGTGCTTGTTAAATAAAATTAGTGAATACAATGTTGTTATTACATGAAATAATGTTGCGAAGTCATCCAATTTCAGCAATACTACCATGCAATAGAACTGCATTAATTTTGGTAAAAGTTGTGACTTTTACTAAACCTTTAACTTGAGTTTATTGCAGCTGGACAGGTTTTGGGTATAGCTATTCACCCTGTCGAAGACTAGTTTCCAAAGAGAATATCCTGCTGACTCCGTAGGACGGCAGTGAATTACAAAATGGTCAAAACATGCAATATCAGATCCTCACTGAGACAGAGCACTGTTCTGAGATTTAAGGAGTGATTGCTTCCACTTCAATATCATTCTATCTGATTTTCTATCTTTAATAGAAAAAAATTCTATCTTTAAATGTAAAAGTTTGGTATAATTGATGAATCAAGCCCTTCTCTTAAATTAGGGAGTAATGATTTCCGTAGTCAATAAAAAGTTGAACGTGTATGGTAACTGAACTGAATTGAACTAAAAATCAAAGTCAGAATTGAAAGAAGAACAGAAATAAGTTCTCACATGATTACATGTCCATCCACAGAACATGTCTTCCACTCAGTTGAGTTGACAAATTTGACAAATATGAACTCTTCAACCAGTGTTCACCTTTCACTAAGCAGATGTTAACACTCAACCAATGAAAACACTGATGCACTGTGTTTTTAAATGAATTGACATACCACGTACCACACTAGTGCTTAACCCAATGGATAGATGGATAATATGACTGTACCATGACATGCCCATATATTAATAATGTTATTGAAATGGATTGTGATGTATGGAATAGTACACTGGATGTTGCATAACAGAAAAGTGCTAATTTAACTAAAATACATGAGAAATTAATATCCAGTGGATCCTAAAATACACTCCATCACCACCTCTGTCACTGTTCTGTCAGGTATTTTGTGTTATTGCTAGTTTTTTCCATCTTGACTAAACCTGTAATGGACCTTTTATCTGCAGTATCATTTTCCTTCACAGGCTTTTGAAGAGTTCCTAGAGTTACTGCAGCAGTGCTAAAGCATTTTCAAGACCACCCACATGTTCCAACAATTTCCCTGAAATTAGACACAGAGGTACACTTTAATTGGTATATATATTAAGCATTTAGCAACAGCCTGTACAAGTTGCAGCAGAGCAACCTTACACGGAAATAGCTTAAGAGTGAGAGGAGGGGTTTTATAATTAGTACTTGGAGATGCAGATTATGGCCTATGGTGATTTGATCTGACCTATTTTGGAGGAAGTAGGGCAGCAAACTGTCTTTGTACAGAGATATGTGCCCTGCTGCAGCGCTGTCTGACAGCAATGGACACACACTTCACCAATGACATGGTATATGGTGATTAGACAGCCGTAAATTAAGTCTTGTTATTTACCTATTTGCCGCACTACTAGTCACCCTACAGCATGGAAGATTTCAAATGTTCAAAATCATGACCATGAAGGTCCAGTACGCCTGTTGATTTTGGGCATGATTTTAATACACTCCAATGGGTAATTTCAGATGGTAAGGAAAATGAACCTCTATGGTGTCTTAGATTTTTTCTTGAAAAAAGATAAATTTATAAATAAATACATAAATAAAGTTTTTTTTTCTAATATTTTCAGATCATTTTTATGAATCTAACACTCTAATCTGTAGAAATGAGGAATGCATTGGTCCATCACTGAACAAAGCCAAAATTATTTTCAGTCTTCACACATGCCCACACACACACACAAACAACAGATGAGAGCTCCAATGTGAGCTTTCTACACAGGATACTGAACCAAATGCACTGCTGTGAGTCCAAGGAGAGATGGGAAGGACATACATCCCCCAAACCACAGTGTAACAGAAGAAACTCACCATTGATGATTTCCCCCTCAAACACGTGACTGTCACAAAAATTTAATATGACTGTGAATAATGTATTCACGATTAACTAAGTGATCCGTTAGCTCTGATGTAACTGTTCTTATATAACTACACTTACTTCCTGTAAGAAATCCATTGTAACTCAATTTACCCACATGTCCATGAGCTTGCAGGAAGTGCAGTAAAAAGAAAAACAAGACTAACCATTAGGTAACTTTAAGAGGGCCAACCCACTTGATGCAAAACTGCCAGGTTGGAGAATCTGAAAGCTTAACTTAACTGTATAACTAACTGTGAGGACACAAATGAAGTATTTTATAATCTGTAAATATTATTCAACAGCAAAATGAAAGGACATCTTCCCAAAAGCCAGATGTGTTACTACACAAATAACAACATGAATCAAATAATAGATCCATATGTTCAGAACTTAACAGGCAGTCATACTGCTCACCTCCCACCTCTCTCATTTATGTTATGTTTCTATATGTACAGACATGGTGACCACAGAAATCCACAGTAAGCATAGGCTTTTGTGACATGCACTGAAATAGAAAGCAAAAGATTTGCTCATCCTAGCATGGCAAGGTGGTAACAATGATGATGCTAATATACTGATGTTTAACAGGTACCATGTTGATCATTGCTATTTCATGTGTAAGCATACTCATATTGGGTAAATTTACAAAACACACAACAACAAACACACCTGGGGCTGGGTGTCAACAATTCACAAATATGACAACAAATTATTACGATTATTCATTATATTAAATAATACAATTTGGACTGTGTGTTGGTGCCAGTCACTTTAGTCATGAGGATGTTATCTCTTGGCACAAATACCATGGCAATCCATCAATAGCTAGTAGCTGCTGCTGTGATGGTGCTATATTGCCTGAATAATCTAAATTCTTTATTTGTTATATACATATGTTGTGTACAAAATTAAAATGACACAATATCTACATCTATATCTAGGATATGTGCAGCCTATCTAGTACAATGAGGAAATGCCCCTAGGCTGTGGCTTGTTACTTTAATGTTAGGGTCAGGACACTGAGGATTTGGCTGAAAGTAAAATTAGTTGTCTTGCTTGAAGCCATAATGTGTAATTTTTCAGGTTGTCTATTTAAAAAAAAATCTTTTTTTTTCATTCACAGCTATGATCTTATTAATTAGTAATTACCTCCATCAACAAGTCAAAATGTTCTGGTAGGTTTTGAATTTTCAATTTATATAAACAAAGAGCGACCCATACAATGCAGATCACCATGTTACGCTGCCATATTGAGACTACAGGTGCTGACAGGGGACAACATTAGATAAATCCAGCTCCGCCTTTTGCATTTTTTGTTCAGTGACAGTGCGACCAACTCACAAAGGGAGATACCCACCAGAGATAGTCTACCAGAGGGCTCTGTGAGAAACCCTCTAAATATCTAGATATCGCTACATCTAGATATATATATACATATATCTTATGTTAAAATTACAATAAAAAGTAAAAGATGTTAAACCAGATCTCTCCCACAACATGGTATAACATGAGTATGTTAAGAATGTTGAGGTAAATGATATTTTGCTGCTAATTTTGTTAGCCCATCTATGGTGCTTCCCATTATGTGTTAGCATCAAGCTAGTGGACTACTCACTAGTTTTCTACATGAATGTATTACTGAAAAACAAGTGAGACAGAGACAGAGGTGTCATGTTTGGGGTATTGTAGAGGAAACACTGAGTAAATATCAGAGTTGTGTTTTCCAAATTGAAGGACAACATCTTTTTGATAATTCTCAGCCACCGTCGAAGGAAATGTGGTTGCGGTATATGACCTCACCACTAGATGGGGGTAAATCTTACACAATATGGCTTTAACGTTCATCAAGCTCAAATTTACAGAGAGGTTAAGATGACTTCTCAGGGCAGAGTGGAAATGCCATTAATGTTCAATGGCTGTTACTGGATGAGCTTTGATTCCATTCATACTGATGACTGTTTCTGAATTGAAGACGTCATCTGATGTCTCACATTCCTATAACCAAGATATCTCAGCATGGTAATGAGCATGATTGCATAAGGCTTCTATCTAGGTAAATGTTTTAGAAGTGGGAGACATCATTCTTGTTTTTCCTTTTGTCGCCAGACTGGAGAAGAGGCTCATTATACAGCAGGGAAATGTAGCCGCGCTCTTGGTTGCTGACTCCCACGCGTTCAGTCACTCTGAAAATACAGACACACACACACACACACACACGTACATACAGACACACAGACATTTATAAAAGCATCTGCACAGAGTGTAGGCGTAGAGCAGATTTTCAGGTGCAGATAAAAAGCTCCTACTGTTGTTATTGTCTCGCTGCTGACAGGAGAGGCAGACAGTGTGGGAGCACAGAGAACCCATGGGCTGCCACACTTCCCCACATGATATCATGGTTACTGCCAACTACAGTATGTACTTATCATGTATGCAAAAAATATTTCTATTCACGTTTTATTTTCCGTCAACCTCTGTTGAATGTTAAGGCTCCAGTTTAGTGGGTCAGGTTTTGTAAAACAGTTGTATAGTCCTCACGGAGAACCTTGATGACATCATTAGACTCAGTTGGCACTGTAAGTAACTAACGTTTATTTATGTTGCACTTCTCACAGAGAAGACTCAGAAAGTGCTTTACATGGTTAAAATTCAGAGTAATAAATACATACATCCAGTGACATTGAAAGCAAACAAATCACGGGGAACAATCAGGGAAAGCCTGCCTAAACAGGTAGGCTTTTAGAAGCTTCTTAAAGCATTCAATGGACTCAGCAGCTCTCAGATTATGCAGTAGAGCGTTCCATAGTCTGGGCGCGACAGACTCAAAGGCTCTGTCACCTCTTGTCATTAATCTTGTGCGCAGAACTACAAGCTGATTCAGATTGGTAGACCTGGGTGATCTCAGAGGAGCATATCTATGTGGCAGGTCAGATAAATACTGAGGTGCCTGACCATGCAGGGCTCTGTAGGTAAGAATGAGGATTTTGAACTGGATCCTGTCAGTGACTGGAAGCCAGTGTAGGGAGGCCAAGACGGGGGTGATGTGGCAATTTTTGGTTGATTTTGTTAACAGTCTGGCAGCAGTATTCTGCACCATTTGGAGGGAGTTGACTGAGGTTTTAATAGCACACAAAAAAAGGAGTTACAGTAATCAATGCGAGATGGCACGAAGGCGTGGATGATTATTTCCAATTCAGTGTGGAAATGATCACTGTAGTCTGGTGTTGACTTTTTGGTAAGCATACGTCAATTCATCCATCTACTAGTGCATCAATAATTTCCAGGTATCCCTCTGCTCATCTTCAATGGCTAGATGAGATATTAAATCTATGGAGCATATTCTAGATGCCCATGTCTCTTTCCAGTAGGATGGGCTAGGAAACTTCCAACAGGAGGTCAGTTACCAAAGCTCATAGGGGTCAGAATGTAGAACGACTAGAACAACTGGATAATAGAACAAGCTTACCTCCCTCTTTAACACAGTGCCTTCCTGCAAACACTGCCCCAAACATCTATCAACTTTCTATTCCATCCTACAAACACTAAGATGTAAACAAGCATTGTTTCCTTTCAGTAAACTTTCAGTCATTATTTACTATATTATGATGCCAAAAGTTGACATCTTCCATAGCCAATCACATGAATCTCCATCAGATGCACTACACTCACTTATGGATATCAAAGGTTTTGCACTCTTTAAGCCTTATGTTTCCTTATGTAATCTGGAACCTTGAAATTGAAACAGGAGCAGAGTTACACAACAGCATCTGGAAACTACCCATTAGTGCTCACTATATGGTATGAACCCTGACCCCTATAGTTCACATGTCAAAGTTTTCTTGTGGCAAGATATTGAACCCAAAATTTCTCCATCAATGGCATACCATCAATGTGTGTATGATAGACAAGTACTGTATGTGTGTTTGTGTGTGTGTATGTGAATGGGTGAAGTAGTGTAAAGTGCTTTGAGTGGGCATGAAAACAAGGAAAGCACCATATAATACAATCCATTTACCCACAGAAGTGCATTAGTACTCTTATGATACTCACAGGAAGCACACCAATTATTTTGATTTGTCATATATTTATTTACTTATTCATTTCCCCTTAGTATTCTCTTTTTGTTATCATTTCTAACTTGTAATGTTTGTTACTATGTAATGTAATGTTTGTGCTATGGTCTTATATTGACCTTTATGGCCTCTTTTGTTTGACTGGATTTGACGATTTTTTTTCCAAGATGTTTTGATGTTTCTTTTTTATAGACGCACACATTACTCACAATAAAAATTATATTCAGATCACAGGAAGTGCAGAAATAGTAACTGATCGAGATTTTGAATTTTGGGTGTTATTGCAAGGCGGTTTCTCACTTTTGAACTTCCAGCAGGGACTTTAAGTAACTGCAGTGGAGTTACAGTGGGTTTAATTCAACACCTCAGCCTCTTAGGAATTTTATTTTAGGCAGTTATATTCATTTCATATACATTTTGTTCTCTTTTATTATAGTGTTTGGCAGTCAAATGCTGTAACCCTGCACTTACTAAGATTCTTCATTTTTTCTTTTGTAAAAATTGCAGAAAAAGCCCCAAATATACAACAAACTCCATGTGCTTTTTGAAATATCAAATATGAAAGGAACAGATGAAAAACTACAGTACAAACTTAGGTGAGGCAGAAACAAGGCAGAAAAGTTGTATAAGTGTATAAGTGACAGTGTCGAATTGCACAGTGAGACATAGGATTTTATGCTCCTAAAACTCCTACTCAGACAGAGGTTGTTTGCTCAAAGGAGAATGTAGTGTATGTAATTTAAAGAACAGATGTGTTCTGTATACTGGGGGTAGAAAATATATTTCAGTTGGACTGAAAATCATTGTTTTCTATGAATTAAGTGTTACACACTTAGGCTAGGGAATTCAAGAGTAACAGATTCAAGAAGTTTGGAATAATTATTTGACTTCTTTTCTTCATTGTAGAAACATCAGAACATCAGCATGGCTGCACACTACAGTCTGTTTGGGTCTTTTGAAAGATGCACTGTAGATAGTCAGATTAAGTCTTCAATTTGCATGAAACATAACATATCCATTACATTCAATTCAGTTTTATTCACATAGTGGCAAAAATACCAAAACTGCCTTTTAGCAGAAGTGAAGTTGAAAGTTGAAAGCTGTCCTCGTTTTATGGACACATGCCTTAAGGGTAAATAACAGTGGAATCGCATCTTTAAAGTTGGTCAAAGCATCATCAGACAGACATCTATTGGAAACCTGTTCTTCCCTGAGGGTGTGTTGTTTAACACTGTAAACTGTAACAAGTCTGTAACAAGTCAAAGACAAGATGATTGTCGGGAAATGTGAAGTCTTTAATATCTTTGCCATGTGTCAGAATAAGATGGAGGGAGAGATTAAAATAGGGAGTGAGTACATTTACATGTCAATTGAATCTAACAGTGAGTCAATGAGAACTGAATAATGATTTTATCTGTACTGATATCTAGCTAGCAAAAACAACTCAGAATTCAGTGCAAGGGGAAGATGGGCAATAGACAGTAGGTAGTGGAAATAGGTTTTTGAGTTTGGGTGTGAGAGACTTTCAAATGAAGTATAACTGAGCTTAGGTTTAGGGTCAGTCAGTCAACTTGAATGGAAAATGTCTGCAACCCCTCAGTCTCAGCCTGTGCTTCGAGGGATGTAGTCATTAATAAGAGTCAGAGGCACTGATTCATTCAGACTAACATATTGTTGTCCTGTTGTTGTGATGTTGTGTTGTGATGTTACCAGTTTTCAGTCATAATAGTTTCTGGTATTCATTCTTTTAGGTTGCCATAAATTACTCAACTTTGATATTTAATTAACTTGTGCAGTTGTGTGGGGCAGAAACAGTTTCGATAGGGTTGCAACTGTAAAAAATTAAGATGTTTTTGGTCATTTTGGTCAGTTCCTCAGATATGATAGCTACTCTGTCCAAAGTCGATTGGACATAGTTTCTCTTCATTAGATGAGACTTTCAACTGAAATTCATTACAGTTTTCTACAGCCAATTTTCTGAACCGACCAAAGCAATTTTTCCAATTCACAAACTCTAATTTTTACTTGCACGGAGCCTAACTAATACTACTTCATTTACATCCGATCAGTCCTGGTACTGACTTACAGCATCTAAAGACTGTAACTCTTTGATTTAACTCTGCAGCAGTGATGAACACACTTTATTGTCAATGAAAATGATGAAAAAAGCCTTACTGCCAGCTGCAGCAAAACCTCAAATTTTGGATTTGAGTTCAGTTGGCAGAAGCCAGGATACACCTGCACTGTACAACATTTCCATCCTGATACATGTAATGAGCTATGGAAAGCAAATCATAGTCCAACAAAGGCTTTTCCAGAGGTAGATTAACATTCCAGTTGTAGTGCACATCATGTTGAAAACATTTAATTATGAGGCAAAAATCTCTTCCCCATGTAGCTCCAATCAATATTTATATTTGTACAGTGGCTGGAGAAAAGTATTCAATAATCAGATTAGTCAAGGGCAATGAAATGTCTCTTTTTTTTTCTTTTTTCTTTGATTTAAAATGAAAGGTTGGCATACTTCCATTTACTATTCTTACTATTCTTAAAAAAATCCCACAACATGGCATGGCTTCTTGTGGACTTTCTAAAGATGACTTTGTACCTCAAAACTCAGCAACAGCCTCCAGGTTCTTCTGGAGATTAGTAGAGTAAGAGCAAATGATCTATCTCCACTGCCTTTGCACAATTTGTGGATCCAGTGACTCAGGCTGCAACACTAATCCTGCGGGAGGAAGCATCAAAAGCAGTGGGACAGCACTAAGCCTACCATTCATGCGGGTATATGGGTTAGACTAAAGGCTAACTCCTCTAGACCTGCACTCCAGTCTATCCTTTTGATTAATATATCTTCACTGGACAGTAACTTAATCTTTGTGAAGCATAGAAGACTACGCATCCTGACATGATGTACTGGCGTTCATTTATTTAATTGGAAAATGGCAACATGGCAAAATTCCCAACACAGCCATTGAACTGGACAGGCTAACTTGTTTCTAGCCAAACAGAGTTATCGTGGTCCAGGCAGTTTTTTGTTAATCCACATATATACGCTGATCACCACAACATTCAAACCACACGTAGAGTAAATGAAATTGATCATCTCATTATAATGAATGTCCAGGTAAAAAACCCTAAATCCTTATATTCATCTAGAGGTAACTTTACTGCAACCTACCTTAACATTGTTACAGACAAAGACAAACACACCCCTGTGACAATGGCACTTCCCAACAGCAATGGCTTGAGGAACATGGAAAAGAGCCAAAGGTGTTGCTTGAGCCTCCAAACTACCCAGATCCCAATCTGGGTTGAGCATCTGTGATGATCCATGGGAACCGCGACCTACAACACCTAAGACCCAATCCAAAGAATTTGCTGCCAGTGTCCAGGTGTCAAATACCACAGGACATTATATTACAGTAAAGATGGAATAGGTTCCGAAATTATTTATCTTGATTGCATTTTTATATACAGTACAAAAATCTTATATTTTAACAAGAATATGTTATTAATTTTTGGATTTGGATTATTCTATTGATAACTGTAATAACACACACACACTGAGTTGCACATATGCAGCAATGTACAATCCAACATATAGCTAAAATGTACTTATGATTTATTGACTCTGTGAATGCTGTCTTCTCCAATAGCTTAATACCGTGCGTCACGGTCTCAGTTTTAAAGCCAACTAATGGTTGAGAATCAGGGAAAATCTTCTTGGGAATCCAAGAATTCAGGTACAAAATGGAGTCAGTCTGATCAGTGTATATGAGAATTGGAAGCACAATGTCTAATTATGATATTATAACTAACATTGATCTTCAGGACAAGTAGTGGCTCAGATGGCCTGTTTTAAATGGCAGTGTTAAGTTGCAGTCCATCATAAACTTCAGTAGTGAACCTGCCAAGAGAGTGGAATAACTACCAGGTAGTTTGTTCAGTTTGTTTAAAAATTCATAGGTGAATTCATAAGGCAACCTTAATTATTTGTACTAAAGTGATAACTTAGATTGTTTTTTCATTCTGGTCTAATGAGCAGCTCGTATTGTTTATCTGAAAATTATGATATTTATGGCTTCTAATAATGATTGTCCCTGAATTATACAGCGTGTTTTACAATTAGCATTAATACCGTTAATGCTGCACAGTTTACAACTAGAATTATCAGTCACAAAGGAGACAGTTTGAGTGTCAGACTTTCAGTGTGCCAAATTTGAGGAGACATTACTCATCGCACATGAGCAATTTTTTGTCATTGTTCTTAAAAACTGCTTCAAGGACGGCCCTAACTGAGGTGAGTCTAACCAGCAATCCATCACATGAATGAAGATTATGCTCTTTCTGTTCTCTATTCAAGCATTCATGCGCTGCCAAATTCCTGTGTGCTGTCCTCCTCGTCTTGCTATCGTTAGCATAAGAAGTATAATACATGCAGACAAGTTCACGTTCTTAACATTTTGTTATGTTGCAACCTTGTGCCAAAATCAGTCTACACTCAGCATCGATAAGGGGGAGGCAAAAATGTTTGCCAAAGAAAAAAACAACAACAGGATGAAACGTCATACTGATGTCAGCATAAAGACCCTTCACAATGGCACAATACATCTGTGTGATGTTTCAGGAGTGCAGATGTTCCACTCCAGATTTCTTCGATTAGGTTACCAAAGATAAGAGTTGTTTGCTGTCATGTATGTCTCCATTAGTCAGATACTTCATGATAAGTAAAAATAGTTTGTTATGTAGTGGCTTTTTCAACCTCAGGAGCAGGTGGTATATCAACATCTATTCTCTTTTCATGCTCCATGGCTACACCCAGTGCATTTATCTTGGTTTCAGTGAAGAATTTTTTTTTCTATTCTGTAGTTCCACATGTTTTCACCCTGGACAACAGCAGCATGTTGAAGGAAACACTGAATACTTGTCAGCATTTATCCCCCAGTGTGTTCAATCAGTTGTAAAAAGCAGTCAAGATGTGATTGGCAGTGAAGGGACATGTCGCTAGATTCCTTCACTCTTGTCCTAAACTCTTTGTTTCAAACCCTTTCACCTTCATAATGTGCTTTTCTATTTATACTGACACCTCTTTTGTTGTGTTAGTGTCCTCTCCTCCTGCCACGACCTCTCTTGACCTTTGTAAGCTCCCATGATGCCGCACTATAAGCCCAAATTACCTTTGACCCCTGAGGAGCTGCGAGCCTCAGCCACTGACCAGTGGGAAAGTGGAACCTTCCCATCAAAACACAGGCATGCATGCACACACGCACACACACACACACACACACACACACACAAATTCAAACATGCAAAAAAACAAGAATAGCACAAGCATGCATGAACAGATCAGTGAACACACACATACACACAACCACAATCCTAAAGAGTGAAGGGGGATGGGTGGGAGAGGTGGGTGGGGATTCTCCACCATTATTGATACTCCTCAGAAGAGAACTTTGCTCCTTCTCTAATCGCAGGTCACCTCTTTGTTCAGACTTCTACCTCTGTAAGAAAACTCAATGAAGTGGATGTAGCAAAAGCACAGACTAGAGGAACACAGCAAGGTCTCAGTCTCAATTCTTTTAATGAGACCCAAGAACCTACAATCATTCTGTTCTTCTGTCTGAAATTCTGAACAGTTGTGTCTCTTGGTTGGTGACCTAGTTAACTATTGCACTATGTTTTATTCTTCAGATATCTCAAATCACCAGTCCCTGGCTGCATTATTTATCACAGTCAACATCAAGCCTGCTTTTTTTTTTTTTTTTTAGTCTCATGATTGCTACAAGGTAATGGTGCATCTGATAAATTAAATGAATATAACTGACCCAATATATGTCTTAATGAAATATATATATATATATATATTTCCCCACTGTGCAATATTTGATGCAGGTAATTATCAGTTAATTGCAGCAGTTTATATTTCTAAGTGTGTTTTTTTTTTTCCAGACACTGTTTATATTTATTACAATGCCGTTGACCTAAGTGTCAGCATACGGTCCTATTCTGTCAGTCAAGATAAATGTGTTGAGAGCACTGGTAAAGTGTGTTGGAAGAATGAAAAAGTGTAAGAGAGAGACAGAGAGAGAGAGGATGACTAAATCTGTTCTCATAACTAATTTAGACACATACACGCACACACACACACACAAACACACTGCTATATACATAAAGTCAGAGTGAGACACATGACTGACTGACTGCCTTGGACTGTACATATATTTATAATGTGCCATTGAACAGTCCACACCTTTTCAAAACAAAAAAGATGTAATAAAAAATATGTGTATTAAATGTTTCCAGACCAGGAAGGGATTTATTTTTGCAATAGAGGTTTTATGTAGCTCATGATCACTGTGTCCAAGTAACATTTGCTCTCATTACTGTAACAAAACAACACTTTTTGTCTATTTTACTTTTTTATTTTGTACATCAACAATTTTACTCTCACATCATTTTCTTATTATTTGCACATTAGCCCAGATGGTCAAAACACAAGATTTCTCAAAACACAGCAAACATTTACAACACATCTTTTTTTATGCACAAGCAAACATGTTTTTATGATTTGATATCTAAAGGTAAGAAAAGAAAAAAAAAACTTTATTTTGAGTGGACAGATTTTTGTATGTTTGTGACACTCAGTGAGATGCTGTTCTCACTGGAAAGAATTAGTTGTCTTTTGTGTTTCTCTAAATCTGACCCTCTCTCTGTCTATGACTTGGTTTCATTCATCTGACACATCTCTGCACATAACTGCAATTCATGGGATCATCAAGTTCATGGCAGAGCAGAGTGTGGCAAACATTTGGGCCTGATCACTGGAAATACTGATGGCTGGAAATACTGACCCTCAGAGGCATGCTTCAGCCCCAAACCAGTCATTAGCAGGCTGGTACACACACACACACACACACTGTTATTACCATTTTAAATATACACTCCTGATTGTGTTGCAGCATCAGATGGCTCTAAATTCTGTCCCACCTCTGTTGTTGTTTGATTTCCAAAACAACTCTGGTCACATGATTTGTGATTTGTGGACACAGATTCCTCCAGGAAAAATCTTGCTACATGATGTAACCACTGTGGACGTAAGTTGTGGTATTTGTAATATTCGGCCTCCCCTCACTGATATAAATAAAGTGGCTTAAATAATGGAAACGAGTGGTTTCTTTGGTGGTCAAATCATCATAGCAAGCAGTTGTTTCCCATATTTACCACAAATGAAGTATTCGAAGAATGACACAATTTAACTTTTAATATATACTGTAAAATAAATTGTAAACAAAAATGTATTAAATAAAGAACTCTTGTCTTAAATAAATAACTCTAACTCTTAAACAACTCTATGTCAACTTTTTAGACATGAAAAATACAGAAAATAAGTAAAAATAAAATGGCAGAAAACCCCATTTGCTCATCTAATTCATTCATTCTTTGTCCTTCATTTAATTAGAGTTCAATGAATGCAGAAAGTCTGTTTGTAATAGTATTGTTTCATTGATTGCTTTCATTTTTCCACAGTATTTATCAGTTTATATAATCTCTTCTTGAAGACAGATAGGTTCTCTTTAGTCATGGGGCTGACCTTGTTCCACTTTCCAGGTTTTCAGTCATTAAGGCAGAGGACTGCTGGATGGTTGTCCGAACCCTGCAGACACTCTCGGGAGTCTGTGCTGCTTCTGCAGCTGCACCTTATCAATGTAAGCATACACGGCTCTGGTAAAAGAAAGTGGGCTGTGGTTTGTATCCGTGTCTTAGAAACCACACAGTCAGTCTGAGAGTTGTGCTCTGACAAGGCAGCAGTTACTATTTTACCTCAGGTGAGGAATCCCACTCAGAGCATCTTCAGAGCAGGTGCTTCTTCGCCTCTGTTACTGTATTTATTATAGCTGATACCTTGCTAGGTGTTATCTTGCTTATTATGGAGCAATTTTTCCTTCTCACCTGGGCTGCACCACCTGCGTCGTGTGTGCATTTTGGAACTGTATTGGCTCACGCTGTGGCAGTACTGCTGCTACATGCCAGTTCTTTCTTTTTAAACGGAGTTTCTTTTTTACAACACCTCTCAATAATAGCAATCATTCCCTACGCTGTGTTCAGCATTCTGGAAAATCTTTGCCTTACTTTGCACAAGGATGGCTGCTGTGTGTGGATCAGCCAATGAGAGTCCTCCTATCATAACCACAACAAGCAACTGGAATGAAGTGATAGATTCACATGTTTAGAACTTAACTAGTAATTCTACTGCTCCTCTGATTCCCATTCCTCCTTGTTTGTTCTGTTTGTTTGTAAAGGACAGAAGTTGTATCGTATAACTCAGACACAATAAATTCAGTGTCTCCTGTAAGCTCGTCCTGCATTTGATGCTGAGATGGTACATTTCAAGGAGTTTATCTTGTTATATATCTGCATCACCATCAGACTCTAGCCCTGGGGTGGTTGTTTTCTATAGGTACAGCCTCACCACTTCTCCAATATGATGACATGAAGACAGAGCCTAATTAGTAAAGAATCTCACATGTCTCTCACACTTCTGTTTCTTGTTTCTTCACATTAAAGCCATTAAAAGTCTGTTTATTTAGAAGTCTGTCCTGATTGAAATACTGTATGTTTTCAACATTGCTGTTGACAGCAGAAATAAACATCAGTTCACAAACAAAAGAGAATCAGTTCTTGTGAATTTAATAAATATGGAAAAAGTTTGTGCTGTGAATGCGAATATATACTAATGGGATCCAACTGTGGATTAAATCTAATCACTAATTACTTCTGAAACCAAACCTTCACCCTCGTTGTCATCACTTTTCACCCTCAGGCTTTTTCTCACTCATAAATTTATTGCAGCTCCTCTGCCATCAACAGATCAACCCCCCATTATCAACCCCACTTTTGACATAAGTGCCCTCACAATTTTTCTAACACAAAGCCTGGCAGTAGCAGGGCAGGCCTAATGGACACTGAACACATTAGAGTTGAGGGGCCATGTGTTGTGATGTTTGACTGAAATGCTTTAAAGTGGCAAGAAACTGATTAGGGCATATCTCATGTCAGACACCAGGGACTGTACAGTCTTGAAATTGAGAAATACAAATGATGCTGTAATATCACTGAGGTAAAAGCAATGATAGAGACATATACTGTGCTATCTACCTCCACTTTCTTCCATGATGGTACAGTATTTGTGGATGTTGGTTTTTAATGTGTGATATCTTCACTTTGATGCCTAAATAAAGTTCTGTCTTGCTAGTTATATTTATACTCATGCTGTTTCTGAGAAGGAGGGAAGTGAAACCTGAAAGACTGAAATGGACAAGAAGATGAATATAACATGATGTATTTCCAATGGGGGATGGTACAATTGTTGATTGTACCATTGTTGTTGTCTATTGTGGAATATGAGCAGATTTAGTGGGGGTGGGGTTGGAACCCAAATTAATGGGCATGGCTGCACTTGCACATTTATTGACTTGACAGATGATTTCCTGTGAAATTTTTGTCCCAAAGCCACTATTATTGACAATGGAGGCAAATTTTCAGAGGACTTTCATTTGTGTTGTGAGCTTTGCTTGAAAAATGACCCATAATCTATAAGAATATACATGTACCTATGTAGGAAAAATCTATCCATACAATTATTTTTCAATCACTTATTCAGTGGTTGGGTCGTGGTGAATTGAGGTCAAACAAGGTAGTCCAAATAGCAACACTTTCCAGTTCCTCCTCCTAAATGAGGTTATATAATCTGTCCAGTGTGTTCTGAGTCTAACCCGAGGTCTTCTACTAGTTGGATGTGGCTGGAAAACTTCCAGCAGGGTGTATCCATGAGGCATCTTAATCAGATACCCAATGAGCAGCAGCTGTTCTTTGTGCTCCTCACCTTGCAAAGGAAACTCATTTCAGGCACTCACTTCTGGCATCTGCGATCACATTCTTTCAGTCACTACCTAAAGCTCATCATAGGATCATAGGTTAAGATTTGTAGATGTTTATGGTAAATCAACAGCTTCCCCTTCTGGATCAGCTCCCTCTTCACCACAACAGTCTGGTACAACACCTGCCTCACTATACCAATTTGTCAATCAACTGCCCACTTCATCCTACACTCAGCTGTAAATAAGATCCCAAGATAGTTAAATTCTTTCCAGCATGCCAGCATTTCCTTTCTAACTATAAGTGAGATGAAATGTTTGTATGAAAAATAAGGTGTAAAAATGTTAATCAGTAATAATAATATAATAAACTTTTGAAGATTTTGCTTTTCTCCAAATGTCTTTTTAATGTAGTAAGACCTCATACTGAACATTCAAAATAAACAAGCTGAACAATTTTGATTTGTTATAATTTGCTATAATCTGCAAAACTAGGATTTGGTTTTGTATAATTTTGTGCATCTGTGGTGCAAAGATCCTCTTTGAAATAACTTACAGGGTCAGAAATTCCAGTTTAATTCCATCTCAGAGTACATTTTATCCCTGTGTTATCCAGGTAGTGTAATCAAGGTCTTAGAGTAAAAGCTCCCTAAAATAGAGGATCAGTGAAAATAAAACTTCTGTGAGATGTACTGATCCTAATGATCCTGTTTCTAATCACTTAAAGTCTTGCTGTGCACTGTTTCTAAAAGACAGTTGTTCTGTACACACATTTGACTGTCCTCATCTTGTGATTCGTGCTATACAAATAAAATAGGAATCTATAGACCTCTTTACTACTTTAGTTCATTGAATGCTATTATAAACTCAAAGTCAAACTCAAGTCATTTTTGATTAAATTGGGTCTGACTGTGCAGAGCACTGTTTTTTTAAGATTTTAATAGTCATTATTGCAAGACATATAAATGTATTTTGACCTAATCTCTATACTCTAAAAATTAGCATTTGTCAGGCAGTGATTATATTAGATTTGGATTGAAATAATGGTTAATTTATGATACATTGGTCATTCCAGCTTCATACTACAAGGTTCATTACGGATCAGGCCCTTACAGTGTTACTGAGCACAACTGTATTAGTCAGTTTACACTGCATTTGCTGACTGTTGCATAAACTAACCCTGTGTTGTGGATCTGACAAGAATCACTACAATGTGTTTCTATTGTGCTTTGTTCCACTGAGCATACTACATGTGAATGTGCAAATGTCAATTTGCCAATTGCATTTTAATGAAGTGTTTGTGGAAACAATGTTGCTTTCTTTTTAAGTTTTTTTTCAGTTCCAGATGGGACTCATGTAACAGTTTGGATCAATCAATATGAGGAGACTGAGTTCAAATGTGTTCCTGGTTCCAGTCCAGTTTATTAGAAAACAGTTCAGGATGTGCTGGTAATGTCACACTGTAAAAAATCAAAATTGAAAGAACAAAAGAAGTGTAGTTATTGAATCATTCTCATTTAAATAAAACTATTAATTGTGCTTTGTTTGTGGTGTGAAATGTGGATAACCATGTTTCCTGAACAAGGTGCCTGGGTGATAAAATGTGCAGGGTTGGGGTCCAGGTTCCCACCACATGCCAGGGAGATCAGATGAAGGCACATAGTTGCTGTGTTATGGTGAGCTTTAGTGACGCCCTGTGGAGGTTGCCCTTGGAGCCACATGCAAGCAACAGGCAACACAAGAGGAACATCTGGGTCCAACAAAGCCTAGCTGCAACCTCTCTCTGCACAGCTGGAGTGCATGACCTGTATATATCACTTTGTGGTCACCTTGGTTAGTCAGGCCTGAAACGTTCAAAAATATGTAGACTTTCATAGCCAGTGTTGTATTGTCATCAGCAGTGAACATCTGGAGCAGTGGGAGTTTTCCCAGTGGGTCAGTTGCCTCAAGTTAAGCAATTTGATGCCAAAACATAAAATTTCACTTCTCAGTGACTCCAGAGTTCATGCTCAGACAAAATATGGTGCTTTCCAGAATATTAACAGTGAGCAACCCATTGACCATTACAAATTGTATACACTCATTCTATACAAATACATCAATTAGTGTTAAACACTATAGTTTTTTGTTTTTGAAACCACTAATAAAAAATTGTTGATGGCAGAGATCACTGCTGATCATATAGGCAGTATCACTAGTGGAAGAGCCTTTAAGCAATAAGTTAATATCCAGGATTGTGATCTTCTTTATCCAGTTTTAATTTCTGCAAATGAATACACTGTTATGTTCTCTCTTATTGCCTGTAAGAATAGGGAGACAAAGTGCCAGCAGAGTCAGGCAGCTTCTTCAGGCTTGGCAAGAAGGGAGGTGAGAGAGAGAGAATCTATTGTAATGATCTATAGCACATGGTGTATTTAGAGCTAGTTTAGCGGCTCCAGGCATTTAAAAGGAATGGGAGTACCATCTCTCAGGAACACTTGCAACTTGGTATTTTATTTATAAATCTGCAGCTTACATTTGAGAAGGGCTGTGTCAGAGCACAGTACTATCACACACAACCGTCTACTGTCTTTACCTTTGTTGAATCACTTGCAAATGGCACTGGACTGCATGTTCTTTTGTACACCTGTTGTGCACCTACCTATGTAACCACATATTACTATCTTGATAAAGCACCTTGACTTAAGATCAGTTTATTTTTTTATCAAAGGGACTTCTCTCTGCCTCAAACTAGAAATGCACCTGACCAAAGCTCACCTGAACACCAACTTTATACAATTTGTAAATGAACTGTGCTCATGTTTCTAATGTTTGGTGTGTTTTTATGTGTGTTCTGTGCATATAAGTTTCATAGATATAGCTTTACGGTTTTTAAACCTGTATAGTGTATTTGTGTATGTAGAAAAGTTCTCTATAAATAAAATGTGTCATTCTTCTTATTATAACATGACCATAGTGCGCAGATGGCTATAAGTGTAGAGCAAAGACCAACATCTTAAGAATTATTGTTCATCACTCATTGAAATGTTTTCTTCCATTTCGATTACAATCTGGTTCCTATAATGCACTCAGAATACTTAAATTGAAACACAATATACTGAACTAGTCAGGAACGCTACAGATCAACCCACCAAGGCACTCAACCTGGCCTGCCGCCTGGCCATCATACACCACAACCCAGTACTAGACCTAGTGGGTGGGTCCACAGAATGGTAGTTCTGTGTAGCTTTTGTGGTCTGTGCCAACCCAGGCTCTATGGGTAAAAACCCTGTACCAGACTCTCCCTGGCAAGTCTGGGGGGGGGTTGCTCTTGATCTGGTCTGTACTTTGTAACCAATTTACCTTGGGAGAACCTACCAGGGGTCAGTGCCCCAGACAACACAGTTTCCGGGATGACAGAGACCCACAAATCTCTCCACAATTAACAAAGTGGTGATTCTCTTTCCCCGGTGGGGGTTATAAGACATCTGTTCAGGATATTTCATGGGTGCCTCCCATTGGAGGTTTTTGGGACATGTCCAATTGGTAGGGTAGACCCAGAACAAGCTGGAGAGATTAAATAGTGTAGCAAGAAGTGTAGTGTGTAGTTTCACTGGGGAGAAGGACACCTGGACTACATAGTTAATATATCACAGTGTGACCGGAGCTCAAATAAGAGGCTGAGAATGGATGGATTGTTGATATGCAGAATCACAACACACCTAAACAGAAATGACAAACGTATTGGGCAGCAAAAACAGTTCAATATCAGTTCACAAAACAGATTATTATTACTGGATATTACAACTTCCTCTATCACTGCGCATTATAGGTTTACACAGAGAGACTTACAGAGAAACAGGAGAGGACGTGGGAGTAATAAAAAGTGGGTGAGACAGCCTGGTGGGTTTTGGCTGTCAGCAGATTAACTGTGGTACTGCTGCTGAGATTAAACAAGGAAGAAGAGAACATGCACTGAGAGATGGAGGCTTGCTGTCTGAGTGAGAGACTTGAGTGAAATGAAGAAAAATCACTTTGAAACACACATATGAACACACACACACACAGACAGACATACAAAGAGCCAACGATGGCCTGAGAACAGTGAACGGGGGTGGATAGCTCATCTGACAGGCCGGGCTGGCTTTAAAGAGGTGGAAAAGGAAAAAAACAAAGAAAGATGCTGAGATAAAAAAGAGGTGGCACTTTGCTGGTGGGTTGTTAAACAAACCATTTTCTTTGTCAGTGACAAACTCACATTAATATAAAGTGGTATCAGATAGAAGAGGACCCCTGTGTAAGCGGATACTAATTCATGGATGAATGGAGACACTGAATCCAATGAAACCTTTAGCCTAGATATAATAAAAGCTGCTACAATCAATATTTTATATTAACAACTTATCAAATGATTCCGTGTAATGTCAAGTCTGTCCTGTATCTCAGTGTATAAAAAGGCAATGGTTTGCTAAAGAAAATTATAACATAATAACATAATAAAAACATGGTTTTACAGCATTTAGACTCCACAGATGTAATGCTACTCTGTAAAACTGATGGTTACAGTTACAACTTTGTGTTTAAGTTGTACTTCTTACTGTGCAAAAGAATTCTAATGTCCTGATGATGGAAGAATCAAATGCTGCACCCTTTTAAAAACTGTACTCTGAGCAGTCAGAATGTCTCATTGGCTCATACTTTATACAAAAAGAAACCATTTCTCCAACATGGAGTATCAACACTGTTGTGTTTTTTGTATTTTAGCCAGTTTTCATTGCAACAAATTTTCCCATCAGAACACTCCCTACCTTTATACTTTGTCATTTCCTTGTTCCTTCAAAATCCCAAAGTAAACTCTCAACTGGGGAAATTCTATTAATTTAATTCAGTTTTATTGGTAGTTTTCACTGAATAGTTTTGTAACCTACTTTGGACACTGTGACTACATGCACTACAGAGACCGAGGTAATAAGCGTATCTGAGAACAGACTAAGAATAGCAGACAGCAACAGTCTGGGCACAGTGACTTCAGTGTTATTCGTTTTGCTGTGTAGAATATTAGACTTCCGGGGCCAGCGAAGCCCAGACTGTGGTTTCACTTGATGTCAGCACTTTATTTCTTCACCAAACAATCATTTCTTGTCTGTGTGGAAACAGCAGATTGGTAGTTGGCTGTTATCAAGTAGTCAGAACATACCACTCTGCCATCATGTCACACAGATACCGCATACGATGAAGAGGATGCCATCAGGAGAATAGTATGTATTGCCAATAACACTTAATCAGACTCTTTAGCTCGCACTGTTCATTTCATAAATAACAATGATACAGCTTCACTGCTTCAGCTTCACAGATTCTTGTGGTGCTGATGTAGACATGAGCTACTGCTTATGTGAAAACATAACTGATCATAGCTTTAAGGATCAACAGAAGCCTTGGACCAGGTATGAGTATGTCATAAAATAGATGATAAATGTGTGTGTTTGTGTGTGTGTTGCCAGGGTGGTTGTGTTGTGTGAGCCATGCAGAGTAACAGACACAATAATTATGGGGAGAAATGTTCCTATTCCTTCTATGAGCGGTGTGGCCAGTTGGTTTTGATTGTGCTACACGATCCATTGATCATTTCTCCAAGTCCTCTCTTTGTTGGAGGTTGTCCCATACAACTTCAGGTGTCCACAGACAGTCACAATAAGTTCACTTTCTCTTTTTCTGATTCTTTGTGACATCAACCCAAGATCAATGTTGACAGGTTTTTGCAAAATAGTTTTTTTCACTCAAGTTGAATATTGTCAATACACATGTGTCTCTGTGTGTGTTTGTCAACTTACATAAATTCATCTGTTTTTGTTCTGTCTTTGCATTAATATGCCACAACAAAACTTCCCTCTGTGTTTGGTCTGAACACACCATTTGCTTTTCCCTATTCGTTTTGTGTTGTGTTGCTCTTAGGTACATAGGTAAATAAGAATAGACGTTGACACTGTCACAATACTGCTTTTCAATAAAGATTATCTTGTGGGAAAAAAATTGTATATATTTAGAAGAACAGAAAGGTCTCTTGGCTTATAGCAGAGTTCACTGAAATGTATGGTTGAATTTATTAACTTTGTCTACTATATGATGATATATGTGTGGATAAGCCAGGAAAATGTAAACAAACCCCATGTAAACAGAAACCAATCTAGTACCTGTTTGCATGGATTTCATTACCATGACTTTCTAATAACATCTATACTTCTGCACAGACAGACACAAGGGTCTTGGCCTTGAAACATCTGGCCACACTGATGTCAGGGTGGAGCGGGATGGGGAACTGTCAGCTCAGGTTAACATTGAGGTGGTGCAGGAGACACACACACACACACTTATCCACTACTCTGATGAGTGATGACACCCAGACAAAACAGACACTAGTCTGTCAGCCATTATACAGCAGGATTTAGGATTTAGCAGGAGCATTTAATGGTTAATTACAGTAGCATAACACAAAATCATAGATGTGCAGATTTACTGCTTTTAATATATCCACTGTAAAATAATTGACTTAAGTATGCATCTGTACACATGTACCTGTAGTGATTTTTTGTAAAATGACAAATTAAGTGTTTAACACATTGATTACGGCCTTATATTATATTATATTATATGTTAGTTAGGTCTTCATTATACCCTGAGTAAGAGACAAAGATGTCAGTTCTTTCACCTGTTTCCAGCAGGTGCAGGACAGAAGTATAATAATACAAAATATAGCAAAGTTGAAAAAACACCAAAAAGTACTATCACTCTTACACTCTTATCCTTCTATTCTTTAGAATAAACTACACAGTTCAAGCATCTTAAAATTGTGCAAGAATTATACAATTAAAACAAATTGCTTCCTCAGTTGAAGTCATTACCAGTAACATAAGAAGATGGAGGTGATTACCCTGCCGGTAATTCACAGCAGTTAGTCATGTAACATACAGATACTAAGCCAGTCTGACAGTCTTTCTTTTCTATTTCCTCTCAGTTCGCTCAATTACCAACTTGTGTAATGACATGACTGTTTAAGAGTTCATCTGAAATCCTCAGAATCAGAAGAGATTAATGCTGATCATAAACCCAAACTGCGTACCAATAAACACCAATAAAAATAAACTTTTGGTACTTGGTACCTTGGCACTATAGTTTCACTGTTCCTCTATCCTATACGGAAATATCCGCATAATTCGTAATATCCTATCCTATATGGAAGTGGTTGCTGAACATAGTAAGTGTGCCACACTAGGTGACTAGGGAGTAGGTGTTGTTTGATTTTGCATCATGCTACAGTCCTTCATGTGCAAACCTTAGTTCTTCTTTTTAGTTTGTGTACAGGGCAGTAACTCCCCCAAGCGACAAAAGTACCCTGTTAAGTCTGCACCAAGCCTGGGGACAAGAGCTGAGCCTGAGGGACAAACACTGGGAACAAATGTCTCATATGTTGATGTTCCATAACCTGCAAGCTCCACAAATAATATTTACTGTCAAAGATGGCATCAGAGTTGAACAGAGGAGTACCGTGATGAATACAACATAAAGACAGTACACCTCAGGACAAGTGTGTATATAATTAGTATATAGTTACTGAAAGTAAGTCATTCAGTGATGTCATGTTAGCACTGTGTGCTTAAAGAATTAAAGTATAGTAATCATTCCTAAAAATATGCTATGACTGCTGTGCTATTATAATTATATTAAATTATTACTCATTCAATGTATAAATAAAAAATTACCTTGAGCTATTTCTATATATACATATATCTCTGGGCATCGCCATCTATAGTAGTACATTATATAAGCTCAACATTGACATTGTATGTAAAATGTAAATCTTGGAAAAGCCAGAGGTATAAACTTGAGTAAACACTCAAGTCAAGTATATTACATTTATATTGAAGTGCGGCACTTCAGTAAATGTACATTACATTACATTGTCATCAGTGTTATTTAGACCTAGTTAAATTAACAACTGAAAATACACAAGACTGTCAGGGCTGTGAGGGGGCTGTGTTGGCATTAGAGTAACATTAAAGTAACAGTTAAAGTGATATAAAGGCTGCACTGTAGACATGCTTGAATATGACTGGACATTACCAATCAGCTGAGAACCACTCATCAGCTGGATGAGTCAGAGATTGTTTGATTGCTTCATTAAGTCAACTGAGTCTGGCTGAACTCCAATAATAACCTTGTTCTGATTACCAACACAAAAACAGTACGGATATTTGAGTTAGAATAGTGAGCATTTCACTCAGGATCAGAATGAAAAGGTCTTCAGATTGTAAGATTTGACACAGAGGATAAAGAATAAGAAAGGTAGAATTTATTTGTGCATATTAGTACTAAAGCTAATGAAAATGTCAATTCTTGTTAGGAGCCTCACAGACAGCAAATGCAGTAGTGATCAGCTCTGCAACAACTGGGAATCAAAGTGTCTCATATCCATCACATCAGCTGACGACAACACTAACTGGACCTGCTCTAATTCTCAAAAAAAAAAAAAAAAAAGCTTCAACATTTTGGCCCTGATATATGATGCTGAATGGACCAGAGGTCTGGCTGATGGTTTGACAGACGACACCAGCGCAGTCCAGTAAATCTCCCATCTCCAGGCTTTTCTTTTTTTTCCACCGCACCAGATGTTTTACTGCTTTCCAAGGAATTCCAGCTCACAAGATCTATTGCCCCAGTCTAAAAATGACTGTTGCAATTGGAAAATAAATATTTCATTTGGCCAAACATATACAGGCCTGTCTGAGAACTGACATGAGAGTACTCAATGGTTTGGGAAGCAGGCACTCTCAGATGTCTATTGATGGTCGGTAGGACACTATTGAGATAAATGGCGTAAATGCACCAGTTGCTGTCTGCAAAATTCTAGAGGTTTAGGTTTAGTCATTCATTTGGGTCCTTTTCAAACATTTCCAGTCAATGCCCAGTCTCTGAACACTGCAGATGGTGCATCATTGATATGTCAATTAACATCATTTGCAGTGGTAGATCAACACAACAATAAAGTATTACCCCAAGTCAGTGATCAACAGAAGGGAAATTACCACCAAAATAACTTGGACATTTAATTGCACTGAAGGTTTTGATACACAAATGCACCAGACATATTTTTTATTTTTGTCATAAACCAGACAGATTTTATACCCATGGTGCTGAAAAAAAAACTATGTCATTCATCATTTTTCATTATGGTTGAAACAAGAATAAACCCAAAAAAAACTACATTACTTCTTCATAACAACACTATATCACACAATAAGTCATATGTTTAATGAGTGAGATGATTGTTTAACCTGTCAGCTGGTAATCATACTGACTGACTGATTACACAGGATGTTAGTAAATAAGTGGCCCCAAATTTACAAATAATGTAGATGTGTTAAAATGAACCTAGGTATGACAAATAAAAACTAAAAACAAAGAATTCAAGCAACCTCATTTTTTTGTGTACAATTGCTCCACTGAACATATTCCTGAGAGAAACTCATTTATTCTCCACCTATCCAAAGTCATTAGTCAGTGCCAATGACTTATCAGTCATTAATCCTTGGCATTATTTTTTGACTAAACAACTATACTAAAATAGTATAGTAAAGTTATAGGTCCCCATGAAAGCTCAGCTCTGTTTTTGGTTTTGGTTTTGCACAAGTTCACAACCAAGACATTAAAAACTCCACAAATACGTGATTTTACAAAGGCTGTTGTAGAACTGACATGACAGTGGTAGACTCACAGTATTGATGTGATGCAGAGGTGAGGAGTGTGAGGCATGTGTTTGTCTCACTGCAAAATAAAAGCTTGGTTACAAACATCAGGAGCTCCAGTGCAGCAGAAAAGGTACTGTATGCCATAGTTAATGTGACCTAGTTTGAAAGCTGTCACCTGTCAAAACCTTAACATTGCCATCACCTCACACTCTAACACACACACATGCACACACAAGGTTTCATTTATTTATGATTTTTAGGCAAGGAAGTGAGAGAGCATGTTAGTTTGTAGCCGCCATCAGTGATGAATATGTTTGAATAAGCATATTTCATACACTGTGTACAAACAGAAGCTGACAGACCATTAACAATGCTCTCCAAAAAGAGCAAGCTGTAAGTGTAAAGACAGCAAATTTCAGTTCAGGACAGATTCAAAAATTTCTGCAGCTCGGCCAAGAGGCTGTGACATAAAATAGCAGATTTGAGACTTGGAGGAAATTAAGAAAGTTGAGACACTTTCTGTGAGCACCATTGTGGAAAACTATGTTTTGTTATATAGTATATTTAACTGGCTCAGTGACAGGTAAAACTTATGTGATTTAACTGCAGATATCAATGGGTTTTACAGTGCTGAAGAGGAAAACATCTTGACAGCTGCTGAATGGACTGGTATACAAATGTGTGCACACATTCATGGTCTTGTGAATGACCAAGGATGAATCTTAAATTGGTCACCCATCCTAACTTGTTTGCAAATACAGTTCAGCAGATCAACATCTACTAAATAGATTGACACATGCTTTCCAGATGATGCATCCTTAGCTCATACTTATTATTATTATTTTATAATAAAATTATTGCAATCCATCTTGGGTTTCCCGTGCTAATACAAAATAGTGTCCATTCAACTCCAGTCCAATGGGTACTGGTAATAGTAACCACACCACATTAGATAACTTACATAGAGATGGATGAATCCTATTAGATCTGCATGTTTCTTCTTATATTTGTCGCTTTAATGAGACGGGTTAAAAATGGTAGACTCGTAGTCACTTGACATTACAGGGGACACGCTGTTCTGTGTACTGATGTAGCAACATAGAAGTGTTCAAATTGAGTATGCAATTCTATTCTGCCCGGAGTCTTTCTGGGATGCATTTAGTTTGATAGGTTTGTTTCATTTATTTATAGAAAAACCACACAGGTAACAATGCTAATCGCTGCACTATTGGGCCTATATTTTCTACCCCTTTATCCCGCACACCAGGTCGGGGGAAGGCGAAGGACCGTCACCAGCTCATCGCAGGGCCACATATACAGACAAACAACCATTCACATTCACATCCACACCTATGGGCAATTTAGCATGCTCAATTCACTTAGCCTCAATGCATGCATGTTTTTGGCTCTGGGAGGAAACCGAAGGGAAACCCACACAGATATGGAGAGAACACACAGAAACACAGAACGACCCTGCACCCAATCCAGGAGCAGAACCCAGGGCCCTTCTTGCTGTGAGGCAACTGTAGTAACCCCTGTGCTGCCCTTAATAATAATAATAATAATAATAATAATAATAATAATAATAATAATAATGCTACTACTAATAATAATAACAACAATAATAATAAAGAACATGTTTTGGCTAAAAATAGATGAGTAGACAGTAAACCTGAAACAATTAATTGTCTTTCTTTCTTATGGTCAGAAGATGTCACAAAATTATGAAAAAAGTAAACTTTTGTATTAGTCATCAGATGTATTAATATTGAACCGATAACAGTTTTAACATGCTAATCCTTACTGATGATCAGTACATGTACATGTGTCAGATTCAGAGTAGAACATGGTTGACACATAGGTCTGCCATGTAAAGCCTGCTGCTGTTACACACTGACCTACAGCAAATCCGCCTACTCAGGGCTCTAATACTTGATGTGCGATCAATAGAGATGGCTAAAGTGCCATTGCTGGACCATTAGCTTTGTACCACAGGCCATTTACACTCCCACCCACACCCCCACCTCCCAATATAAAAGCTCACTTTACTTGTTTCCTCTGCTGTTGCTTCCTCTGTCACTTACCAAAGTACAAGTGTTTCATCAAAACAAGTTAGTGAATTTGTTTTGTATCACAGAAGGGTTGACATAAATATAAATGCACAGACTGGTTTACTCAAACATCGTGAGCCATTCTTCCCATGTTGCACTAATTACATGCAGCCTGCTTACCTCAGCTGACTGAAGATCATGATGTCAACTCAATAATATTAATAATGCAGGACTCAATACATCTGCTTGCACTCAGAAGAAGCCTTTCTATGCCAGTGCTAATGTTACATTTACACTGTGGTTGTATTTAGTAACTAACAACGGGGCTGATTGACTTAGTGAACAATAAATTACTATCATTGCCACAAAATTTGACACCTGTATTACAAAACAGCACATTTGTCGAGACTGATGATGTAAATGAGCTACAGATTAATTGATCTAACTTTGTTACAGCCAATTGAGACTTGAGCTGAGATCTGAGTGTTTAAGACGTGTCTGGAAAGAAACAGAACAAAAATCAAAGTGCTTTGAAAAAAAAAGATTGTGTTTCAGAACTGCAGTCATGTACTTTCACTCCCCTCATGGGAGGAATGTTTGTTAAATAGTACTGTCAGCCAAATAGAAACATCTGTGATTGCATGAAAAGATTCCAAGATCAATCTAGGAGATTTTTTTTGGAGGGGAACTGATCATACTGTGAGCTGCTAGGTTTCAGCAGGATCTAATTCAATCAGAAGCAATAACTGACTTTTGGATTACTGATACAGGCTGGTATTAAACAGTGGCTGTATAATTCAATTTATATGCAGCTGCCATTGTACTTTGACCATAATAGTTAAGTTGATTACCTCTATTCTAAACAATCCCTTTAACTCCGTATTTTGTTTTTTTATTCATCTGTTGTTGCATTTCAAAATCTTGTCATTTAACTTAATCAAGTACAGTAATACCATGACACATTAAAATGGCAATACTATGATTATTTTGTAAAGATAGTTTTATTTTTAATAATACAGGTCTCACAGTTCTACTTGAAAATACATATGTATGCACATCTGTTCTCCAGTGCAACTGGAGAAGAACAACTGCTACACATTTACTTCACAGCTAAACAAAACGTGGGCTGAGAGAATAGACCACCTTTGAAATAGGCTGAAATTGGGTAAGTAGCAGCTGGATTATTTTTGGGAGAATTTTATAATTTCCCAATATCCACACACGAGAGTACTCCTTCCTCAAAGGCAGCTGTGCTACTAACCACAACCCACAAATGAAATCAAGTAATAGATCTATATATTCAGAACTTGGTTGTCTTCACACTTTTCACAACTTTCTTGGCCCAGAGGTGAACAGCATGAAACATGGACAGCTATGCAATCAAATTAAGAATTATTAATTTATTTAATTTATTTTTAAGAATTGTCACAGGTTTTCCTAAATTAATCCTCCTAATAAATTAAATTAAGGCATCACCTCAGGTATGATTATGTGGCATTTTTTTGTGCATTCTGGTTAATCAGACATGCTAAAATTCATCTGTATCAGTGCTTGATAACCATGTGAAACAACGAGTGGGAAATGTATATGATCGTATACGTTGACAGTGAACGAAGAAGTTGAGTACACAAAACTCATAATATGGTGCTCTGACAAGTAAATACGATAACAAATCGTTAATTGACTGTTAATAGAAAAGTCAGGCTATTTTATTTCTGTAGCTTCATATTGTCATATGTTTTATGTAATTGTTTGAGCAGTTTTGTCTGAGTGTTTTCTTTTCTGGTTAATTCTGCTATGACTTTGGGAATATTGCATATTTAAATACCGCATTGACCCGAATATAAGCCACCTTTTAATTAAATTAGTGAGCAAGCTCATGATCTGTAGTAGCATAGAATGCATCATCTAGGGGTAGATTTTTTTGTTTTGTTTTTGTTTTGATCATTATTTGTTGGGGATTTTTTCCTTTAATGATAGAGGCAGTGTAGAGAGACAGGAATGGAGGAGAACATATGCAGTGAAGTTTGTCTAGAAGGGGATTCGAACCAACGAACAGTCTACCAACCACTTGTTAACCATAATGCACGGAGGACAATTCTGAAACAATGGCCACAGAGTGCCACAGTCAATGTGTGTGAAAAGACTGCATTAAATGCATTAGTATTTCAGTGTCATCTATCACACACATCACTGAAATAATCATCTCTGATTGTACAGATCTGAATAAGAAATGACACAAGCCTTCATTTCTGTTGCATTCCTCCTCTCAATATTCAGCAGTATTCCATGAATGACATATTTTCAACAAGAAAACAACTCTTCCATAATGTCCATTCATTTGCTGATAGCGTAAACTTGGAATACACCCTCCCCCCTCTTCCCCAACCCCCTTCTCTTCCTGCTGTATCTTCAGCACAGTGTGCCATTGAGTTGACTTTAATCCCTGCCTTCTGCCTCTCTGCTGTCAGCTCTCTGCACTTCAACAGCTTCCCTCCACCTCATTACTGTTAGTGAATGACAATGCAGGACTATTCTCCTGAGAGGAGGAGGAGGAGTAGGAGGAAGGTAGGAGGGCTGGGATAAGGAGGCTGATGGGATTTAGAGTGACGGAGAGCCACCAACATATCATCACTCTCAGTCTGCGCTTAACTCTGCTTCGTCAACCTGTATGTGTGTGTGTGTGCCTGCGTGTGTGTGTGTGTGTGCATGAGTGTGTTCATGTGTGCCACTAGTGCTGAGGAAGGGAACATTTTGTCTCATTTTCATTCTGCCTCCTTGGTACATAAGAGGAATACGTGGGAGAGAACAGATTCATGTGGCAACTTAATTCTTTGTCATCTTTGCTATTTATTTATTAACCTGAGGACCATGAACAATGAGTGCACACACACACATACACACAGAGATTCATGACAAAATGGCATTGTAATTATATGCAATTTTAAGTTATTTGATTTAAATATCCTGAAATAAACCTATTATTATTATATTGTATTGCAGATTGCACACTCTACTTTTCAGTTTCTATATGTTCTATCCACACAGAATGCCTTATGTTAATCATGACTCATTACAGAGATTTATTTTTATCTTTTGTATAATAGAAACACTAATTGGCCGCTAATTAATTACTCTACAACCTCAATAAGGTTTATGAGTTGCACAATTTCTGCTAATATATTTCCACACGTTGTTGTGACATCTCATACATAGTAGTGCCTGGCTTGACCAGGTTTGTTGGGTCTTTCAGCGTCATCCAGATGACCTGACTCAGTCCCCATACTGTGTATGTGAGTTGTCCCCATAATCCACAGCAATCACGAAGGTTTCTCTGCTGTCTCTGAAGCTCTGCAGATGGCTTTACTTTTACACGCACCGATGATTCCTGGTAAAGCTGTAGACAGACACAGCATTTTATTTTTCCAAAACCCCTGCAAAGTCCCAAAAATAGAGGTTAGATGGTCTTGGCAGAGCAGGAGTACATAGCACACATGCTGAAAGGAATTTACCATGGAAAGGTTCATCTCTCCACAACCTAGACCATAAGAACTTGAGAATAATCCTTTGCATGTTTCATTGTATCCTGCTGCCACATCCCAGCTATCTGACTTGAATGTAGCACTATTTGACCATAATTCTTGGTTTCCTGGTAAATTCATTGAATGGTTTTGTTAGCAAGTTATACTCATGACCCGTGAAAGTTCTGTGTTCAATTTTCTGCAATTCGGTACGATAACTGGTTAACCTGCTTAGTGCAATTTTTAGTTTGCAAATCATAGCACAAGACATAACATGCAGTAGAAACAAGTGGAATTATCTCACCTTGACTTGTCCCAGAAAGTTAAAATAAGATTTACCACTGAAACCTTGAAGTTTCTGCAGCTTATAAAACACAGTTAAACAAACACACACCTCTCAGTGCAGCTAATTAAAACCATTTGTTGCTCCAGTCACAGTGAGTGTTTTACATAAACGTGGTTTGAGGGATTGACTGAAGGTGACCAGACATGGCCATAATGACCACTATAATGGAAACCACATTCCCATCAAGAGCTCCTCACAGGTTACATGTGAAAACACACTACATTAAAACACTCGACAGGAGTGGCTCTATAAATCCTTATGACTGTTCCTATGAACAGTTTCCAGGTGTGGATTAATGACACACTGGGAGACAGGATGTCACAGAGGTTGTGCTAAAGGAGTGGTGCATTAATGAAGCCAGAAATCCATGCTTGTCTTCATTTATGGTATGAAGTTCACTCAAGTCAGTGTGTCCATAGCTGCAAATACAAAATTATAAATAAGTGGCCATCATTAAACTTGTTGCAGATTTGCATATTTGACACTGTGTACCTTTATGCTTTAACAAAATAGTATAGACTAATTCATCAAAGTTGACTCATATTTGGGGCTCATTCTCTTCGAGGGGGGTCATGGTTTACAACCTTGACCGCCATGTGACTGAACAGGGGGCCAGTGTCTACAGTTGGTTTTTATGGTGTCTTTCCAGCACTCATTCCCAAATTTATGGGCTAATATTTACTGAATGAAGTGGTGGCCGGGTGGGGGCAGTTTACTGGTAAAGGTAAAGGTTTAGGTACTCTCAATAGCACAACAACTTGTTGGCCATAACACAGTCAAGTGAAACAATTTCTCTTTGTTTTTTAAACCTATATGTTTAATCGATATGGGCCATAAAGTCAAAGTAACTAATTAGGTTTTTTCCATGGAGGAGAGGGTTAGTTTGACACATGGCAGTAAGGTAAAGCTGTTTACCATGATGATATATTAGAGGTGTAAAGCCTGTTACCTGCCGCTCTTCATTTAAGATCTCATTGTCTTTTGCACTGTTCTTCCCTGACAATCTGAAGTCAAAACTGAGCTTTATCCCACTGTGTGTATATTTACTGGATTACACCAGTTTGTCATTGAAGAATTGCACCACAAATGGAATTTGGTAATAAGTACATGGCATTTCCTGTAGCAACCAAGAGAAACACTTTTAAAGTGGTTTATTGCAGAAATTAAATATGACAGCTCCAATACAGTCAAAAATATCGGTTACATAGTTTAGTGAAAGTTTTCTGTTGGAGAAAATAAGTCCCATCCCTCCCACTAGTAAGGTCAGAATTATTCAGTGAGGGGGAAAAAACTAACAAGAGCAGACACAGAGAAGAGTCTGATGCCAGCAAAATACTTGGTCGCACTCCAGTGTTGATTGGGTATTCTTTGTAACATCTTGGTGAGTGTTTTTTTTTTTTTTTTTTGGCAAAGGTGTGGCTGGTGTAACAATCTAGTGCTGTAGTTGGCATGTGATGATTGGCACATGGCACTGAAGGAAGGGTTGTATTTTCCATGATTAAATGTGGGATCTACATTTATTTGGTGTACTGCAGTGCAATATTACAACTAAGTAACAAAACTTGTAATCATAATTCATGAAAAGACAATACGTAAACCAATATAAAAGGTGTGTATGGGTCTGAACCAGCACACCTGCTTAGACCTTTGAAAAGACATTAATGGTTGTTATGCTTGTTACAGTTACAGTTGGGCCTTAACAGCTACACCATTGGCTCTGTGAAACAAGCTTAAAGCTAAAAAGTTAATGTCATTCTGCTAACATAAAATGTTAATGTTGACACACTGACGTTAACCAGATGTAATGTGTATCATGTTCACCATTTTAGCGATGATGTTAGTCTGCCGAGGATGAAAATTAATGGCAATAACATAGAACTGAAAATGAAAATTTGACCTATTTATAGGAAAAAGGAAAAGTTAGGGACTTTCCAATATAATTACAATTCATTCTAATGTCAGATTTCATGGCAAACCATTGAATATTACTAAGAACACCAAGGTCATTAGAATATAGGACATTAGGTGTCACAAAAGGATATGTGTGAAGTGCAACATGTTTTTGATGTTTTTAAGGTTAAAAATGGTTTTTCTATTTAAAGGCAATGACTGGGTTTAAACAAACTCTGTTCATCACATATCCTGGTGTGATCTTGTTGTTGTTACAAGCCTGTTTTTCTTTACAATTGTTTCAAAGTAACTGAAGAAACAGTGAATTCTATATTCTTCATTTTTTCTGTTTCTCTTGAGACTGAATTTATGATATATATTTTTGCAGTTACCAATGTGCAGAAGTAAGGAGTCTTGTACAGTATATGCAGTGACTCATCAAAGCAAATTTGTGATGAGGCCCGGGCAGCTGCACTCAACCAGAGAGACGGTCAGAGTTCAGTGATATTGAGTTGTTTGGGGGAACATAGCACAATGGGTTTTCATTGATCACAGATATGTTGCTTGGTAAACATGGCAGCTTGAAAACCAACATATCAGCAGGAGTGTGAGGCTCCAGCTCCTACTTCACAGCAGCAATAGCTCTCAGCCTGAGAGTTCCCACAGTCCATGTCGGATAAGGTTTTGCTGATTAATCAGTAAACTATAGCAAGACTCACCAGGGGCCAACTGAGATTTAGAGAATGAGGTTTGGTGTTGTTTTCTTGTTGATGATAGTGGATATGACCCTACCTGTTTTGTTTTTAACTGAGAAAACCCTGTCTGCACACACTGAAAGGTGTATATAATAGTGTGCGGTGGCTATCCCTCATTAAAGGGCTGAAACTTTGACATTTTGACCATTGACTGGCTGTTGGTGTAAATCAGCTCTTTCTACCTTCACTCCCCACCAGCTTTTATGACTACCAGCAGCCAGACTACAAAGAAGCTGTTACTTTGGTTGTGACTTACACCAGTCACTTTATCCAAGCCATATGTGTCTGAAACCCTGGCCTCCACACATACTGTCGATCAGCACCTGTGCTGCTCTGAAAATATACTCCCTAAGAAATTTAATTTTGTGCATTTGTGTGTGTGCATGCATGTGTGTGAGTGATCTCGCATTTCTGTGGACATCTGCACCAGTGCTCCATTAACTCAGAGCAGGTCTATAATGATTCTGTGACACAGAGGCCCACACCTCATCCCTCACTGATCACACACTCCTCTCCCAGGACAGCAGAGAGCGAGATGGGACAGGAGAGAGAGGGATGGGTCAGAGAATGAGACTCAAAGTTCAGACAATGATAGGGTGACATACATAGAAAAACTATAAGATGGAAAATAAAGTCCAGGATAAAAAAAATGATCATTCTCACACTAAATGTAACCACAAGTGCAGGGTCCCAAACATACGGTAGAGCTAAGTTTTGTCCTTATATCACCACAATCGTCTGGGGTGAAGTTAACAGACCATTTAACCTGGGTTTAGACCAAACATGTTTTAAGAAGGCTGGATGCCTTACTGACTGTATCCCAGTGTGTCAGACAAAACTGAGATTTGCTGCCTTGTTGTCTGCTGTCTGACAGATGCATATTCTGGATACATTTCTGCATTCATATTATAAAAACAATAGCCTTCTGTGGCTCCTAGTTATGAGCTTATTTCTGAAGAATCTTCATCTGTTCAGAGGTTTTGCTATTGGTGCATTTTCTTGTCCATCCCCTTAGGGGGCATGTTAGTAGTGTCTTGTCTGGACATGTTCCCACTTGAACTTTTCACCCTATAATTTACAGTTTTTTTTCTGTATTTTCTTTTCTTTTTTTTTTTTCAAAAACAATCCATAGAAATATATGGTTTACATTTTTTCAACACAAAATATAAAAAGTTTAGAAGTTTGTGACAATACTTTAAAAACTAAAGTTCAACTTGAAGAGAGGGAGCCTCTTAAATTCTGATGTGTTTTCCATCAACCCTTTAAACTGCTTATCTTTACCATTCTGGGGCTTCGTTATTTGAACCAAGTAGCCCATAAAAATAAAAAAGCTAAATAACATTTGATAAGTGATTTGAGAGGATTTGAATTTGATAAGAAAAATCAATGTTGCTATTAAATCAACTACCTTGCTGTGACAGGGACTAAAATGACTGTCACTCAGGTAATTTGTAGAATTTGATGTTGTTTTTGTAACATGGGGTATTTTTTGGTCTGAAAGCCCACTTAGTCAGTTACTCTAGGTCTAGTCCTTACAGGATATAACAAAACTCACTTTCATCATGTGTTGTCATTATATCATTATACCTGCATTTTGTCTGAGAAAGTAAATGAATATTTTCATCAAGCTTCATTTCCCCAATTTACACACTAACGAAGCTACAGCAAGATTGTATACTATAATGTATGTAATGTATCGTTCTGAGACATAACCAGTGAATAAATATATGTATATACTGCATATATTAAACTGTATATGTATAATATTGCACATAAATGCATTGTAGTTTAGCTTAAGTGTAGAGAAATATGAGAGGAAACTCATGAGCAGATTTCTCCTTCCCTCACTCCCTCCCTGCTGTTAATGCAGTCATGCACAACTGGGCCAGTCTTTCCCAGTGCGCTCTTTGCCAGATTATTCTTCATGCATGACAGAGACCACTGCTGCCACACAGCGCCCACACATGTACCAGTTTAAACTGAGCAGCAGTGGCAGAGAAGTTGGTGAGGGATATAATGGTGCTTGTTCTTCGAAACATGCCACATGAGGCGAAATGTCACGCTAGGTGACCCCACCTAATATAACCACCATCTATGCTTATTTCAGCTTATAGTTTTGGTTTAGTATTATAATATATTACTGCTTTTCTGGCCATCAGCTCATATCTCAGCAGCAGCTGAGCATGTTGTTTTGATGTGTCCTGTCCACATGGGTTCATGAAGAATTTTTACATACTAGTTGTTTTGGTCCTTCTCCAGAAGCAATGCACTGAAGACAGTCATATGTCCCAGTTCTGTACTATAGTACAGTACTAAGTGTACTTTTCACCCAACTTTATCTTCTGTACATTTTATTTGTGAAATGTTAAATGGATAAAATGTACATTTTTCTCTAACAGATGGTTCCAGACACTTTTGTTGTGGCTCCAAATTGTGATCAGGTGCTTCCTGTTTGCTTTAATTATCCTGAAGATGTGTATAAAACTTGACTGGATTCCACCTGTGGCAACTTGACTTTAGTGGCCATAGTTTAAAAAGACACAAATGTTGGCAAAAACAAACCATGAAGTCCTTGGAACTGTCTGCAGTCATCTTATAACACTACCAGACATAGATCTGGGAATGAATGGTTTGAAACTACTTCTTAAGTTTTGATTGTTCCCAGGAGCACAGTGGCCTCAACTGCCTCAAGTAGAACTAAATAAACAAGTTAGGAAAGCCTGTTTAGAGATGTGACCAAGACCAATGAGCTCTCTAAAGGAGCTTCAGAAGGATGACCTTCTCAGCAGTACTCATAGCAGTGTCTATCAGACTTTTATCATAGAGTTGATAGATGGGAAACTCTTTGTGTATAAAAACACATTGTTATATACTTTGAAAAAAATCTCTTGACATTTCAGAACAAAAATCCAGCAATAGCTAAACTATAATAAAGGTGTATGGTTCTCAGCAGTGGGTATGGGAACGCTGATCAAAACTGAGGGAAGGATAAGTGCAGCCAAATACAAGGAGGTCTTTAAAAAACCTGCTCCATAATGTATGGGACCTGAGACCAGGACCACAGTTCAGCTTTAAGCACATCAGCAAACTGAAGCACACAGCCAAGAAAAAACTGGAGCCTTTGAAACAAGTTTTTGTCCTTGAGTGAAACAACGAAAACCTTAATCACACACATACATAAACAAACACAAAATGATTACATAATGTAAAATGAGAAATTAAAATTGATTACTCATACCATGTGGTTGGTTGTGTGTGGTAGGAAGTCTGTCAGCATTTATTAAGAACAGGTTGTATATGGTTAATGACTGTCTGTAAACATTGTAGAAATATATACGTTGAGTTGGCATAACGTGGCGTAGAGTGAGAGCTCCAATAACCCTGAGATGTTTTATGGTCTTTGTGATATTTTTGGTTGGTAGATTTTCTTGACTCTCTTTGAAGGCAACAAAAAATAATTTCTGGGGCTTTGTCAAGAGCACCTTGACAATGCCACTGTATTTAAGAGAACTTCAAAACCTAGCTGAGCAGCTGACTGTGTTGTCTGTTGCAAGAGAACAAATAATAAAAGAAGCCCAGAGCAGTGGTCTCTTTTATCAATCCAGGCAGATGAACTTGTGCTTGTGCTGCACTATACTGATGACAAAAACAATGTGCAGGAAAGATTTTTTTCAGTTCATCCCTCTGCAGGCAGCTATAGCTGAATGCATTGCTACTGCACTAAAAGAGTAGTTGCTGCCATCCTTCCTGAGGATCAGAGAATTAAACTCATTTGCCAGGCATATGATCGAGCTAGTGTGATGAGAGAGGAAAATACAAGATGTGTAACCAAATGTCCACCATATCATCTGCTACGTGTATCACCTCAACCTGATCATGAAACAGGCCACCTCTCACATCTCCGAGGTGAGAATATTTTTTTCAGACCTTAACATATTTGCCAGCTTTTTTTTCTAGATCACCCAAGTGGACAGGTGGGCCATCAGTATTGGGCTTGTAGCACAGAGAAGATTATATTCACTGCTTTGAGAGCATACAAGACTCGGGTGCCTTTGACCCCAGTGCTGTCAGAGAAACAGGGGCCTTTGACATGCTACTCAAAAACCAGGATTTCTAGTTCTTTGTGGAACTTTTTCACCACACCATGACAAATGTGGACCTCCTCAATGCCAAGCTCCAAAAGAAGAACATAGATTCGGTACATTTGGCTCTGTTCAAGACTAAAAAGCAGCATACACTGCATACGGCTATGCAGTGATTTTAAACAAATGCTAGTGTGATAGTATACATAGTATACAGAAGTATTCAGTTGAAATTACTGTCACTTATTCTCTATTTGTGAAGATATTTTGGACTGGACCAACTGACCAATGTTGTAATTCAGACTCAAACCTGGGTGTAGTTCATTAATTAACATGTTGTATCCTTAGTTAGCTTAGTTAGTTTAATCAGCATAGATAATAAACAGCGTGTTCTTTGAAAGCGTTACTTGGAAATTCACTGTGAAATTAAAACTGTGCTAAACTATGTGCTTGTACAGACTGTGACAGTGGTCATGAGGGCATAATAGGGAATAAACCAACAATGCTAATAGTAAAATGACTGAAACTGGGTGAACACAAATAACATGTATATACCTGAACATCGTTGTATAAAGATAATGAGTTAAACTGCAGAAAGTCAACAAAAGCAGGAAAGTAGAAGCAGAAAATAATGTTAATAGATTAGATTCTGAGACAAACATGTCCCCACTCAAGCTATGATGTATTTCAACAGACTCTCTTACAGGAGAAATCTTGTGGTGCCACATACCTGCAGTTATGCTGCAGAGGATTCAAACGCAGCTCTGTAATGCAATAAAAGTATATTGTGGCAGGACCTATGAAGATAGCGTAGGTTACTATAAATACTGTAAACACACACACACACTCACAGCCTGCTTCCTTTTCATTTCTCATGGGGAGACAAGTAGTGTCATTGCACATCTGTGCAGGGCAGGCTGTCCCACTTACTGTATATGTCCCAGTAGAGAGACCAAGAGAGAGAGTGAGAGGGAGAGAGCGTATGGTTTGTCAGGGAGTTTAAAAAAAAAAATCACAGCTTTGAAATGTTGATCATTTATTTCTGCTTTAAAATGTCAGAATGTAAATATTATTTTTTTAGGTTATAAATCTATAATCTCTAAAAAAAAAAAAATGGATTGAATACCATGAGATGAGTTTATGATTTTCATGGGCATATTTCCACTCACTTGTCAGGTCACCTAATAATGACTTGATCTTGGGAAATGACAACATCCCTTTATCCACTAATTGCCACTTATAGACACTGTGGATCTCATGGCTAAATGTGATAGGACATTTAAACCTTTTTGAAACCAACAGACGCCTGAGAGCTTAGTGACTCATACTGACATCTGATGATGTTTTACTGATAAGTAAAACAGTAAAGGTGAATAAAACTGATAAAGCCACTGGTATGAGCTGTTAAACGCTTAACTTTACCTTGAATGTCTAAACAGGAAAACAATTTTTCATTACTGCGCCAGTGTCACAATGATATTTAATAATATTTAAGGTGCATCATAATTTTGATAGAAGATAAAATAATATGCTGAAAGTCAAATCATGTTGTGGCTCAATGCTTCCTTCCTCATTCAGACCAGGATTTCGTGTGGTTGTGATCAACACCTATAAATGAAAACTGATTCTACGTGACCTTGGCAATTTTGACCAACCGTCGTCACTTCCTGTGAAATGTTGAGCCACATGTCAGCGTTGCTCACTTCCTTGTTTCTTTGGGAAGATGCACGAAACACGATTAAAAAAAAAAAAAAAAAACGGTCTTACGTTTACTGAAATTCCTGCTAAGGTCTGCTACAAACAGTATCTCGAGGTAGTTCACGAAAAAGAAGGAAGACTATTTGGCACTGCATGCAACATAAAGTCATCTATTGAAACACTCTACCACCACGAATCACACATAGGTTAAAACGCATGGAGGACACCAGACGAGACAGATCACTCGAACACAGGATTCGTTCTCTTCATTTTTAATTATTTGTCTGTTTAATCATAAAGTCTTTATGATTGTACTATTATTGTGATGGCACAAATTCCAACGGTCGCATAAAAACACTGCAACTTCCATCGCTATATCTTTTTAAGAAAAGTTGCCACTGGTTGGCAACATCTCTTTGAGGTTTGTTAGTGACTAAAATTTGTTACCCACATGTCTGCAGTATATATTACCCCATTATATTACCCAACTGGCAAAAAACTTGAAAACCCCACAGTCAGCTATTTACATTATTAAACTTTGTGGTTTGTACAATGTCTCACAGTCTCAATGTGTATCATGCCACTGCTCAAAACAGTTTTTTTTTGATGTGAGGCACAGGGGGACATTGCAGTTTCTACAGTAAATAGGGGTTTTCACCCTCTGGATGCCCGCCTCTTGGCACCTCCTGCAGTACCTCCTGGATGCTGTCGCATCACTGCCATAGTAACGTGGCATGCAGGTGAGTGTGGGTGTGGACTTGGATGACGATGGTTGCAGCGCTGAGTCCTCAGCAAATCTCAGCATTTCAGTAACAAGGGTCTCCCTGAAGGCTTTCTGAGTGTGAACCTCGGGCCTGGTCCTAAACAGCTCTTTATGCAGGAGGAAACTGTTCACCACTGCTATATCCACAAAGTGATAAAAAAAACTTTTATACCACTTTATGGATTTGTGGTGGAAGGTGTAATATCCAATAAGAACATCAGACAGATCAACACCGCCCACGTTCTTCTCATAATCCGTCACAGCATCAGGAACAGACACCGCCTTCGTGGTCCACACCCCATCCTCCTTCGCTCTGTGCTGCACAGTCTTCCCACTGACGGCTCCATGCACCGTTGAACACAATATCACCTCACGAGTGTCAAACCATTTTACAAACAGCAAATTGTCCTTCCTAATCCAGCGGATGTCTCCTCTCTCAGGCTTTTCAGGAAAGTTGTTGCTGTCTGTTTGTGGAAAACCAACACAGTTTTTTGTGATGGTCCCACAGCAGCCAATACCTTTCTTGTAGAGATCTCTGAAGAGGTCGGGGCTTGTATAAAAATTGTCCACATATAAAGTGTAGCCCCCACCAAGCGCAGAAAATGGCAGAAGATCAACTACAGTTGTGTAGCTCGGACCATGAATTGTGCCAACTTCTCTTTGTTGACTCGTGGACACAGAAAAGTTCCAGGTGTAGCCTGTGGAGGAATCAGCAAGTACAAAAAGTTTGTAGCCCCACATTGGGGACCTGTCCCTCATGTTCAGCTTTGTGCAACCGAATCTAATCCAATCCGTGGTTGCTACCAACCTTTCATCAAAGCAAATGTTTTGATGTGGCTGAAAATGAGTTTTGCAAGCTGTCACAATGTCTGTGTACAGTGGCTTTATCTTGAAAAGCCGATCATAGCCTGCAGTTTTTTTTTTTCGATCATTGTCTTCATCATCTTTCGGGTTGCTGAGGTGCAACAACCACAAGATGGTTTCAAACCTGCATCGGGACATCTTCTCCTGAGGGAAGAGAAACTGTCTCTTCGAGGAGTCGCAGCTGTCGTGGACATTGATGAGACCGGAGAAGATGCTAACGGCCATGAAGACGTAAAACTCTTTCACAGTCAGAGGCTCCCATGAAAACTTTTTTCCAGCTGCAGTTTTTTTGGCAGCATTGGCATTTGTGTTGTCAACAATCGTCTGTACGACAGATGTACTAAAAAACAGTTGGAAAAGTGAGAAAGGAGACCATGATGCCGCCCTGTTGACCGTGGGGCCCGGGGGGCGGGCTGGCTTGAACCTGAAGGGTTCTGATTTTTGGTCCTGATCTTCTCCGCTGTGCCACGTTTCTTCCTTCTCTTCCACTGTTGCAGCGTTCCTTGATACATGGCTTCTTGGTGGCGAGCGCTTCTCTGTAGAAGATGGTTGGGAAAGGAGGGGAGTCAGGGCCTGACGACTGGATCGTCCATGTGACAGAGCGGACTGACCAGAGGTTGAGGGCCTATTGAAATAAATGAAAAAAAAAAAAAACATTTATTCTTTGGCCAACAGCTGAACTGAACTAAAAGAAACATTAATTTACTGTGAGAAGAAAAAAATGCATCAGTCATTTCTGACGAACAAAGTCCTTATATGCATTTTATGTCAGACAAAACTGTAAACATATTGCAGCCATTTTCAAACAACCGTGTGTTTCGTCGCGTTTATACTTTATGTATACACTACAAGTCACGGCAATGTCACACTGAATGGATGAAAAAAGCTATATAAGATATTCGTTAGTAGAACAGAGATTACACACATTTCCAGCGATGACACCTGGTAGTCCGGGTCACTTCCATTAGTATCGTCTCGCTCCGGCTGGATGAGATCCTCTTCATCAGAAGACGAGTCCTCGGGAATAACATCTGCCTCGGCGTCGTTCGTGAGAAAGGACAAAACTCCCTCATCCATGTAGCGTTTTTTTCTGCACGCCATTTCTGCAAGTTAACAAAAAACAACTACGAAGGCCGATTGCAATGCGCTCACTATTACTCGTTACTGTCTCTATTCACTGGGCTATAATGGCGGACCGGTTTTCGGGGGGCGGGGTTTCTTACCGCGTACAGTTTGTGAACTTTACCGACCGTTTTATCTCGCGTTACTATTAATACACTACACGCTGCAGTATGCGGCGTGTGTGTGTTTGTGTGTGTGAGAGAGAGGGAGAGTAGAGTCGCTCACTATCGCTACGCTTCCGCTACTTGTTTTTAAAAAATGGCGCTTCTTGCGTAATACGCAATCCACAAAGCATGCCGGGAAATGTAGTCATTCATTCAAAGCGGTTTAACTCAGGCGTATACCAGTCCTTACAATGAACATCAAAGACAGTATGTCTGGTTGTTTGTCTTTGCAGACATGTTTTTTTTTTTTTTTTTTTTTTTTTTTGCTGACCTTTAAGGGTGAGGTTAGCTCCCAGTACTGAGAATGGCTCTTGGCTTAAACAACACAGCAGTCTTGTTAAGTTTAATAATATACATTTAATAATTTTCTGCCTTTTGAAATTTATTTTTTGACATTTTACTCTATTTGACCAGTAATAATATGGAAGTGATGACAACAACAATAATAAACAATATTCACACTAATACCATGATAATGAGGTACTATATATTAGATATATGATACCAATATGGAATAAATATCATAATAAATTGTAGTTAGTGACATAAATAACATTCACATCTTTTCAGCGAGGACAGGTCTGTCTAGGTAAACAACAACAGGGAACAAATACTTGTTGAAAAGTAGAATGAGAAAAGAGAAAAGGAAGAATGAGAAAAGGAATATATATCACTGCAAGACTTTTATTGTCATTGTACAGTTGCCTGGACAACTAAATTAGCTAGCAAGGCCACAAAGGTGCAAGAAAAATGTCAAGTACAAAATATAAAAATATAAAATATAAATATCAGATATCTAATACCATTATAGAGTAAATATCATAATAGATTTTAATAAATAATGCCATACAACAAAATCAATAAAGTAATGGATAAATAACAAAATAAACAAAACAAAAATAAAGGCACAGCCACCACTGTGTTCAGTCTGACCGGGACAAAAATGAATAAACAAATTATACATATTCATACGCAGATAATATTAGAAACTAAGTGTCTGGGACATCATCCTGTCTTGTTTATTTCCTCGTAGCCTTGTTTTGCTTTACAGAACCAAGGTGGTGGTTTTCCTACAGAGTTGGTCCAGGTGCTGCCGTGGGTGTGTCTTGATCTGAGAGATCCGGCTTGAAAATATCTTATTCCTGAGACCTGAGAAAATAAACGACAACTACATTTAACAAACATTTACTTCTGCAATAATGCATGTGGGTGTGATGAATCACTGCTTGATCACAATTGATTGATTGTCAGTGCTTTACTTTTACCTTTAGGCCCTGTCCGTCAGGTTCAGACCCGGACGTCAGTTCATCTCCTGAATTTAGACTCAATTTACATTAAACATGAAAATATAAGGAAACAGGCGTAAATAACACAGTAAGAGTCTAAAGACAAGATGGAGGAAACATTTAGTGATATGTTATTGACTGAAGCTGTTTATGTGAAATCACTACCAGCTCATTCAGTCATAATCGCCTGGTAATTTTAATGCTACAACTAATATCATCTGTATTATCATTATAAAAGTAATATTGTACTCATTGTGCCGAATGATTAACTTCTCAGTCATTTACATGATAAACCGATTTATAATCAGTGATACTTGAATATATGAACTGTTAAATGGAGGTGATTTTATAAGAACAAAGGACCATCGTTCTCCGATACAGTGTCTATTACCAATTGTTAATGTAAACGAGCAAAACAAACTGAAATACTCATTAATGTACCATTAGCCCGATGAGCTAGTCAGATATCCATTTATTCATTTAAAACATGTTTTCGACCTCGTATTAGGGAATGAAGCAGTAACTCTAACAGGCTGATTCATAACGGTGTTTTAACATTAAAACGGTAGTTCACGTATTAAAAAATGAGAAAAAAAATGTACATTTTCACCTTCATTCTTTACTCGGTAGAAAATACTGACTTAGGCTACCTGGAGAATTTCAGTCGGAAAGGTCTAGTAATCCCAGTGAATCAAAGTCGGTCTCCAGTCGGTAAAAGAAACTTCAGTCCACTCATCGCTGATTGGTTCATTTATTCATTTTAATTATTTGTTCCATCTGTAAAATTATTTTTGGTGAATCTAAGGTTTGAGAACTAACCTTCCTGACAAAATTGTAATGATAGTTTCTTTACTTTTTCAGGGGTGCTGAGGTGGGGTGTGTGAGCTCCCCTAAAAAGAGGCTAAAGTCACCACACGCTGATTTTCTGGTGAGTGGGTTCAATTGCATATCCAATTCAAATGCAATATGCAATTTCAGAACTCTTTTCATGTTGATAAAAGGTCAGAATAATAGTTATAATACTAACAAATCTATTAGTGAATTTTTAGCTGTTATTTTATTTTCTAAATGCAGTTTATGATTTTTAGAATGAGCTAATTTCAAATCAGCGTTTGCTGATTTAAATATAACTCGTATACCTCGAAAAAGATGTATTTACATTAACACAAGCATAAAAAGTGATGAGTAATGCTAAGAATAACATCAACTGATGTTACTGTGGATTGACAAAGTCTAGAGATTGGAGGAAGGTTGATGTCAGCGAAAAACTGGACATTAATGCACGAGACAAGAGTTTCTTTTTCCCAACTGACAGTCATTTTGAGCATGAGCATGATTGTTCCCTAACCTTAACCACATGGTTATTATTGTAACCATCGCCACAAAGCTCCCCTTAACCTTTGCTAAGTAGTAATTTAGATCCATACCACAATGTTTCCTTAACTATACACTTAAGTACTTATTTTAACCCAACCTTTCTCTCCTTAACCTGTACACTGTTCCTCTGGAACCAGTGCTGTGTGTGTGTGTACCCTGTTAATAAAAAGGTGTGTGTCGACCTGATGAGGGCTCGGTCCAAGAAATCACTGTTCAGTAGCTGTTGTTTGAGAACACAGGTGTTAAAGAGTAGGTGCATAGCTCTTTGAAGCCCCTGTTGTCTTGACCAACTTTCATTTTCTTTGCCAACCTTGAACTGAAGTTTATATCTGATGCCCACTAACAACTGTTTACAACACCAGGTTAATACAACTCACATGATATTTTGTGTCTGTAAATGTATGAACTAATGAAGGTCAAGTTAAGACACCATTCAACAAGTAATTATGTGATGTAATCAATGTGCTGGGTGGATAGCAGGACAATTACTGTATTGATTATGGAGAGTGGGGAAAAAGAAGTATGCATCTCTTTGCTATATTTGCACAAACTTGTGGAAAATGTTATTTCTACAGACATTGTTTAAGAAGTTTTGAAAGTGTTAAATTATGTGGCATGACATATTGTTTAAAGGTCATCCACCAATCAACACAATCTCTGTTTTAAGTTAGTTGGAGCCTGAAAATACTGAGTCATTATTAAGCGATAATGAGCAATGATAAAACAGAGAGAGCAGAACTGAAGTACCCACCAAACAAGACAATTGAACACAAAAACTATAATTCATGTTGCTGAAATTTCTTTACATTGAGTCTTGGGAGACTTTTCTGGAGAACAACGTGAGTCATATGTGTTGATAATGTGAAAAGTGATATGTGACATTTTTAAAACTGACCACTTCTGTCTTTTTGCCCAAGAGTGGGGGAGGTCAGTCAACACTGCAGTATTTAGAGCACTTGAAGGCATTTCTTGTTGCTCAGTGACGGATGGTATAAAATTTTCTATAATTAAATGGCATAAGTGGTTAATGGGAAGTGAAAGATGTGGTAGGTGCAAGAGAAAAAAGAATAACAAGAAAAACAACTGAAGAGTATGAATTGGTGACATCACAGATCATGTGACACACTCTAACCTGCTCATCTATTATAAATAAAAAATAGAGCCTAAATGTAAAATGACACCGATAAGATGGTGATGATGTGAAAAATCGAAATAATTGCTGAACAGCGGAAAAGCCTTGAAAGCCGTTTAAAGTTTAAATGAAAGTGGTTGGAAAATGGATGAAAGTGGTTATACTTCAAAGATGAGTTTTGAGGATTTTAACAACTCCATTCATTTCTATGAGAAAAGATTTTCATAAAAAGCTGAATATTTCAGAAAGCATGAAAGTATCAAAAAGGACTGCATAGAATAGAGTAGAATAGAATAGAAAGTCTTCATTGTCTTTGTATTGCAAAATAAATACAATGACATTTGGAGTGCTATTCTAATATGGTGCTAAAAACAAGGAGACACACATTTACTCCTCATACACCACAAACGAAAAAAAAAAACATGGCTTTTAAAAGTTAAAATAGTAATAAATAATAGATGTAGAATGTATGATGTGGTCCACATCACTGATATCACTTATCAGTGATAAGTGATATTGCTCATAAGACTGTTTGTCTTGTTGACTTGAGAGTAAAGTGGTGATTGTGTGCATAAAGATACTGTTGAACTTTTAGATATTTGTCCAAGTTTTGAATGTCCTGAAACAGGATCAAATAGGGATGAGAATTGTCTGCCATAATATTTATTGCTCTGTTGAGGTAGCTGGTGTTGGTGATGTCTTCTAGAGATGGGAAACAACAGCCAGTAATATTTTGCAGAGTGTTCTTTTGTAAAGGTGTTTTGTTTGCAGCTGAGTAGCAAACAACATTGTTAAGCAGTACATAAGCAGGCTCTCTATGGATTAGTAGTAAAAAGCCACCAGAAGTTTTGCCTGCAGACAGTTGTTGAGCTATTGAAACGGGGCCTGCTCTGCACTTTCTGAAGTTTAGAATACACCCAATAAAGGTACCCCGACTGAGTTGAACCTGAGAGCAAAAAAAAAAAAAGTCTCTGTCATTACTGCTTGGTACTTAGATCTGTCTCTAGGAAGGTTTGGACCAACAGGTCAAAGGACAGTAACGTTTAAACAGCTCATTAGAGGCAGCTGGCAGTGTGGAGGCAATAAAACTAAGTGGACTGTGTCAGGGAAACATGGCTGAGAAGTCAGGGAGAAGGAGATGACCAAACAATCCATCCCATGAAGAACTTTACTCAGTTTAAAACTGTAATGTTGTAGACTGGCAGATTGTAGCTATGACTCAAGCTGCCAAACAAAAGCTGGGCTTTGGCTTAACACAGTAGTGCACTTGTTACTTAAAACATCTGACAAGACATCTGGAAAGCCTGGTTTACCGACTTTGTAAGAAAAAACTCACTTATTATAACATATATGCATTTATATATTAAAAAAAAAAACACAGACATCTCACAGATCTCCTCCATTGAATGGAAAAATGAAAGTCTCACCTAAATCTCAGTTTAAATAGTCTACACTAGGCTAGGGTCTAGGCTAGGTCTGAAACTGACAATCCCAAGGCAGACCTGAGCAGGTTGGGAGCATTTTGACCTTTTTGTATGAAGTTTTTCATTTATGATCCCTTTCAATTATAAGGTGTATCAGTTATGTCAATATTAAAATGTAACTCCTTTTGTGCATGCTATAATGCTAAAATAGCAATCAAAGGAAGCATTCTGTACCGTATGTGACAAGTATATAGTTAAAACTATTAATCTTATCTGATCAAAAACGTTTAATAATGGTGAATTTTCAGCTTTGCTCCTAATATTGAATAAACAGATCTATCCCACAGATGCACAACAGTGTAGTCATTTGACATTTCTGGAGAAGCTTCCATTTACTGATATCTGAAACTTCCCATTTTTTAATGGGAAAGCCCAAATCTCATTGAACCAAGCAACCCCTGAGTGGCCGGCAGACCTCCCCCTATCTGAACACATTGAACAAAAGATTGCAAGGAAAAGAGGCCTTGTGGGCATTTGTGGCAAATGCATGCACACATTAATTTTCTCTGTTGAGGAGCTTTGACTTTTTGAGGCGAATCAGTGACGACAATACTGCACATTTCCAACCTCTGAGAGAAATTATCTCCACTTTCCCAAATGTCAACATTTCTGTGTGGTGAAACATGTGGCTGTGCTGACACTGATGGTGGAATTTAATGCTGCCTGTTCTCAGACTCTTTCTCTGCTGATGTAGAGGGAGTAGAAGATGATGTGCAGTAGAAATTGCTCTCTGAAATCTCAGTGGGAAGGCGAGACTGGTTATGAATTCTGAAACTCTTCTATAGATTCAATAGTAAGGCACAAGGGGGCTTGCAATTCACTCATTAATTTTTTAAATAAAATGATTTGTGGCCCACAACTAAGACCTGTTTTCTCAAGTTGAAATATGAAAAGATCAGATAGCTCTGGCATTGAAGTTAAAGCTATAAGAGCCATGGTTGGAGTTAACGCCTGCCAGTTCAGACATATTAAGAAAAAAAACTATATGGTTTACAGGAAAAGAGGAAACTATGTTTGTTTTGGACAGGTTGTTGACATCATGTTATCTCTAATTATATGAATACTTGACTCTTACTCCCACGTGGTCATACTGTTATGTGAAAACCACCTCATAATCATTGCACACTGACCCATTTTCTTTGTCAGAAGTGGAACACCTTAAAGTACTCCACTGCTGAGGCTGATTGGATTTATGTAGCCCAGTCTCTGCCCACAGCTCTTTCAAAAGTTGTTTTACAGCCTGTGGGTCACAACCGGTGAAAGGCTTGCTTTCTGCCTCATTTCACCTTAGCCCATTATTCCTCAAGCCATCCTCTTGTGTGGGGAGGGGATTGGACTGGACTGGGAATATGCTACAGTTGTTGAAGGATCAGATATGTTCTGCTTAAATGAAAACCTGTAGAGGTAGCTCTCACATGGCTGCTGTCTGGTTAAAGAGAGACAGTAGTTGTTCAGTCCAATAGGTTTTCAGCATTGCCTGAAGGCCATCAGTGTCAGATGCATACTTCAAACAGTTATACACACTGATTATATTTCATCTCTTTATTAGTGTGGACTGTGTATAAGTGTGTGTGCTGTTTTATTGTTACTTGTGGTCATGGTTCCCTAAAAATATTTTTGTTGTTGCACATTTTGCATTTGCATTTAGTCATTTGTCAGATGCTTTTATCAAAGTGACAGTGAGACAAGAAAGTGACAGTGGTTCCATTTTGTCACTGAGCATACAGCACACCGTGCACATGAAACTTGACCTCTGCATTTAACCCATCACCAAGTGAGCAGGGGGCAGCTGAACAGCAGCCAGGGAGCGTGTGTGGGGACAATGGACAATAGTAATGCCTTAGTTCAATATGAGTAAGAAAGTAATAAGTGCTGAATGAGTTGATGAGGCAAAGTGGAAGGAGATCAACTAAGAGCATTTCCAGTACAGACTAAGTCCTAGCTGGGAATGTTAGGGTCTTAGAGGAGTTAGGATATAAAATGTTCTTAGTGGAGAGGAGTTTTGAAGAGATTCTTTAAGATAGAGATGGACTCCCTGTTCTGACAGCATTTGGAAGCTCATTCCTCCACCAGGGAACCTAAGGCAATCCCGAAATTGCAGTTGGAACAAGAACTGTCTGGATCAAATTTATGCAATGTACTAAAAGCATAAATTTTGGAATGAACTTTAAGTTGTGAAAATGCATTTAGACTGAACAAAGACCACTGTGTTCTGGAACATCTGTAAGTCTGCCAGGAGAGCACTGCAATAGTCAAGGCAGGAGATATGCATGGCCTTTACAAAGACCTGGGTGTGTACTGGGTCTGATTAGACCTGATATTTCTTATGTTTTAGGGAGCATTGCAGCACCACTAGAAAACAGATGTGAAACACACAGATGGATAGATGGTCAGATATTACACCCAGATTTCCTGTGGCCTTGGTTGGGGTGAGAGGAAAAGGTGGTTTTCATGTTGGTATTGTAATGGAGAGATTTATTGGCCAGAATGGCTTGTGTGAGTCAAGTTGAGATGTGCACTGATACTGTGGAATTGTCTGAAGGTTACAATAAATAAAGTTGTCATCTGTGTTACAAAGTGACATCTGAATGGCATGATAATGATTAGACCCAAAAGAGGTGGTGTATACATCAAAGACAAGGGGCCCAGCACCAAACTTTGTGGCTCTCCTGTGGGAGGAGGGAGGAATAATGATTTTTGTCACACTGACGAGTGTGCTTGTCAGTCTTCTTTTATGACATGCGATTGTGAAAACACTGGTGAATGGATCGAAGGAGAGTGGATACTAGTCAGGAGATTTGGCACCAGGTATTTGAAGGAAAAAAGCTGTCACCATCTTTGATATTTACAGGTCCTTTAGTCAGAGCTCTACTCAGTTTTCTAGAACTCAAAGATAAGAACAACTCTGACTGACCCTGGTTTTCTATTCATTTTGTTGCTGCAGAATGTTTAGATATTGATAGAGAGATAAATATAGTGAATTAAACCATCAAGACCTGGAATCAGTAATGTACGCTAGTGTTGCAGTGTACCGTTGTTCATGTTCTCATGTTGTTCATGAGAATTTATTCACATGCTATCTGTGTTTAGTTTCAGAGGAGCAGTGAAGAAAGCATTAGATAACATTACTGCAATGAAGTTCTTTTCTTGTACATCTATTTAGTAAGAGTAACATAGTTGGTTGGACAGCTCACATTAATCCTGCACTTCAATAGCCTTTAAAGGCAAAATACCAACTGAAAGTACAGGTAAATACTGTAAGATAAAATTACTATGTGTAATATGAAACTATCAACAGTATAGAACAACAGAGAATAGAGTGTAGAATAACAGAGGTCAGTAAATGTATAATATATGTTATGTAAATGAAATTCTCTACTTATATTCTATGATTTCATGTATGTAATAAGCATCACACACACACACATTACATTACACACATTATTTAATATGGAATCAGACTATGACATATAAATACATTAAAGTGGAGGCTCAGAAACAGGACACACTGACACATTATGATCAAGGCCACATCTGTCTGGTCTCCAGTGCCTGCTGGCTGGGCTCTGTATGTGAAAACAGCTGTGGCTCTATTTCCAACAGCATACCCCTGCACAATAATCACAACGATAATTTTAGGCAGGGTTCAGCGTCAGTGACAAGGCTGAGCCGTCATTAGTATGTGAGGAAGGCAGCCACTGTACGGGGTCATGGAGGGGATGCTGGCGAACTGCCAGACTGCTGAAGCAAAGAGCTAGAGATGATCAGACCATAAGCTTGAGCCCGGCTCTTGGTTCTTGATGCCTGCAAGCTTATCAAGGTCATTGATCAGACTCATTATGTCCTGGAATTTCAATCATTAATTTTAGGTCAGTAACCATGCTCGATAAATAGCAGGAATGGTTGGGCTTGGTCAGGGCGAGGCTGATGGAGTAATATGAGTGATGGCATTTTCACTGTGTTACTGATGGTGAGAGCAACATTCACAGCCTAAAACCTTTCTGGCTTGTGCCCCCACATGCTGCCACCTGCTCCTCATTGGGAGGTGGGGTTGTGGCAGTATTTGAGGGAGGAGCACAGACTTGTCAGGGGGGCTATGTCACTATGAAGCAGCCAAATCCCTGTTGTTAATCATCAGAAGAGGTACTCAAAGGGGTGTCTGAACTCTTCGAAGGTTTTGCCATTTTTGATTTTGCTGAAAATCAGTCAAATGTACTTAAACCTGCCAAACTCTCAGTTGACATGGATTTAGATGCTATTTCATTAAAACCTTGACAGTTTTGCCATGTGTTTCTGAGGTATTGGTGGCACGACACATCTGTTGCACCCTCAGTTTTTCGTGTGTGTATTTTCTGCCTGAGCTGACACTAGACAAGCCCAGCACCTGTCTACATTTTAATGCCAAAAGGATATGTGCACATACACAGACAGGAACACACACACACACACACACACACACACACACCTAAAGGCTGCATACACACTGCAGCTGCAGCCCACTCTGCACCTCTCAGAGCAGCTCTCCAGGAGCAATGGTACAAATGAGTCAGGAAAATGTGTAGGTGGACTCTACATTCAACCCAACCATTAGCAGGAGGGAGGTGTGTGTGTATGTGTGTGCGGAGGGGGTGGGGGCACAGGTTCTGAATAGCTTTTAATTCTAGCTACACTGTAACAAATTTCCTGTAGAATTTACAGCAAATACCAGGCAAAAAAAAGTTGCCCATAAAGTGCTGTAAAAGTGTTGTTAATTACTGTACAAAATAATTACATTATATTACTAAATACATTTTACAGGTTTTTGCTATATATAAATTACAGCAATGTATTGTTGTTTTATATTACAAACAACCATCAATTGTATTTTAGTTTACTACATTATCTTGAATTCTTTTCAAATTACATGAATTACCTGGCAACTAATTTTTCCAGTAAATAGCTGTTACTTGTTCATAATTCAATATAGTATTGTATAATATTTTTATAGTTAATCCTTGCTTGTTTGTCATATTTAGCTAATTAAGCACACTGTGATTGCTGATAATCCAAAACGTATCAACACTATACTAGATTATCTTCGGCTGTTAAATAAAACAAGAATCAGCACTGCAACAAAACAAAAAAAGCATTAAGATTCAATATAGTGTATACCACATGTGTATAAAATTAAAAATATAAAATTAGACTTGAGGTGACATTCCTTTTTATGAACTAAAGTCTATATATTTATATTTTAAACAACCTCACATAGGCCTAGAAGGCAGTGCAACTTGTACTACTGATACTAATACTAATTTGTAACAGCAAAGTCAAACATGCGTTATATGCAAAAACTAACCATATTTTGGAACCACATTGTCCTTTCTTTTGAGACGGCTCAATGCCATTCAGTGTCCATTAATCTTTAGGGAAGTGCAGAGACATGAAGGCTGACACTTTTATTCCTCTTCACTTGCACCTTCCCACTTCTTGGACTGATCCACTTTGTCGTTGTTGTGCCAGAGGTTGGGTTAATCCCGATGAAGCCTCTGAAGTCACAATATCAGAGGAAAAGACACTTAATGAAATACACTGTTTACAAGAGAGAGCAGAACCCATCAAGTTGTGGAGGCAAGCTTATCAGTTTTCCAAATATGTAAAACTGCAAAACAAAAATATGCTTTAATTGCAGATGTGCCATCAATGCAAGCTAAAGCAGAAAGTGGCTTTGCAATTCAATTCAAAAGAAACGCGGGAAGTTGAATAAAAATAACAACATATGTTATTGATAATGGAAACTGTAACAAAATAATAATCCACTTGCATCCCCTAAAGTACATACCTTTGGATGAATTCCAGTGTGCTTGATGCCCCCTCTTGATACACCAGACTGAAGATGTAGTGGCATGAGAAAAATGCTGCCAATCCAGCCACAATGTTCTGGTGTGGACCCACAACCATTTGCCCTTGATGCTCAGCATCCAATTTTTTGCTGAGAACATCACCTAAACATAAATAAACATATGGTTTACTGTTGCTCTTCTGGCATTTTCAGATGCATTTTCTTTCTGTTGCCTTCCACATGAATATACCCACAGGTTAAATGAGTCATTCATATAGTCTCTAGTTTTGCAACAGAGTAACAAAAAAACACACTACCTAAGACAATAAGTCTTGGTGACTCAGGAAGCAGCATTGTTCTCTCAAAGTCAGCTGCTGTTGAGAACACCTGTAAGACAAAGAAAAAATAAACTGAAAAATGAGCCAGAGAAAAGGCATTAGGTAACCCAAACATGATACAAAGCATACACACAATAAAGGTAAAGAAAACCATCAATTACATTATAGGTTCCCCAGATAAATCGCTAGTGTTGAGGGGTTAATTACAACTAAATCAAGGTCAAAAACTAGCCTAGCCTGCCAGTCAAACCGAGTGTAACTTAGCTAGCTAACCTAGCTAATTCTGTTTTCTGCATTTTTCCCTCTCATGCTAGTGCCCGCTAGGATGCTATTTTGTAGGCTAATAACGTCTTATTTACACTTTACTGAGTGGATGTCGGGTTCATCATCATGTCCTCTTTCACACCGTCTTAATACTGACAGTGTTTAACCATAATAAGTATAGTTTATATGTTTTATATGTTTATGTGTTTTATAGTTTTATGCTGTGAGAGGTAGTTCATGCCCCATGGATTTAATTTTAGTTATTGCAATTACTGTGCTCATCCTCATCTTTGCTGTACCTGGGGATAAAAATGTACTGTCTTTGCTTCACTAATTAAAGGACCAGTTCACCCAAATTACTAAAGAAACACAACCTCTCTCTTGTCTTTTTGGTATTTATCTATGCGGGTAATCTTAGTAAGATGTGCTTAGATTGAGTCTTTATCTGTGCCTGAGATGCATCCATCACAATAAATGTTTTGCTTGGGATGCTCACAGCATTTAAAACAGTCAAAACAACATTGATGTGTCTTCCTAAGCACACTGGTTTGTGTACTTAAAATCCATTTTCACTGGAGCAACTCAGTGTAATAGGGATGGTGTTTCAACAACATCAACAACATTCATCTTGTTCTTTAATATAAGCAATTTTTCAAAAACTGTGACCACCTTTAGTGAAATTCCATTCACTTCTAACTGGACAAACAAAATTGTACAAAATTGAAAACTGAGCCAGAGGGAAAAGCACTTGATTTACCAGCTGGTCTGTGTTCTGACCCTCACCTATGGTCATAAGTTTTGGGTAGTGACTAAAGGAATGAGGTTGTTGATGCAAGTGCCTGATTTGTTTCCTTCTGTAGGCTGCCATTTGTGGTTGTTCAGGCAACTGGTAAAGATGCCTCCTAGGTGCCGCCCTAAGGAGATATTCTGGGCACATTCCATCTGGAACTGGTAGGAGACCTGAAGTAGACCCAGAACATGCTGGACAGATTACATTTGAACACCTGTAATACCTTGTTTAACCTGCTGCTACCATGATCTGTCTCTGGACAACCAAAGTTTAGTGCCTTTGAGCTAAAACAAAATGATGACACCTGCTGCACCATTTTTTCTTACCTTTAGATTATTCTGGAAACCCATGTTTGAAGTGTGTAAATTCTCAACTAAATTTAAATCTACTGTAATCTAATCTAATCTACTTAAATATCACCATGTTTGAAGAAAACAATAGAGCATCATCACTACTGCTGCCCTTTTGCTGCCAAGACAATTGAAGCATGGATATATGGTACCAAGATGTTAGCAGCAGATCATTTAAGCCCTGTAAATTGTAAGGTGGGCCGTATGTGAATTTGACTTGTTTGTCCACCGTATCCCACAGATGCTCCATTGGATTGAAATCTGGGGAATTTGCAGTCAAAGGTAACACCCTGAACTTGTTGTTGTGTTCTTTAAATCATTCCTGAACCAATTCTGCAGTGTGGCAGAACCAATATACATAAGTCAAAGTGCAGCAGGCTCCAAGGTTTCCTTGCAGAACACCACAATACACATATTCCAGTCATCTATATTATTTACAAAAAAGTTATTCATCAGACAAACCCCATACAGAACAAACTGTGAATAGAATTAGTTTTACAGTAGTGAAGGTACAGTAGTGTTACAGTGGCTGTTCTTGTTCTTTTTACACAGATATCACATTGGTTTAGTGATAACCTCTGCTGCTGGATTAGTGAACATATTGAAATACTGGATTAATGAACAAGTACTGAACAATTCTGACTTTGTACCTTTCATACACGAGAGTGACGTGGATCAGAAGTGCAATTTTTTGAGTGAAATATGTTACAGACATGGGAGGGAAGTCAGTGAGTCACCTGGTCTGGTGGGTAGGGCATGACATATGCACAAATGAGCACAAAACAATCAAATATTTCAGTATCTTCTGTCACACCTGAAGCAGTTCCAGAAGGATCTCACATTGGTTTTCAGAGAGACCATGTGTGTTCCTGTTCTTTTTGTTCACATATTTAGAATTACTTCAATGAAATGTGAGAGCTACAGCACACTGAGTACTTCACACCACCACTACCACACAGGGTACTGTTTTACTGAAGAGAAGATTAGATATATGTGGTGTGGGCTGCCAGTTTGCTATGTTTGATAAATTCTCCAGAGACATGGGTTTCAAAAAATTACTTAAATTGAATCTCAAGACCAACAGAGAGATCAGATTCCTTAAAACTGTACAACGTGAACACCCACTACGATCTCCGACCTGAGGGACCATATAGGTCATTTGTCCCTTTACCTTTACCATTTGTCCCTTTACCTTACCGCTGGAGGTCGCAATGTAATGTCAATATAGGTTGCGATAAACTGCTCAAACAAACAACTTTAAGGGACAGACTCAATTAACCTGCAGATGTTGTATCTAGTCTGCTCAGGTTGACATGGCTGCATTTAAATTCTGTTTCTCTGACAGTGTTGTGATGAAGAGAGAAACTATTGTACCCAATGTCTGTGCCAAACCCTGAGTCCCAACTGTGTCTGATTTGTCATCTTTTAGTAAAAGTAAGTTGTTACATAAAAACATGAGAACACTTTCACGCTGCTGCCCAAGTCTTGCTGCCCTTGCTGCATTCCCCTGACACTCCTTAACCTCTCTCTGTTTTTTCTCTCAGCCACACATTTACACACACACACACACACACACACACACACTCAGTCTGTCTGACTGGCCTCCTGAGTCGGCTGTGACTCCAAAAATATAAAGAGGAAATGCTTACTGAGTGATATCATATTCTGGAAAAGGACAGAAAAGCCTTGAAAAAGCTATTCAAGTTGGACTCTTTTTCTGTTTACACCCACCCATTCATTTCTCATTCCACCACATCTCTGTCTTCACACTTTTCTTGGGTCTTGTTGCAGCTAAGTTGTCAATGCATGCATCTTGTTGTGACATGGTGAAGATGATGACTATTTCCAGTACATTTATTCTGATTTACAAATAACGTATTTCTGACTCAAAGACTGGTTTAAATCAACAAATAGTTTGCACCAGTTGTATCATTTCATTCAGTGCTTTAATGCAGTTGGCCAAGACTGATCTCAGGGTCTTGAACGTCAATGTAGAGTTCTGGGCTATGTTCTTGAATTATTCAAAGTCACAAGGATATGTGTGATGATGCACATGCCTATTAAACCAGCCCACAGCATATAACCTTACTAAATAGTATGTCATATTATTCATTCCATTTGTCTACATAATGATGTATTTAAAAGAAATACTAAAAAACATTGCTATCATGGTTTGATATGTAAATTATTTGCAGCTTTGAATAAAGTATTTTCCCTAACACTTGTGCGTTAAATGTCACCAGCTTGACTGAGTTTAGTGGTTTTGGTGTGGCTTGCTCAGATATAGTTGGAACAGTTGTAGGACAGGAGGGGCTGGATGTTGTAGGCATTTTAAACAGCACAGATTAAAAGTTAAAAGTTGGAAAAATTTCATTAGAGCAGAGAATAGGTGGTTATTGGGTGAGGCAGAAACCACAGTTATGATGTTGGATTGTTTTGTGGCAGTGGTAAGTTTCAATAACACCATGGTTCTCTAGCAAAGGGAGTGGGAAAGTGGAGCAAAGACATGATATGTAATCATCTTCCTCTTGTCAGAGACTCACTAACAATGTTATGTACAGAGAGACAATGGTCACACCAGATCTATAACAAAAAAATATGTGTGCAATTGAGCAAGGATGTGTTTTATTGTTCATGAACTGAGTTATTGGTTGTCTCTTCTCTGAAAATTGCCACAGAATTGCTTTGTTTTAATTTATTACACATCAGCCTCACAGACATGGAAAAAAAAAACAATCAAATCCTCCTTAGGAGCTGCTCCTCTAGAAATAATCCAGTTCATTGCTGCTGGAGTATGTTTGCCATGTAATCTCTAAATACACTTCTTACAGTGGATGATGTGGTTGTGAGGTGACAGAGCGTGGTAAAGTGTTGTGGTAAGGTGGCCATTGATGTTTTTTTTTTCTGTAACAATGTTAACCGCTGTGAAACAAAACTAATTACAGCTACTGTCCTCAGCATCTGCAGTACTCGATGGTAAGAAATGTGCATCATTTATTTCAATGAGACTGGCTACATCTCTCCAGGTCCTTCACACCTTCAGGAGCTTGAGCTAAGCAACAAAAACTGAAGCCAACTACTTTCCACCTTGGTCACAAACTCTTTGAGCCCCTTTCTACAGTACATAGTGTACATAAAGGCACTTGTTTTTATTACACTATATTTTTGTTTTTTAATTTTCAACAAACTTAAACTTCAATTGTAAATGTATACCTTTTCATTTTTATAATTATCATTTTTGTTGTTTAAAGTTTCTCAGTGTAAAAACAGTTCCTGCACTACTGTCATTCTTGTAAGGCACTGTAACCGTAACTGTAACTGAAATATACCTTGTCCATTGTGGTACCTAAACCACTGAATGTTAGTGCTGCCTCAATGCAAACAATCTTAACATCTAAAATATCATTGTCTCTGAATAAGACAGTTGTACCTTTTACTGTCTGTTTTGTAACTTTCTGCAGTGAACTTGTACATTTATGAATTTATGACTATGTTTGGATGAGCTGGGGGTAACTGTTTATGATCCCTTATATTCATGAATGTCGTCCATTGGCAGGACAGTAAGCAGACTGTAATATAACTGCTGGTAAGGTCTACATGTTGTTGGACAGTAAATATATTGAAACAGCTCGAGGCAATGCTGTAGCAACTTTTGGTTCTGCTGCCATCCTGCATATAAACCATCACTCCAAGCTGCAGTCCAAACTTCTCCATAAGGGACTTTTAGTTTTAAAACCACCAAACTTGTCCAAACTCGCTCTTCTCCTTCGACTCCAAGTTTTCTTCCTCCTGTTTGCCGAACCAGCTACTTGGTTAAGACAAACAGGGTGGTGGGGTTATTATGGTTTTCAGAGCATAAAACAAATCCAACATCTACTTTCCTTGTTCCCCAGCATTGTACTGTAGGACACCACAATTGGACTTGATGGAAAATTTTGATGAGAGGTCAGAGAAGAATGGTGAAGTGGTTGGAACTGACAAAAATGCCACATTCACTCAGCTGACCACTCTTTTCAATAGTGGTGAACAGCCTGAGAATGAAGAACATGATGAATCTCGAAGCACATGAGTTACAGCAATTGAGATCAGGTCAGGTTTTACCCCCGTCATTAAAAAACACAAATCTCAAGCTGCAATGGACACAGGCTAACCAACAATGGACAGCTGCAAACTGGAACATCATAACCTGGTCTGATGAATCTGGATTTCTTCTGAGGCAGCGAATGGTGGGCTCACCAGCATGAATCCATGGACCCAAGCTGCCTTGTGTAAACAGTCCAGGCTGGTTGTGAAAGTGTAATGGTGTGCGAATGTTGTCAAACTCTGGGCTTTCAATACCAGTCTATCATGGTTCAAAACCACAGTCTGTGCCGCAGAGCATTGTCACTGACCATATTCACTTTATGGCTACAGTTTACTTATAATTGTTTTCTGCACCATGTTACAAAGAAACTCTCAAACTCGTTTCATGAACATGACAGTGAGTTTAGAAGACCTCAGTGGCCTCCTCAGTCTCCAGTAGACCACCTTCTGGATAATGTAAAAATAAAACAAGAGATCCTCAGAGGAACATTCACAACATCTTGTGGAATCAAGGAGCTGAAGCTGTTTTAAATGAAAGGGAAGGACCACTCATAAGGTTTTCCCATTAACATGCTCTATTTGGTCAGTTTCTCCTCTAAACTGTGAACATATACTGACACTAAAGGTGGTTTATCTGATGCTACCACATTTGTCAATTAGCATCAATGTTAGTCAGCAAAAGTCTAGAATAGGCTTCTCTAGTTGGACTTTACCAGCACCTATTCTGTGAGTTTGTTAATTGGCATTGGAGATGGTGGGTGAGAGATCTTGAGTGTGTACCGTGGTTTTAACATGCCATTGTAAAAGTACATCTTATAAAGTAGAGACATGATACATACTCATGTGTATGGAAGTTTATTATACACAAAATGATTCAGGGAGTAGATAGACAGATAGGTAGGTAGGTAGATAGATAGACAGACAGACAGACAGAGAGATTGATAGATTTTATTCGATTCTATGCAACTGAGACACACATTTTGTTCAAATTGACATTGTCCCATGTTGTTACAACAGATGGCCACTGTGTAAAGTGAAAGGGTTCATGTGTGGGATATAGGATGACGTTTCATTGAGGTCAGACAGCACAGAGGTTACAGAGTTTTCCTGTGAAGAGTTTGTCAGTGAAGAACAAACCTCAGAGTGAACACCTTTGAAGACAGTGAGCAACAGAGGCCCTGCTGCTCGCTTAAATCAAGTCACAGCTCTTCCTGCACCCCTAAGCATCGATTAAACTCACTGCTCTGTCACTGACTTTTTCTGCTCTCACAAATCCATTCCTTGCACAGTTTTTTCTAAATTCTATACATATTTGTTTGTACCTAAATGTTGTTTTGTTCTGTTCCTACCCAGTGTGCCACTATTCATGCTCCTGTAAACAGTAGTCACCCATATACAGTATCATGCATCTCTGCTGGAGGGAACTGATGCACAAACACAAACACACAGAGGAGGGATCTTCCCACTCAGTTCATGAATGTGTAAAGCCCTCTGCTGCTCTCTGAGCCTGAGGGGGAGACTCCGCCGCAGCAGCACAGCAGTTTGCATCACTTCACACACTGTCTGATCAACATAAGAAATGGGTCAGTGGGGTGGAGGATGGGGTGGAGGGATCGTTGGCAATGGGAGGTGGGCTTTGTCAGGGAAATAGTGCTGCCTTTTCAGAGGAGCATGGCAAATGTTTTACAGTAGGAACACTGTAGGGAAAGTGGTGAGGAATAAGGAGGAAGCGGGTGAAGGAGATAAGAGGGGGAAGGAAGCAGAGAAGCAGGCTGCTCTCTGCAGGGTCAACTGATGCATCACCTATAATGTTCACTGTTTCAATGCAAACTGTTAAAGATGTGCAGTATAATCAAACATTCATATTTAAACACGATTCTTAGGTTTGTGACCTTTTCCACTCTGTCTCTATGAAGCACAGAACTTGTGTTGTACAACTTTGCCTGTCAGCAGAAGCTCAACAGTGAGAGATTTAGTGTGTACAATTTTTAGTTAAAATATTTTTAACTTGTGCCAATGTTTCTTAGCGACAAATTTGTGGTTGTTTGTGTCTTCGACTTGATTTATATGTTATCACACCACTTAAAAAAGAATACAGTTTTGGTCAGAACACAGACATGTTTTTTCTTTCTCACTTTTGGACAATAGCCATGCTGATAGCAGTAGCCATTTTGAAAAATAAAATTTCATCTCTTCAGTTTACATGGCTCTTGATTTTAAATTAGAGTTTATTATTGTTTCATGTTCTGCATTGCAGGTAGTTGCTGGGTTCTGAGTAAATAGAATGGGAACGATGTCTTGGAGAGGTGCCAGACATAAACATCACAACCTGTCAGCCCCAAAAAAATGTAATAAGATATCAATGTGCTCCTACATGTTAGATTTAGTGCCATGACAGCTGTAGTATGAGCTCATTAATCAGAGGTCCAAATATTTAATAGAAAATATGAGAAAATATTGGAGCAAATGCACTGTTTAATGAATTCTTTATACTTTTGCTGCTGGTTGCTCCTAATAGGTAGCTAATGAAAAAAACAAAAACATGGAAACTATTTGTACTCTATCACTCTTCTAGAAATCCTTGCAAATCACTTCAACATGTTGAAAATCTATTGCAGCTCAATTTGAATCTTATATATAATATTAACATTCAACTGTATAATTTTGATTTAAGAAAAAATATGATGTTGTGAAAATGTCCTGAGGTACAGCAGATACCAACACTGAAGTGTCATGTCTGACATGTTATTTAAGGTCACACATACACTCAAATAAATGTATAACTTCTCTCCTCAGTTTCTGAGGAGAAGAATAACTTTTCTCAGATTTCTGCAATGTGACATTTGTACAACATGTACAACATACAACTTTGTTCAACATACAGGAAGCCATACTTGTTAAAAAGATCCCTATCATAATTGATTGTTTTCATCTAATCCTGCTATGGTCATTAGATTCCATTGTCCTGATATGACATCAATACTCTGATGCAGAGCTTGATTCTGAATCATTGTGGATGAAGCAGCTCAGAGCAGAAAACAGGCTGAATTGAAAACATTAGTCTGGCTGATCGACCCCTGTGGAGGTGACAATTACTGCACCATCAAGCCAAAGCCAATCAAAGAGGCAGGTCTAAACACAGCATGTCTTTCACATACATGAAGCAGCCTGGATAATCATCTGCCAATCACTGACAGGAAGCCTGAATGGAAGCAGAGGGGGGCCCACGCATGATGTATTAACTCCTTGTTTGCTGCTTAAATCAATCAAATAGCAATTTCCAGCAGGTATAAGGGACCAGAATGGACTTCATTGTGATATATGGAAATGTATGCATGTGTGTGTGTGTGTGTGTTACATCTGGGGCTCTGGGCTTTGAAGTTGAAGGCCACTTGAACCCATCGACAGCCACACACACACACACAGACACAATGAGATGAAGTGACAATAGCCACTAATCAGCAGAACTTTCCCTCCTTAAATCATTACAGGCCAAGCTTCCATGAGAGGGATTATTGTCCATTCATGACTGAAAATACAGCGGCATTCCTTCTCCTGCAGCTAAGCCTCACTGTAATCCTGTCCATAGCACTGTTACCAGGGGAGAAACCACTCACACTCATGTGTGCACAGTGTGACTGCACGCACACACACACACACACACACACACACACACACACACACACACACACACACACACTAAAGCACAATGTATAATAGCTGGTGCTTAACTGTGAGGATTGACTCTTGAAATCTGGAATTTCTAATCAAACATAGTAGTAATATCTTCTGTTTGTGTATAATGTAAATCTCTGTGCATGTACATATCAGACCCATCAATCTGTGTGTATGTACATACATGTGTGTATATGTGTGTGTTTTAGGATTACGATTATTTAATGGTTGGATGGGAAAAAATTAGGCATAACTGCAGCATCAGTGCCTAAGGACATCGTTTGAGCTTGAGTGTGAGAACTGAGCCAGCAAACACACACACACACACACAGAGAGAGAGAGAGAGAGAGACAGAAAGAGAGACAACACAAATAAACAGACCCAAACATAAACCAGTATCGAGCCGTATCTAGGCACATATCAACAACACACAGGCTCTAAATGAACCTTATTAAAACTAAAAATAAAACAAGGAAGTTTAATTAATCAATTTTTGGCCTCTAAAAGATGTCTGGCTACCAGGTGTTCTTAGCTGATCATGTGCAGTTTAAAATGTTTAATAATAACATATTTACAATCTTGTCTGTGATTAAGTGACATGAAACCTACCAGAATAAAAAGCAACTTATTTATTTATATTTCATATTTAGTTATTTGTTATTCACTTATTGACTAATGGCATATCACATACTGTATACTGTATACCAGATTGATTTTAAAAATGGTGTATTCTTTTAACCTGGATTAATGGATATGTTGACCTTCTGGTGGCAACACATCAAGTCATAAAAACAGCATTAATTTATCAGTGCAAATTTGGGTTCATGTTTCTGACTATCTAAGGAATGTAAATGTGAAATTCAATCAATCACTTTAGCTTTGGTTTAGTCTCCACCAGCTCTAATATATGCAGCTGCTAGATGTTTTTGCCAGAATTGATGTTGTTTCAGGATGACTAAGACTTCACCCTCAGACAGGTTTAGTTGGAGGTGGTATTTCTTCATCGATGTGGATACGTCTGCATGACCAACCTGTGAGACTGTGGGATTATCTGGCAGGAATGACAGATAAAAATAAGGTGTCATCTGCGTAGAAGCTGTGTGAGCTGATGACTGGACCCTAGAAAATGTTGGTGTTAAATATCAGATTTACATCCTCAGGTGGTCAGTAACCCAAGTTTGCACTGATAAATTGGTGTTGTATAAAAGAGGACCCAGCACCAAACCTTGGTGCACCCGAGTGACTTGGTCTATTATTATAATAGAAACACTGAACTTTAGCAAACAGACAAGTATGCTGATCTCTGAAATGGCTTCTAAAACATTAGAGTTGTCCAGCTCCATTTGTTAGTAATGTTGATGTCCAGAGAGAGAAAGCCTGCAGCACAGAGAACACAAAACAAAATATCCCTGAGCACACACACTCTGAGGAAACACAATGACGATTACTGATCCAAAGACTTATTACGCCTACTTAATTGTGCTCCCTACTTATAAAACCCAGGGCAAGAGGAGACAAAAGGAGTGCATATGAAAAATGCATCAGGGAGCCCTTCTTATCTCTCATTAGGATTGCTTTGTCTTGTACTGCCAGCCACCCCTGTTATTACGTTTCCTCTCCTCCAAACAGCCACACGCTAATGACTCACTCTCGCTCTTTCATAAAGTATTCTCCTAAAAATGACAGCCTTGCATCCTACACACATATAACTGTGTATATAATTTGGGGATGATGTCGCTGAGTGATTTTTTTGGAGCTTGTAAGTGTGAGGTGTGTGTATGTGTGTGTGTGTGAGACAGAGAGAGAGAGATGTTTTGCACAGAAGACAAGTGGTTACCAGTATTGGCTGAGACTGGGTAGACGCTGTGACCAAAGCCATTATAATGTAGGCTAAGACTGAAACATATACCACCACTGCCACAGTGGGCTGTGGGCGGTGCATGATTTCAAAATCTGCGGGAATGGAATTAAGCAGGAAGCACATTGGTGAAAGAAGGGGGAAAAAATCATTCACAGTGTTTCACGCCACAGAAAAGAATATCGGCACACGGTGGCCTCATGCTGCGTAGGTGTCATGATGCGATATGCACACTCGCCATTCATTGAAGCCTGTGAAGCCATATGGCTGAGTGATAACATTTTGCCCAATGAGATCTGGGTTGAATCTCTCTGCCTGTTCTGGGGAATGAAAGCAAAGCTGCAGCCCCCTCATGAGATATGCAGTGGGTCTCATTCAGCAGCCCCAGCCAATTTACTAACTAATCTGTGCCACTGTAGGCATTTTGCTGTCTTTGGCGCGGTGGTGGGGGGTGTAGAGAGAGACGGCTTTGTCTCAGAAATGCCTGTATTTAACCCTGAGTGTTGTTTCATTGGCTTCCCTTGAGTTTCTGCCTTTAGCCAAACATAACTAATGCAAAGCATCCTCAGCCTGAAAAATCTCTTTCTGCCGCAGATTCAAGAAAAAGAAAATATCTTGCTCTGGCTTGGCATGACTGGAGACATTATGTTCTATGTACAGTATGTTTATATGGGTTCTTTGTTGTTACCCTATGATACCACCCATATGAGCATTTAGTTCTACTGGTGGCTGAAGATATGCCCCAGATAAAACTGAAAAACTGATAATTAGCCCTTTTATGTAGTGGATAATAGTAAAGGTTTGGCTCAGTCTCAGCTTAAAAACACCTTGGATAGGTTTAGGAAATACTGAAGAACATTTTGGATTTTAGCAACAACAATATACACAGAGTTAAAGTTAGTAACATCACTGTTGTTGTTATTAACAACATTGACTATGGTGTTTGTGTCTCTATAACAGCACCATGAGATTTATAACTTTACTTCTGGCATATATACTACACCCACCAGAAGAATTTGTTTCTTGAGCGTAAACTACAGGATGTTTAATGATAAAACATCTAAAACTATGGGTTATACTGAGCTGCTTGCATCAAAGACCATTAAGATCATGTTCTGTTTTCTGACTGATAAACTGTTCAGGAACTGAGCCTATGATCTATCTTTATCAATGTTGTGTTTATTTGTATTGGAAAATCCTTTTTGTAACTATGGTAACTCATGTTTTCAGAGGTGTGGTCTAAAGTTGTTTAAACTGATACCTTTATTTATAACTATTGATATAAAGCACAAAAGGCTATAGTGATGAAAAGGACAGTGGAGAAAACATCAATATTATTGTTCAGGTACTCTTGACATGTCTGTTGAACCTAATATTAGGGCATCAGCTTTATGCCTTTGATACTGTGAGGTCATGATGGAGGTAACCATCTCTCACAGTAGCAGTCCAAAGCACCATCTGCTCCAACCTTCTGACCTCCTCATGTCATGAAGACAGGAAGGTAAGAATCTGTTTTCACCTGCAGGTTATTTCACGTGTTGCTGTGCAGTAGAGTATGTGCAGCAATTGTGTAGTACTTACCGTGGCAGTAGGGAGACCCTTTGAGGTTACAAGGTCACAAGATAAAATTGTGGACCAAACCCTTGCAAATGATGATTCTCTCTAGAGTTTGCTGACATGATGATCAACTGAAGAGTGAAGAGGACATAATTTAGTTGGTTTAAATTATCACTTTCACTGTCTCTAAACCTCAATTCAAACTGAATCTTTACCGATGTGAACCTACTTGCATCAGTCACTCAAACTTTATTTATATTGAATCTTTCATGTATGTTAGTGCAACACAAACTGTTTTACACTCATGAAACTCATCATAAAACAGAATGTAAGTGGCAAAACAATATGAAATGCAAGAAATAAAAGTGATACAAATGAAATAATAACGAAAACAATTAAACCAATAGATTGAAAAACAAGAAAATGAATAAAAACAATTAGAAATAAAGTACATAAGAGGGAATAAAACATTCATAACATAAATACAATAAAATAAAGGATTAAATTAATGAATATAAATTTCCATAAAATCATCACTGAATTAAAATAACAAATTAATAGCTAGGCTTTTAATTGGTTATTTCAAGACATCCACAGATTGATCTGCTCTGCTGGTTCACAGCCTAAAAACTAAAAACTGTTTAGTTCTGTTTAGTTCATTGGAACTGTAAGACTCATACATTGCAAGCATGTCACACAGGTTAACTGTACAAGATTTTAAAAAGAAATTAAGTCTGAGTGAGTTTGTATCTATAATACGTGTAAAAGCAGCGGTGTCATCAGTTTAAACATATATAAACATGTATGTTTAAGCGGACGAATATGTTTAACAAAATAATAATAATAATAATACATTTTATTTATATTGTACTTTACATTACAAAGAATCAGTGCTACAGTGCTACAATAAAATGAGAGAAAAGAGTCAATGAAATGCTAATTAACAAAAGGCTTTTTAAAAAGAAAGGTTTTCAAGTTTCGTTTAAAAACATCAAAAGACTGTGGGCCTCTCAGGTAGTCTGGTAGGGAGTTTCACAGTCTTGGGGCAGCAACTGAAATGGCCTGATCACCCATACTGCAAAGCTTGGTCCTGGTAACTTGGAGGGTGTTTGTGGTTGCAGAACGGAGGGTGCGTGAGGAGGTATAAAGGGTGAGGAGTTCCTGTAGGTAAATGGGGGTATGTCCATGAATGCACTGGTGGGTGAGGAGGGAGACTTTGTATTCTATTCTGAGTAGGATGGGGAGCCACTGAAGAGTTTTCAGGATGGGGATGATGTGTTCATGCTTGCGCACCCTCATCAGGATCCTGGCTGCGCTGTTCTGGATGTATTGCTGTCTTTGAATGCTCTTGCCATAGATCCCAATAAGGAATGCATTACAGTAATCTAGCCTGGTGTCATCAGGTTAAACATATATCACTTGGCCTTAAACCTTGAGGCTAAAGGTCCCTTTTACTCCTGGGCCCTGGTCACATGTCCTGCTTGGCCTTACATTGATCCTCAACGATGCTGTAGGCATTATTGACTCAAAACAAACTATGATGTGTATTCTGATTATGTATTCTAGTAGACTAATGAAGATGTTTTTCATTTAATAATTGGACAGGTCACTAATTCATCAATACTTAGCAGATCAGTTAAATTATATTTTTTATCCACCAAAATATCTGATCTTTTGTACGATATTCATTCAGGAGGTTAGTATTTTCCACTGTCTATGATTTAGTTTAGTCACAACCATCTTTTTCCAACCATAACTAAAGTGTTTCTGTTACCTAAACCACACACAGGACTGTGAACAACAAAGAAACCTGCCACTTCCTTCTGCTGGCAGTGTTGCTGTTAATAAATGCAGTGTTTCATTTTCTAAAAAACCATGTTACCTCTGAATGTAAACCAGCCTGATATAGCATTCCAGCAATATGTACTTGGTTAGCAGTAGCTCAGGAGATAGCGCAGGTCAACAACTGATGTTATTGGTTTGATGGTTTAAGGGTGGCTCCTTCAGTCACGATGTAAGATACTGAACCTCAAATTAGCATGACATCACTGTGAGTATGAAAAGAGGTGCAGAATGGGCGAATAGGACAAGTAGTGTAGAGCGCTTGTAGTGGTCATGAAGACTGGTCAAATAAAGTCCATTTATTTGCAGTTTAGATCCATAGGTTGTCATGACAGAGAAGGGACATAAATAGTTCTTGGAAAACAACCAGCATCTATGCCACAGAAGAATATGCTATATCAGGCTTTGAGTACACACACACACACACACACACACACACACACATGCAGTACAGCATAAATACACAACCCATCAACCTTTTTCATTTAAGCAGAAATAACATGTTGAAAAACAGAGTCTGCTACCTAACCAGGGAGTATGGCTCCGCTATAATGACAGGCTGGAGACTTTGCCCTCGGCTTACACCGAACATATCAGAAGAGCTGCAACAACTGTGAAGGCGTCTGCCACTGAACAAGCCCCGACTTATGTTGCAGTGTAAAACTGCAAACCACGTGGCGGGCAAAACATCTCGGTCTTGAAAGAATTAACGGAGACTGCCTGCAGGTGTACATCACTTTGGCGTGCAAGGAATATTTTTTTAGATGACAATGAAATGAAGCGTATAAAAATCTCTCTGCCTTTCTCTGCCCAAGCAGCGGAGACAATGAGAGGCACACAGGAAACAGATAAAAAGAACGGACTGAGTTGGAGAAAAGAAAGTGAGTTCAGGAGGGACAAAAGAGACTCAAATACTATATTCATTCTTCTCACACAAAAGCTTCACAATTGAGCATTAAAGTTCATTCTTGATCTTGGGAACAGTGAGTTGAAAATTATATTAAGCTCCATTTGCTTCACACCAATGACCAGGGTTCTTATCCAGTCTCATTTGTGGTTAGGTTAACCAACGCATTTTGGGTAAGGTTAGAGAAATATGGTGGTTTTTGTTAAATGTAAATTAGCATGTTGTTTCTGTGGTCACAGTGAACCTTTGCCATATTAAAACCAAGCATCTCCGCACTTATCCCAGTGTCGCAAGACTCTGAATGGAACCAAGTTTATCTTAAAAGGTATTATTTTGGCATTAAACAGACTAAAGGTTTAAGATTCAGTAACTGGTATTTCAGTGCATTCGTATATCAGAAGTAAGACAGGCACTGGACTGGGCCATTGTGATGAAGAAGCAGCTGAGCCAGAAATGAAGCTGTTGATTTACCACTTGATCTCTGTTCTGACCCTCACCTGTGCTCCTGAGCTTTGAGTAGTGACTGAAAGAACGAGGCCACAGGGCTGAAGGGTTGAAATTAGTTTCTTTAGGGTATCTGGGCTGAGCCTATGAAATAGTGTTTAGACCAGAGCTGCTGCTCCTTCATGTTGAAAGGAGCCAGTTGACGTAGTTTGGATAGTGATCAGGAAGCTTCCTGGTTGCCTCCCAATTGAGGATTTCCAGGCACCAGTAACTGGTAGGAGTCCAGAACACATTGTAGAGATAATGTATTTCATCTAGCCTGGGACCACCTTGGGATCCTCTAGGAGAACCTGGAGAGTATCACTGGAGAAAGAAACTATTGGCCTACCTTAGTGACAGAATAATAAACAAATACTTTGTCAGGGAACAGTTACTGATATGAGCGGCATCTTCTCATTATCTTAACTGAAAATGTAATCAGGTGTTCCAGTGGTTCCTGAAAAGTTAATATTTGGCAAACTATAAACAGGGTTGTAAAGAATTGTCTTCACAAAACAATAGGTCATCGTGGTTTTTCATTTTTTTTTCTTTGGAATTGAGGATGGAAAGATCACTATTAAATAATACATATTTTCTAGTTTAGAATGAATAAGAAAAGCACAGGAGGAAACAACTAGTGCTGCTCTGGTCAGAGTAGATCTACCAGTACATCCGGCTAAAAATTCCAAAAGACATAGTCAGGGTTAAACTTTCAACCACATCTCATAGCCTTGAGAGATGCAGTTGAAATCCAGAAAAAAGTCAGAAAGAATTATCATCCTTTTCATGCCTAAATTAGCTCATATCTTTTCTAGCTTTTCTAACAGATAAAACCACTTACAAAGGCAACTGACTATAAAACTCAAATAATTTGCCTGGCTATTTTACACACCGCTGTCCTAAACTATAGCAGCAGAGTCATGTAACTGAATGAATACTGTTTGTAACATTTCCTATTAAAGACAAAAGCCAGATATTGGTTGCCATTAGTTCTCCATTCAGTGTAAAAGTGGCTTTCTTTATACCATGCATAACACAACCGGGAAAGTACATGTTTAGACTATAACTATAATATTAAATAATAAAACCTCACAGTCAGTCAGACTCTTTCTCTCTGCTTCCAGTTTTTTTGTTTGATTTTAAGCTTTGCTTGGAAAGAGAATTGCTCAAAATGTTGGTTTGTCCTTTTGAATAAAGTTGACCTGATCTTCTGTCTGTATTAATGAATGTGTCATAAATTGCACTGTAAAGCTCCTCCTCAGGCTTTATGAAAATGTGCTCAGAACTGGAGACATGAAATTGCTCTGCCACAAAAAAAAAAAAAACTTTCCTCTCCATCAGTCTAATTTCATCTAATCTAATTCCACCCAAAAGGTGTACATGCAGCAGCAGAGAAGTGCAGAGCAGATCTCGTTATATTTCACGTCCGGAGTCGCTCACTAGACAGACGTGAACTGGTTGCAGTTGGCACATTTACATAAAGCTCCTCTACCAGGATGGAGTTCAGCTCCCAGCTAGCAAGCGTGGGCACTGGTCTTACTTCAGTCAGCCACAACACAAGTAACATTTGGAGGGAAGTGCAAATCACTGTGGCATTTCAGCATCTATGAGGCTGGGGGAAATTAAGAACTAATAAACAGAAAAATCATACAGCAAGTAATGATATGCTTGTGTCAGAAGGCACTTAAATGAATGCACCTTTCCTCCCACATATAATCAGTGTGTGTGTGTGTGTGTGTGTGTGTGTGTGTGTAGGTGTTTGCCTTTATTTGCAGAGAAAAACCACAAGGAGCTGTACCCAAAGTGAGGCTTACTCTGCAGGACTTGAGGGTAAACAGGGAGGTGAGAGGTGAAAATGGTAGGGAGGCAGAGGTCGCCACTGTGTGTGTGTGTACGCGCATGTGTAGAGTTACAGAGACAGAGGGCAGACATTGGCCTGGTATGTGTCCACCAATACACTCTCCGTCTGGCATAATAAAGACCATGTGGAGTCAGACAAACTGTGACCGCTGTGCTCTGCGAAGGATAAAAATCCATTATGCACATAGAGACACACACACACACAGACCCCCCCCTCCACACACACACACACACACACACTTCCCCAATCACATATATATATATATAGAGAGAAAAACAGAAACACTAGGAGAGTGAAAGGAGCAGAGCAAGAGAGAGAGAGAGAGGGAGGAAGAGACGTGCCTCAAAACCCTGCTCATTTATAATGCATATGCCGAGCTGGGGCTTTGAACAACAAACCCAGTGCCCTCCCTCGTCTTCCTCCTCCTCCCTCTTCCCCCCCCCCCACCTCCCTCAGCAGTGTAAGGGGAAAACCCACAGCCTGCTCTGACTGCTTCTTACAGGCAGGGACATGCTGGAGGAGAAGGTTTAACCATTATGGGGTTTTGAAGTCGGCTCATATTTTACCACGATGACTGGCTAATATCAGATTCTGAATACAGGGATTAGAGTGAAAAATATGCAAAGCCATTTATTGATCTGCTCTTTCCTGCATGTGAGCAGTGCAATATGAGGCACAAGAAACTGGGGTTGTATAATCTGACATCTATAGTTTATTAACACTCTGGTCTTATTTTCATTATGCTGGTCATCATAACAGTCTTTAATAACACTGCACTGAGTGAGTGACACCCAGTGACATCTAGGAATGCGGGTAAAACATCAGATGAAATGACAAATTGGGTGGGAACTACAAGCAGTCAGACGATCAGAGCAGATGTAAACAAACACTCAGATGAGATAAAAAAAATAATAATTTAGAAAGAATTACAAAGACAAACGATTAAATCATCATCCAAACATCTATCACTGACCGACTCCCTGGTTTGACCTCAGTCGTCTGTAGCATGTAGTGCACCTTTCATGTTTAAATTTGCAGTGGAGACATGCTCGGCAATCATGACAGAGGAAGGAGTGTATAACATTAACTCTGAATAATCTCAGAAAAGAAAACAATTGCAGTAATTGGCAAAGAAAGCAGGAGCGCATCTAACTGAAAGATACAAAGAGTAGACTTTGTTCCATGAGCTGATGTCTGCTAACTTTCAGTGGATGTGTTTTTAAAGATTATTTTACACATGCTGTTGCCCAGAGAAGATAAGATAATATATTCCTATATTGATCCCCATGAGGGAAACAAGGGTGTTGTTTTACAGAGTAGATAGAATAGATAGATATAGACTGAATAATGAAAGAATATCATAAAACACAACAATACAATGAATCTAAATAGAAATGTGTCAAAACACAATGTAATAAAGTGAAATTGTCAGTCTTTGTTCTTAAACACTGAAGGTGTTGTAGCTTTCTGTCTTTTTTAGCTTTGCTTGCTGTATTTACTCTGCAGTTTTCCTGTGCAATGAAGGATTATTGGCAACATTCAAGGTGTTGCTGTGTTCAGTCTGCACCAGAGGCTATAAGCACCTTTAAGACCCGACCTGATTTAACCTGACTGGTACTTCACAATAAGTTCTAATGCATTACTGTTGCTTTTATTTATCACTGACAGTTAGCTTGTCAGGTTAATGCACCACACTCTAACGTCTATTCTTGTCCTTCCTGTTGGACATTAGGGTTTAGTATTTATTTGTAACACGTACACGCACTCATCGTGAATATTTGGCGCAGATAAAAACAGAGAATAATTCATTTCTAAATACAAAACTATCAAACCATGCCAGAGCTTGAATGATAACAAGATACTATATAAGACTTGCAAAGCAAAACTCAGCAATAACTCAAATGAATACAAAGCGCAGATATAGAGATGATGGCCAGAAATACAAGTAAGTCCAATCTGCAAGAAATCCAAATCCATTAAGAAGCAACTGCACCGCAAAATTCTGGATCACTTTAGCGCCTTTGTTTTCATTGTGATATAGTGTACTTTGCACATGAAGCAGAGTATGCCGCTGCTTGTGTGAAAACATTGTTTAAATGGGTGAATCACATCAAGTGAGGGCTAGACCACAGAGTGGTGACAAGCACAGAGCACAGCATGAATAAAATATAGAAATTCACTCTGCAAAGGCATGGCTTGTTCATCCCCCATTTCTGTAGGAATGAGGTGTTTGTGTGTGTGTGTGTTCATGTTCAAACGGAGGTCCATTTAATGCATGAGATGTAGGTCAAATTGTGGAAGATGCCAGACATGCTCTGCTGTTCCTCTGCTGTTAACACAGACTGGCACACCAGACATGTTCGTCTGCAGCCAAATGCTCAGCCAGACGGAGCTTTTTAAAATATACACTGTGGATGAGGAGTTGTCATCTGGTGCTGTTAAAGATGATGTAGCTGATGGCTCAAAGATCAAGCCTGTCACTCTCTTGTTATTCTACTTCTCTCCATAGAGGAACTCACACTCTCTTAAAGGATGATCCATACCATCGTTCTCTGGGAGGTTTTATCATCCATCTCACAGAACTAATAAACTTCCATCTCTATAAACAATGTGAGTCGGCATCAGTATAATATGTGTATCGACTTCTTTTTTCAAAACATGTATGTTTTTCTTTTTTGGGTCTGGTGTACTGTACTGCCCACAGGCATATCATTTATCTACCACAGAGTTTACTGTATAAATACAATGCATTATGCATTATATCTCCACTTTCCAGAAAGATTACAGACATGTAAATGTATCAAAGTAAAACATAATATACAGAGAAAAACTTTACATGAATCTACTACTGCTAGCAAAGCCTAATAAAGCAGATGTATACAAGTTACATATAGATAACAATGTGAGTAAGGTCTATACTATTATTAATCTTTGGCTGGATTGCTACTGGAGTAAATGTAAAGGTGTTACACCATCAGTTGTTGCCCTTTTCTAACAGCTAACAACTACTATCACACCATCAGGGTGTGTTTACAGTCAGTGCAGCCAAATTTACTTATTTTCAGATGCTTTTAATGACAAATAGCTGCTTTTTACACAAACCTTTGCTATTCTTTTCAAGGGAAGAGTTGCCATGTTCCAAGCTGAGGTCCTAACTTTCCTGCCACAGTCACACCTCTCAATGTGTCTCATTCAGGTGACTGCACCGCAGCCGAATGAGCTTCTAATTTTCTCTCTGGGCGATCATTTTCAAAGTAAATATAGCCAAATTCACTGTACAGCAGTTGCCTTTCACTTATAATTATATTGTTAAGTTGTGGTCATACATTTTTTTTTTTTTTTTTTAGCAGAGAAGCAGCTTAGAAGTGAGTGTTGGTCAGTATTTCATGTACCTGGACTGTCATCTGACAACAGAAACAGAAAAACATACCAGTGAAAACAAGCTTATCAGGGATTTGGGTTTGCGACGGGGCTGTTGATGTCTACAACTGTTTTCAACTACATTCTCCGCTGACCGTGCACCGGTTGACCTTATATTAAGCTTTGACCAAGTTCTGTTCCCCTCAGCCAGGAGAAGTACAGGCCTTCTGTTAGTGTTTGACCAGGGGCAGCAGTACGTGAAGTCCATGTGTTGTGCATTTGGCTAAAAACACTTGTCAGCTCTTTTCCGCAGTGGTAAGATTGCTTCCTAATAATATGGTTTATAGGGCCAGTTTCTGTGGGCTCGTGTTGGATGTTTCCATTTTAAACTTATCATTAGAGCCTGCTTGCTCCACATTTACTATCTTGCAGCAAAGCATGTGTTTAAGCGTCAGTGTTTCCAACAGGACCACATGACATGAGGCTGCACTTCAATGCTGGGGAAGGAGATGGGGGAGGAGAGGAACAAGAGAAGAGCAGTAAACTGTTCTGTTCTGCAAGAGTATCCAAAGCAATGCTTTATACACACAGTGTCTTCATTTGATACATCCAGCACTGAAAATTAAATCAGGGTGGCACAGATGCAGATTTTGATTGATGTGTTTTTCAAATACTCGCAGGATGGGGGAACCTTAAGTAGCATTTAATATTCACTGTATTATTAAAGGATCAAGCAGTATGGATTTTGAGGACCAGTACTGACTATATTACAGGATTCAGGCCAGTTATGTTAAATGCCTTTACATTGTAGTTCAAACAGATTTGTGTTTAGAGCCAGTGTCTGGTTTTAGGCCTCTTCAGTGAATTTACACAATCATATGACACTAAAATCCCACCTCCCTTTTATTTTATTTTAAATCATTGACAATCTGTTGCAAATCAACAATGTAATGACTTGCACAGGAATGGGGCTGTTGGAAGATTTTCAGTTAGGGTTCAGTTTACATCATAACACAGAAACAACACTGGTGAAAGTTACCAAAAATCTATTCATCTGACTGGAACTTAGTGCTGCATTCGACACCATTGACCACATGATTTTATTACACAGACTGGAACATCTCACAGGAATTAAAGAAACCACACTAGACTGATTTACGTCAGAGTGCATTCCAAAAAAAAAAAAAATATTCAGACCCCCTTCACCTTTTTTCATATTTTGTTATGCTGCAATTCAAATCTTTTATTTCTTTACTGAATTACACTCAGGGTCCATAAAGAAGATCCACACTGCCTGATGAAACAAACAGAACCACATCATCTGAAAATAACAGAGAGACAAGTGCGATTAGGGTTAGGGTACCAAACCACTGTTCTGGCCTGCCAGTCCACAGGCACTGATCTACACGAGACATTGAAAAGGAAGTGTCAACCAGGACAAACCCTCAATGTTGAGAGCATGTCTTCAGTGTCTCAGGAAAAAATCTCATCCACTCCTGGATCCTAGCCACTGAGAAGCTTCCTAACTACCTGAGTGATCTGCCTTCAGCCTTCTTCAGCGGACATGTTAAGTGGGTTCAGGAGCTCCTCGCAAGTTTTCTTCAGCCTGTTTGCCTCCCTCACTACCTCCCTCCACCAGTAGGTTCTTGCCACCAGGACAAACACTGAAAATCCTCTGGCCACAGTTCCTGACTGCCACACACATAAAATAGACTTTGAACATGATCCACTTGGATTCCATGTCCCCATAATAACCGGTGTTGCTGTTATTAGTTAGTAATGCTATTACAGCTACACATCATTATTATCATTATGCCAACCGGTCTGACAGTGTCTGTATACAACAGTATAAATGAAGCTGTTGCTGGTGTCTCTCTCTCCTCTCACCCTAATCAGCCTGGGCAGACAGTCACTTTCTCTGAGTCCGGTTCTGCTGGAGGTTTCTTCCTGTTTCAAGTTTTCTCTCTCTCCACTGTTGCCAAGTGCTTGCTCACAGTAGGAAGTGTTGGGTTTTGTCTATAATGCTGTAAGATCTTCACCTCGCTCTGTGAAGTGCATCCACATAAGTTATGTTGTGATTTGCTACTATTTGCCACTAGAAAAAAAAGAAAAAAAAGGGGACATCCCTACAAAGTTCCTAGACAGCAGAGCGGTAAAGGCTCCATCAGTTGACTAATGTTAGTTACATTAGTCAACTGTTTACAATTAATTCACATTTTAGCCATTTAATAACTGTGGACTTTCCAACTTGTGAAGAAAAAAATCTTTACCAGATTTGGTTTTATTTACCTTTGTTCAACACTGGTGTAAGTTATGATACTAACCAACTGATATACATATTTTCTTTCAATGTACAAATTACTCAACTCATTTAAAAAGGAAACACACCCTAAATTTAAACCATGTAAATATTGTATTGATATTGTATTGTATATTTTATACTTTATATATATATAGTATATATATATACTATTTTTTAGTATTTTTCTCATAAATTATTTAAACATTTGATTTAACTGTTGATTCATGTCATTCCTTTGATGATTTACTAATCAATAAATACTGTGTTACAGACTTCTATTGACAGTCATCGATAAGTGCTGATATGATAACCAGCCCTTGTTACAAACCATCAGTGAATGACATCATATCGATCAAATGTTACACTATGATTCACTGATCCATCACTAACCACAAGAGCCAGATTATGGTCTTATGCACCAGGCTGCATGAGAATAGGTCACGCAGCACTTCTAATTAGTGATAAGGCCAAGTCCCACTGTCTTCCTGCCAGAGCATACACTCAATAATTAGGCCACTGTGATAATCCCACTGCCTCCGTCTCTGCTTCCTAGTAGAAGCAGAGACGGGTCAAATGTTCAGAAAACTATTACACTTATAACAAACCTCAGCAGTAACCTTCCTGTTCACTTGTGTTTGCAGCGAACACCAACGCGACTAAAACAAAAAAACACGGGTGAGGAAGAACACAAGAAGCACACACTTCATGAATGTACCATTTTTTATTGGACTTATATAGAAATACTTAAAAAAAAACATGAAGTAGCACCATTACTTAAGTTTTACTTTTTATCATGTATAACTTTAAATGTCAGAAAAATAAAACTCTTGATACATTTTTCAAATCTTGTCTCAGCAAATATAATATTAGTATCTGACCATGAGGTTAAAGGCCCTTTATCATAAAATAAAATATACTTTGTTCTTAAACTTTGCTCAATAAAGTACATTTACGCTCAAGTAACTTCACCTACATATACATAAACAAGTGGTAAACAAATGTATTAAAATAGAAATACTAAAACTATAGTGGTGCAACAGAAGCCTGTAATTCCCACTGGAATCTAATTCATACAAATTTTAGAAAGCATAAACGGTTTCTTTGTGTTCAACTTACTAAGTTTTGTACATTTCAATGTTTCATAATAATATAGAATAAAATATGCTTTATATTACGGAATAAAAAATATGCTGGGTGAAGCAGATTTAAAAGACATTTTTTGCTGAACCTATAAAAACTCCATCCCAACAGAATACTGTCAAATGCAATACACATTTTGTGGACTCGGATTTCCTCCCACAGTCGTGTGATATTAAAATAATACAGTGATCAATGCCACGAGGCCATACTAAAAAATAAACAATATTTCAACCCAGCTACAAAAAAGTTCACTGAACTTAAATTAAAATATCTGTAAACATCTTTGCAATAAGAAATATAATCTTTCAAGTCAAAAAAGAATAAAATACTTCAATCTGTATTAATGTTATTTAAAACTTTCAACTTGTGGAAATTTATTCTATACATATATATGTAGGATATGTTGTTGCTCTCCCTCACATGATCTCTAACCTCAAGCTGCAGTATCTTTGTAAGTCAATAGTGCTGTTTGGCTGGAAGCCCTCCACGTTTCCCAGCCATGGCCTCCCCCTCTTACTACATTCGATCGGCAAAACTGGAAGGCTAAGCCCGCTAACAGTCTACAGTTTGACCCACTTACCTCTGTTCTGACCCCACTGTGTTTCTTCACTTCATAAATATAGGGTACATTTTACTAGAACTATTGATTACTATGCTGTAATATTTAAAACATGCATTTAGATGTTAAAAATATTTCCCCAAGCTACAGTATATTATTAACAACTACGACTGAGCCCAAAAAGGGTGTCTGTCCCTTCTTCTGGATACTGCAGCCTCTTACATACATATGTATACCTATGTACACTTTCCAAATGATGATTGGGTTGATCCCATTAAAGCAGTATGAACAGTATGAAGAGTCTGTTGTTGCTATTGTAGCCAGTCTTGCTGATAAGATAGTCAAAGAGTTACACTTCTTATGAAAATATACGTATAGCCTGAGTGACGCCGGTGTGGCAGACAGGGCATTTGGGCTCGCTCCTCTCACAGATACGATTGGCACATTCCATACAGAAGAGGTTGTGCCCACAAGGGACCAGGGCTGCGATGACCTCGCTCTCGAAGCACACCGAGCAGTCGCGGCTGCCCTTTCGACTGGTGCCGGATGAGGTGGAGGACGAGGAAGAAGAGGAGGACGATGAGGCTGAGGAGTCGCATGGAACGCCTGGTAGGTGAGGGCCCGGCAGAGAGGCAAGAGCGCTGGAGTAACCGGGGAAACTCAGCGGGCCTCCGCCTGGGTCACTACGGACCCGCCGGGCTAATGGGTGCTCAGTGGAGCCTCCTGTGTGGCTATGGAGCGGAGGTGACAGTCTGGGTTGTGGGGTACATCCATTAACCCTTCGCTGATTCACCACCATCCCGTTGGCGTTAGCGGAGGCGTTGGTTGGGAACATGGCTGAGGTGGAGGTGGGGGAGCTGCCTCCGGTGGAGGAGGGGGTCATTCGACTATCGTACTGGGACCACAGGAGGCCTGGCGGGGCTTGTGTGGGGTCAAACCCTGGTGAGGAGTCAAAAGTCAGATCAGTGCAGTCAGGCGAGATCACCTCACTTCCGTAAACAAAGCCATTGCCGTTGGTGTTGACATTGATGTTGTTGTTATTGTTGTTGCCGTTGTTATTGGTGGTGGTATAGCTGAGTGCGGGGCTGGGGGGGCTGTAGTCGGCCATACGTGAGCCGTTGTTTCCGAAGTAGGAATCTGTGGAGGCACTGCCCAGGGAGGAGGATGAGTCGTTGCGGTAGTTGGAGAACGGTTTACGCACTGAGGTGGGCGTCATCCCGGCGCTGGGCTTGGACCACAGGGTGGCATGTCCATGCAGATCAAACCCTACATCGGTACCATTAGCATGGAAGTCATTTTCATCTTGGAGCTCAATAAGCCCCCCTGTCCTCATGGCGATGTGGGCTTCAATCTCTTCACGTGCTCGGTCCACATTTTCTGGCATCCCCGTCACCTCAAACACAGGCTCCTTGTCTCTACTGGGCGTCACAATGTAGGTGTGGGTCTGTTGCTGGATGCGCTTGATGGTGGCACCTTTGGGGCCTACGACCAGACCAACCACACGGTAAGGCACCCGGACCTGGATGGTGGTCTGTCCAGGCAGATTGGGTGGTCCTGGGACTGGGGTGCCGCTCCCGTTCAGACTGGTATTTTTGTTTCTTGAGGCTCGGATCATGGAGAAGTGCTCAGCAGCAGAGATGATCTCCCTCCTGGCCATAGCCACATCCTCCCTCCGTCCTGTCACCACAAAAACAGGCTCCTCACCTCGAACTGGGGTCTTGATGTAGGTGTTGGTCTTTGCTCGCAGTGCTTTGATCTTGCAACCTGGGGCATGGAAGCAAATGGCGAAAGTGAGGGCACGTCCCGAAAAAACAACAGCTTGAAATATGACATGTGTTAAATCATTACTTATGGATTACTCAAAACAGCTGCTGGATGTTTATTATTGTCTTACAAAAGGCCAATGGCCTCAGAAATCGGATGAAACCACCCTTTTGGAGAAGAACTAATTCAAACCACATGCTGCACCACCACAAATATACAGCAGGACAAAAATAACTCACAAAAAACTCACTTCTGAATCCACGATGATACTGGTGCATTTACAACAACGCAAATAGCTGCTGCTAAACTCTTATTCTTATTTTACACTTATGGCATTACAGAATGGGAGAGACGCTTCTTTACAGCCTACACGTCAGAGCAATGCATAAAGTTGCATTCCAACACCTTAAAGCATAAACACACGTCTCTTTATGATCAAAATGGGACTGGCTGAGGAAACAGCCTGGGAAGAATGACATAATTAGCGGAGCAACGCGAGTTGAGCGGGACAGGGTGATGTAACCAGGGATGCAGAGGAGAGTAAACCCACCTCAACTCAGTCAGTTTTAAATCTTTGACATAAATTCATAATGACTTGGCATCAGTCTGATGTAGGTCAAATGAGGATATGGTCTCTTTTATGTGGCTGTCTTGGAGCAATCCCTTAGGTCATGGTTAATCCACTTCTTTTTTTTTCCACCCATAACCTAAAATAACCTGACAATAGCGGGGTGGGTGTGGGTGAATGAGGGGGGTATCTAAAGTAAATAGAGGTAGTTCACAAATGTCCCACTGTAGTTGCTTTAAAGTGGCGGGTAGGAGCCCGTGGTTCCTTACAACCCTTTTGTTTTTCTGGGAACAACAACAACAGCAGCAGCGGCAGTGGTATTGCAGGGAGGGGAAAAAGATTCCGCATATGTAACCAAGCACCAGTACCGCCCTGCAGCCCTACAGCTGGAAGACTAAGCTCGGTCTGTGCAGCGATATGGGCGTCTGCTGCCTGTGGCAAGGTAAGATCGTGACCGTTGTCCCAATGTGATCCCGCACTGCTCATCGCCATCATCATTATCATCATAACCGTAATATTAAGCTGGGAATCGATGAGCATTAACAATTAATGACACTTAGTCACCGAGAGCCACTGTTTTCTCTCTTGATCTCAGCCGGGGACCTACATGTCCTACTTCACCGAATAACGACCAGAATAACCTGTCCTGTCAGGACAGCGCTCACTGCTGCACTTCAACCAAACTTTTATCAGACGCGCCTTTGATTATATAGACACTGTAATTATCTTTGTTGTAAACTAAACTACATTTAAATTTTACAATAAATTAATAATAATGTACTCGCCTTATAGCGTATATACATCAAAAGATATGACTTAGTGTCTTATCAGTAGGGGACCAACGTGTTCTTTATTTCGGCGTAAACAGAATCTCGTCAGCAGGCGCCGATTTCACTTAAACACCAACTTCTTGAATTGTTACATGCAGCTTCGCTGCCGCCCACCTCGTTGTATTTATAGAGGCGGAACAACGTGTGACTAACTGGCGAGACGGTAACAAAAGTTCACGTTTTTATTGAACTGGTGTCCACCTGGTGGATAAATAAACAAGCCGAATTCATAAGTGGTCTCTAAACATTTAGACAAGATATCGGAAAGTATGTTAAAGCGCTCGTGCAGACAAACTAGAGTGTGTTTGGTTATTTCGTGCATTATGTGAGCGTGCGCTGGCATTCTGTTCCTCCCACACAGTCATAGCTCGCCCTGCATAACAAACACACAGCTGAACTATGTAGAGACACAGAAACGCACACGCACCTTGTCTTCCCACAATCTCAGCCACATGCTCGGAGCTGGGAACCGGGACGCATTCAGTCATGTTCACGCTCTTTTTCCGGGGCTCCTGGTTGTTGTCGTACAGCGGGTTCTCGTCGTTGTCCAAGCCGAGCAGGGACAGCTGATCCAGGGCGATCTGCAGGGCTCTCTGGTCGTCCAGTGCATCTCCCTGGACGCTGCTGTCTGCGAACAGCGAGCTGGGCATCTTTGCGTCTTCGCTAACGTTGCGGGTTCGGATAAAAGGCAAAAAAAGAGGAAGGAAGGAAGGAAGGAAGGAAGGAGGAGGTTAAAAAAAGAAGGAGTGAGAAAGGAGAGGGAAGGAGGAGGGGAGAGGCACCGGACCCGGTTTTCAGAGACAACTGGTCAGTGCAAATAAATCAGTGCGGCTGAAGGGGGGGAGAAAAAAAGAGTGCAAGGAGCTACAAAATAACATCCACCCCCTTTATTCTCCCGACAGAAAACTAGATGTCCCGGTCCGAGCCGAGCCGGGCTGTGCTGTAAGCACGGAAAGACAGCGAACAAAAAGCGTGTTTACTCCAGAGCCGGCGGTGGCGATAGTAATAATATTCCTTCCTGACAAAGGGCCCCTCCCCGGCTGGCTTCCCTCAGGTCCTCTGTTGCTTCTGTCTGAGTTCTTGCAAAGCCAGACAGAGAGATGTGCGGGTGACGTCACACCTGGGCAGGGACGATGCGGTGCTGCGAGGTCATTTGCATATCGGCGAGCTGATTGGTGGAGTATGCGGTGGATGGGCGGAGTCGTGGCATAAAGTCACGCCCCCTTCTTTGTTCTCAGTCTCTCTCTTTGTCTCTCGCTCCTTGTCTGCTTCTCTGTTTGCTCTTCACTCACACACTTCCACAAGACGTTTTACTTGCATGAAATAAACAATATGTTGGTGCCACATGCAGTTAGAAGAGACATCTGTGGACGTTAAATGTTACATGAATGAAACAATACACACTATCCTGGTTTTCTCCTGTTTGAAACTGTCATTAGATGTGCTCTACTGAAAAAATAACACTGAACAGCTCCCAACACATATCTCAAACTTTTTTTTTTTTGTCTCTGCTTGACTTTCCTGCATTTTATGACAATCACATAACCATGATGATTTGAAACTGCTCACATGTTTTAGAAGTCTGCCACAGAAAATGACACAAATTACAATAAAACATGCCCAGTTTTCCTTATGGTTAGTATTAACAATATTTTTCCTGCTGGCTCCAGCTTCTAAATAAAATGGATTGGTTTTCAATTGGATCTCTGTTATTTGAGTTTTAGTGCAAGAGATAGATAGATAGATAGATAGATAGATAGATAGATAGATAGATAGATAGATAGATAGATAGATAGATAGATAGATAGATAGATAGATAGATAGATAGATAGATAGATAGATAGATAGATAGATAGATAGATAGGTAGATAGATAGATAGATAGATAGATAGATAGATAGATAGATAGATAGATAGATAGATAGATAGATAGATAGATAGATAGATAGATAGATAGATAGATAGATGTGTAGGTAGGTAGGTAGGTAGACACTTATATACACACCCACGTACAGCACATTTAATCTTTCTGTACTGTGACCAATACACAACAAGTTATTAAGTCCTGTCATTATATAATTTGTTACATCAGTAGAAGAAGTAGTATCACAGTAGGTCACAATATAAAAAAAAACATCACTGTTAAACAATATCTTATTATAATTTTGCCAAAATTTCACTTAAAAAGTATAAGTATTCTCTTTATAAGATTGTGAAAAAAGATACCTAAACACAGTCTCTGTGTTTGGGTATCATACATCTCTTCAGCTTCACATATGCAGAGTAATGTCAGTGACCATGAGCAGCAATTGAAAGCACTGAAAAAAGCCAGTCTGTCAATCTTGCATTAAGATTATTTTGTAAAAAAAAAAAAAAAAGTATATTAATCCCATTAGGGCTTTTTTAGTTATGTAACCTCAGGGACTCTAAATTTGACTTATTTTTCTAGACAAACAGAAGAAAAAGTATTTCTTACTTGGCCGCTACTTTAGCTAAACAAACCACATAACTCATTTAATACTCTGAAAAAATGCTTTGACATATTAATCTCCCCTGAATTGTAATATTATTGTGTCAGCAGCTCTCAGTGTTTATTTTACAAGTTTACAACCAGTTAACATTGCCATGCCGCTCAGGTATCACCAAAGACTTCTGATAATGTGATAATCCTTTTTTCTTTTTCTTTTTTCCCCTCAACATTACTGCACGCTGATAAAAGTTTCATTTTACTGCAGTATGGAATCCAGCAGCCTCCCAGTCTTTATGTTGTAAAAATGTTTTAAAAAGGTAAATTTGATACACCTCAGATCCAGCGGTGCAGTCCTGACCAGAAAAGCTACAGGAAGTTTGCATACGTCGTTTTTCTCGGTGTAGCATGGCATTATGAAGCCTGAATGTTAGGAGCACTCAGGGTGATGGTTGGTAGGCTTTGTAAATGGCCACAGACCGGGATAGGCAGGAGGGGGTGGAGGGGGGGGGGGGGCTTGGCCAACACAAAGGGGATTTCAAGCTGATTCAAAACCGTTGGGACCAGAAGCACTTTGCTTTGTCACCTTTCTCCTGGAGCACAATGCCAATGCTAATGAGGAACCACTCAGGAGCTAGAGGAGGTGATGGGATGGGACCTACTTGTTAATATTTGACACCCCTCCCCACCCCCACCCCCACCCCCCAACCTGATCCCCCCCACCGCACCTTACAACCTCCTCATTCCTTGCAACCCTAAAATCTGTTTAGTTGTATTTAGACAGTGTGTTTCTCATACATTCTTAAACCTCTGACTTTAAATATATAATAAAAATACACAGAACATCTTTTTTTTTTTTAACAGAAATTACTTGGCTGAATGATTTACTCTATTTTTATTTTTAAAAGGGTGATTGTTAAATTTGCCGTACTGAATCATTTGTACAGTTCTGAAAAAGTACAAATATTCACTGATATACAAAAAAAAAAAAAAAAAAAGATCAGAGAAAAGAAATAAGAGCAACCTTGTGTAGCAGTGTAGGAATATTTTTCTTTCCTCTTCTAACAATCACTTGTGACCCCTCAGATTTATTTTGTGACCCCTTGCAGGGGTCGAGACCCCCTGTTCAGGAACCACTGATTCAAAAGATAATAATACGGTCTTTCTAAGTGGTAATTTATTCTCACAACAAAACATCTTCCTCACATGCTTTTTGTGTAGGAAGTGAAATTAAATCAAACAACAAAAAACTATCTTCAAGATCCATTTAGTTGCTGTTTCTATCATAACACATGATCTTCATCAACACAAAGAAATTAGTGAGTTGTCACTGATATGTAGATTCTCAGTTTACAAAACAGCAGCTAACAGGTGCTGGGAAAATATTGACGATATCACTGAATGAATTTACTTTGAAACCCTTAAATTTAAACTTGATAATACACCAGAGAAATATCTTAGAACCTGCTGAGAACCACTGCAAGTTCATGTGAACACAGGTTTGTTCCTGGCTATTAAGTGTAATTTCCCACCTAAGAAATGCAACCACACTGATTAATTTTATAAAGATTACAATGACCAGGAAAGGGGCACAAATTCATCACAATTTATCACTATTATCATTATTTATATATGAAAAATCAAGCTTTCTCTGCCCTGAATCCCCAACTCTGTTCTGGAGGTAAAACAACTGCTGGGTCGTTCTGTCACAGTTCTGTTGTAAAATTCTCCCTGCACTTTGATGGCTTGATGGGAAAAAAGTGCTACTGAGCTGAATTAAGAGCCTAACGTTGTTGTGGCATTGCACATGCACAGAGTGTGTCCTACTGTTCCCCCTTAAGCCCAGACGGACGCTGACTGCTGCATCGTCACTGGTGTTTGTTGTTTGGTATTAGGCGTTAGCCGGCTGCTTAGAGGCGATTACCCGTATGCCTTTTAATGAGGGGAAGAAAAGCTTAGGCAGCTCTAACCCAGAGAGCAATGGAGACAGACAGGGCTTAGCGATCATGCTGCCACTCACTGTGCTGTGGCTGCAGGGCTGCAGACACAGACACTGGGTCACGGTAAACATCAGGTCACAGGATACAGAGCAGCCTGTCTGCTCGCAGCTTCACCACTATACCCTGCTGACCTCATACACACAGCTACGTGCATACGTATATAGGCTTCCTGCTGTATTTGTAGGTAATGCAGATTACAACACTATGTTAAGAGACCACGTGTGACTGGTTCAACAGTCAAAGGGTTCTCCAAAGCTGTGAGGAGACTCCCTCCCATCATTTTTCCATTAGTGGCCTCCTTAATGCTGCACTGGTATTTTCTCCTTTAATATCAGGTTAAAGAACTGGGCTTTTTAATGTGCTGTATCTAATTAACCAGTTCTACTTAAAGCATTAAGTAATAATTTCTGGAGTTGGTCAGCACCAAAACTAGAGTTAAATATAAATATTAATGCTGGATGTGGAGAAAGTCAAAAGTTTGCTTCTTAAAACTGAAGCAATATTTGAGATGCTGTTTTCAGCTTGTTTAGTTACATTTTTAAAGTCATGTCAAGCTTCATCTAAATATAATGAGATGCACCACAGGAAGTCATTCCTGCCTATAGTCATCAGAATGAATATGCAAAAATATTAATTCAACTGTGCAAAATTCTGCTTCAACATTGTATCTGTACTGTACATTTTAACATTTACTCTTTCCTATATTACTTAACAAGTTAACATACAAATGTTCCAGATGTATACTCCAAGTGTTGTATGTATTTTACACATTTTTACATTTCTCCACTCCTTCTCTATATACTATAATATAATGCCCTTCTGCATACTTCTATTTTTAATACTTCTAATTATATTTATCTACAACTGAACTGAAACTTAATTTGATCAAAAATAATTTCTCATTCTGATTCTGACTCTTACCAAACATTAAGTATCGGGTTTCTGTACATGGTATGAATATTATCACTTACACATACATTTCAGTCAGTACTAGAAAGTACTGGAGTAGAGTCATTATTCATAAAAAAGAAGAAACACCTTTGCTGTCAGATGAATAACAGGTGTACAAAGTGCCTGTTTGAAGTCAGTTGACACTCAGACCTTCAGGGTTTCTCCTATATTTACATAGTTTAAGGGCATTTATTAGTGCATACATTTCAGACTGAAGCCACCAAAAGCAATAATTTAAAAACATAATTCAATTATTTCTGTGATATTTTGTCAAAAAATAGAAAAACCTCAGGCACAGTCCTGCCACAGGACATTAAAATCAACCCAATGAAACCCAAGTGAAGACACTCTATTATATGAGAGGTGGGTGGCACATGGTGCGCTGTGTAACAGACAGAGAGGAGGAACAGCAGAGAGCAGGCATGAAAGGATGCAATGCGCTTTTGTGGTTTAGTGACTGCTCGCGTGTAGCATGCGCGCGCACACACACATAAACGTATAAGACATGTATTCTCAAATAAAGAGGTCTTCACTTTGTGTCGCAGACATTTTTCTTTTGTGGTGCTGCAAAAGATTAGTTAGTGGGTTGTGGGAGGTTAGTGAGACAAAACTGAGTTGGTGTTGGTGTGTGTGTGTGTGTGTGTGTGTGTGTGTGTGTGTGTGTGTGTGTGTGTGTGTGTGTGTGTGTGTGTGTGTGTGTGTGATGAGAAGAGAGTATGTAAGCCACAGACTGCAACCTGATCCACATCCAAGGTTATACAAAGGAAAATGGGACTCTTGGTTTTGGTTGTGGTGCATTTTTTACACAAGGAAGCTTCTTTCCTTACATATTTTTACATCACTAGATGCAATCAGTGAAGTGAAAGCCTCTTTGTTCTAATCAGGTGGTGTGTAAATGATAATGCAGCTGATACACATACACACTACAAAAATCCTTGAGTGAGTTTGAGTCATGAAAGACAAAAGCTGTCAGCAAGGCTGTCTTCAGAAGGATAAAATAGTATTAACGTTAAGGACATCATTAGTGTGTATCAGTTCTTCACAACATTCAGGCAAATAAAAGCTGACAAAGAGCTGGAAAACAGGAAATGCATGAATCACTTCCTCTTCTTGTTGACAGCTGGAGAGGTGAAGGTATCTGGAACTGGAAGTGAGCTCATCATTATTCATGTATTCTCTTTTTGTGTTTTTAACGCTGGAGAAATGAAAATATTTTTTTTTATTCCTCATACAGTTCATGCAGAGGGACTGTCTGCTTTGAAGTGTTTTGGTGCAGGCTATGTGCTGGGATCTGCAGGTATGGATGCAGTGCTGTCTGCATCTCCCTCCTTTTCTCTCCTGCCTCCTCCCACTCCCTTTTCCTCATCTCACCCCTCTCTCCCCCATCTGCTTCTTCCATTTCTCCCTCCTCTTACCATCCTTACATCTCTGTATCTCCTCCCTCCCTCCCTCCCCTGTTCGCTCTGACACACTGAACTGAAGTGGCACTGCTTCCCTGCGCTGTGATTGGCTGCCTGCCAGACGCTGGGTGAGCCAAGCAGCACAGCGGCAGGGCAGCTGGAGCCGTCGGCCCACAATGCATCACAACGCACTGTTCACCCTCACCCTCCTCCTCCTCCTCGCTCATCCCACCATCCCCTCCTCCTCCTCCTCCTCCTCCTCCTCATTCCCCTCCTCAACCGGCCACAACCCAGCTCTTTGTCTTTGCTTCCCTCCCTCTTCTTCTTCTCTAATATTCAGTCAATAGCTGACCAGCTCATGGTGTCATGTGAAACACCCATAATTAAAAAAAAATTAGCTGATTTTAACCATGTGTTATGTTTTCACCCAAGATTAAGGATAATATTTTTGTTCTTCTGTGGGGAGGTAATTTCACTGACTCCCTGCCAATATTAATTTCCCATTTCAAAAGCCCCAGAAAAAATATAGAACCAGAATCTTCATTTGTGAAAATGCTTACTACAGCCTATGTTTGCATTTCCTTGCCAAGCAGCCTCTTGTGGTAACGTGAATGGGGACCATCGTTTCTCAGAAGCAAACAGAATAACATAAAAACACAATGCAAAAACCTTGTAGAGAGCAGGTGAGACCACAACAGTCAGACTTGGTTTCTTTTAAATGTGACCATGATCTTTTTCCAACCATGACCAAGTGTTTATTTTTATAATCAAGATGACATTTTCCTCTTTTTGTCTTTGTTTTTTTACAACCATAATTTCTATTTTTTAACAATTACTGGCATCTTTCATCATCCTTTCATCATTTTTGTAAATCATGATTATGATTTTTTTTTCCCTTTTCAACCAATTATGACCATTCTAATCTTTTTCTAAATAAAGTTTCATACATATATTTATACAAGCCCCCCTCCCTCCCAGCTTGCCCACTGGTCACCAGGCAGCTCAGCAGGAAATCCCTTCCCTCTTCCTCGCCAACTCCTCTGCCAGATGAATATACAAGGCCGGTGTATAAACAGTGACAGGCTGGGGAGGGAGAAAATAAAACGCTCCATCACGTCTCCTCCTGGCTCAGCAGAATGTGGTGGCCAGAGCTCATGAATGGAGCAGAGACAGAAAAAGGAAAGCACACTTAAAAACAGCCACACTTCCTACTACCTATATGCAATTTTCTTCTATGTAATTTTCAGGGTTTCATTTTCAAACTCTGGTCAGTGATGGATTAGTGTATTTAATGCTGCAGTTTTATTTGGCTTGTGATTGAAAATCTGATCTCAGCTATTTCATCAAATGCTGATATGATAGATATAATGCAGTTTGATGGGTTATACAATCTATGCTGTGTTTTTTTTTTTTTTTTATAGAACTGAATTCACTGAAACACAGAATCATACTACGCCAAACACCCAGTACCACAATGCAATCTACTTCATTTATGTAAATACTTGTCAGCCATATGTGTTAACTGTTTCTTTTCTGCAGGCAGCGGCACATTTCAAAGATACTCACTTGATATATTTACCTCAGTAGGTTTTTCCATCATAGATTAAAGACTGAGGATTCTGGTCCTACACTTGAATAGCATTAGATATGGATCTCTTCACTGCCTTTATGCATAGGATATGTAGACATGTGAGTATTATTTTAAGCCTGATTTTTTTAAAAACTAGCTAAAAACATATTGGATGAATAAGTCTAATAATCTGGAGTCAGGACAACAAGGTAGTCTGGGTGCTCCTCTTTCCAGTGATGCTTTCCAACTCCTCCTCAGGAGATGAGATATATGATCTCTCCAGTGCACTCTGGATCTAAAGTGTTAGGCCAGTTGGACCACCACAAGAAACACCACAATAATGTGGTGGAGGGATTTGTGTCTCCCTGATAATGGAAGCTATGTTGCCTCCCAAAGCAAACTGTTTCCATAGAAGAGGCAAGGCTCAGAGAGGTTCAAAGAAACCATAGTTCAAAAAAAAAAAAAAAACTCAGGACAGAGAAACTGGGACAACCCCCTTGGAGCCAGACCTGAGAGAGGGCTCACTGGCAAGTGTCTGGGGGCCAAGTTGTCCAAGTGGTCTAATCATGCACAGCCAGAGCAAACTAGATGGTGCTCACACCCTACAGGCCCATCACCTGCAGGGTTAGGTATCAGGTGAGTGCTTTCATGGACAAATTCCTGATGCCACATACTGGTTTAATGGGACATTGGAAGACTTGCTATATTACAGCCTGAAACCTCTTAAAATCCATAGCTCTAGTCATTAGCTCTATCAGTTATGGCAGTGTACAGCTGCATTTGCTGGAATCTGGGAATTTACTTATGTTGCTAAAAAATTGGTCCAGGGTGGCCAATGTAAAACAAAATATGAAATAAACTGCAGTTTTTCTTTAAACTAGCTCAGGCTTTGGGTGCAGAATGAGAGACAAGAGGCATCTTGTCTGTCCAACAGCTAAGATGAAATACTATCACTAATGGGGTCACCAAAGTCATCAAGTTTCCAATTACACTGGCTGCAGCTTTAAAGATACCATCAACCCTTAAATTCAGCTGCTGGCAGATTTATGGCAAGAATGTCCATATTACCTAGAAAAAAAACCTCTCTATCTGAGGTGTTATTCTTACAGAACCACTGCATATTATACCCAACTAAGTGACTGGTCTTAAAAACTCTGCATCGGTCAAACCCTAATTCCAAATCCCCTTCCTCAGCCAGGCAGCTGCAGGCGTTCCTATATAAACATTAGATCATGGTCCCTGGCTCGCTCTGGGTGGGGCTGCCTGCCCAGCTGCATGCGGAGATGAAGGGATGGTGGGGTGGATGCATGAAAGGATGGATGATCGCTTCGGGCAAACTGGCAGTGATGGTACATTACAGTTGTGGAGACAGAGAATGAGCTCTGAGTGATGTTTCCATGGCGGAAATCAGATCCTAATGGACTGGAGAATGGCACCAGTGGGCGAGATCCAGAGCTCAGAGGCTTCTGTAACGCACTGAGAACAGGCTACTTCCATTAGTGCGTGATAGAGATAACACAGAGTCAGCTGTATTGCTTCTTTGGCGACATTGTAAATCACAGTAGAGAGATTAATCCTGGTTAGGTTTTCACTATTTGCGCTGTGTCACTGCATTATATGCTAGATGTTAGCCATATATAGTAAAGTGGTCAACATGTAAAATCCCTTGTAAGATTTCATGATGATTATTATAGTGATTATTGTTGTCTGTTTTTCTGAACAATTAAGAATGTACAATGTAAACATTATCAGTGCATTCCATAATGTATAACAACACATTAAAGTTGAAGTAGACTGGAAATTTCACTGATTTGTTTGATAATAAAATTAGAAGAAATATCAGGGAATAACCAGTGCTCAAAAGACCCATCTGTATCTGCATCGCCGCATGACTGTCCATCCAAGAGAATCACTGTACTGGTAGTGAATACGTGCTGTGCACACTGTGCTAGTAGATCATATCAGGAGATTACTTTTTTCCTGAAGAAGCAAAGCACATCCTGTAGTTGATATTGTTGATGTGAGTCAGAACCATAAGCAGAATGGCAAACTATAAAATTATAGATATAATTGTGAAAATCATGTTAATTCCATTATGATGACATGAAGAATTTGGGTGTTTTCACACTGAACACAGAGCAAAATTCCACCTCCAATTTCTTGCACAAGATCAGCTGCTGGAATATTGTTTGGAGTATTTTACAATCCACAGATATTCACAAATGGAAGTATTCCTTCAGGTAAGATGGTTGTACAAATGGTTGTGCTAACTAACTAAGGAAGCTAGATGACACTAGAGTTAGGTTCATGGTGGAGTACAATTGATTGCTGCAATCAATAGAGATATTTCAGGATTTACTTGGTAGTCCCACTACTTCTCTGACTTTTTCTCCAAACCCTGTCCTTTTCTGTTCTGTACAATTCCTGGTGTCTACAGACTTATATTTGTCTTTTATTTTCAATTCTCACTGGTGTCAGCTGAAGCTCAACAAGTAAAAATTAACTTAATTTTAGATATGTATGTTCACTTTGTATTTGGTATGAACCCACCTTTAAAGAGGTCACTAAGGCAGAAAGATAGATTGTGCATCCGCTCCAGCAGCAAATAGACAACCAGTTTTGCCTGTAGAGTAGGCCAATTGACTACAAGAAGAGTTTGTGGGTCAAAACCTCAGAGATGTTACATTTGCTGACACTGTATGGGAGAGGCTGTCTCTGGCTATTTTAATAAAGTGATCTTGGAAACAGTCTAATAATTTATCTAAGCCATCTTTCAAGAAGAACAGATGAAGAATCCAGTTGGGGATACTTAAGGATTGAACTTTTGAAATGGTTAAATTAAAGATAAAAGATGCACTGACTCATTTTATCAGCCAGAAATGACTCAAAGGCAGAAGTATCAAAAATATGTCTATGAAGTCAGCTAGAAATTGCCCTGTTCAGGGCAATGTGCTGACTGAATGCATCATCTTGCCACTGTCTAATTAGAGGGGACTTCCACCTGAACTAACTATGGGCACCCGCAGGGACCAAAGCATGAAGAGGTCTCCACCCTCAACTCAGAAGCAGCCGGGCCTGCACTGAAACAAGCGCCTAATTTACTGCCATGTTTTGCTGCAAGTGAAACTGTTTTTTTTCTTCTGTTAATGGGAAGCTGACTGTAGCAGGTTTGGCAGCATGAATCCAGTCTTTGTCCCAGTGACTGAGTCTGCTTACTATTTTGAACTGTTTTGGAGTGCTAGAGGATTTGTGTGTGTGTGTGTGTGTGTTTGTATGTGTGTCATTCTTCACACTGCCTTGAAAGTGAGATAAAGGGAGAAAGTGGAAAAAGGATAAAATCATATAATAAATCAAAATGAAAGTACATTAACAACAAGATAATCTTCTTATATGCAAAACCATAATCTGCTCTGGAGTTCTCACATACATTAGTTCTACTTTTATGTATCTGTATCGTTACACTTATATCCAAGTATTCTAGCTTCTTATGGACATAGAGCTATACTTATTGAATACACCCAAGAATACATGTTTGAAAAAACATGGAAAGAGGAAATGAATGCAAATACTGCAGTAATCAATGTTATCATACACACAATGACCACCAATGGTAACCACTGATGTTTATGTGCACAAATATTGACCCCTGAGGTACAGAAAAGGCCAAAAACAACTAAATAACAATGTATGATGGACAATCTAAAAGAAAAAGACATTTTCTCTAAAAGACATAATCATTGCCTTCACATTTTCACACAATACCAGACCTAATACCTGCATTCCTACAATACACATCTGAATTACTGCTACACTGTTTCACCTGCTAGAAAACGTACAGTTAAAATGCTTTAATTAAGCTATTAAATGCAAACTTTTACTTAGTAAAGGGACAGAAATAGAGAGAACAAGGACAATATTATGCAGAATGGCAACATGGTGTGACATAATTATGAATTATTATTACTGACTCATTAATCTGTAACTGACTTTTAATGTTGGAGGAGGTCAGATAGTGGGGTGTTTTCTTGTTTTCCAGACTCTTAAATCAGTGCTCTTTTAGCATGTGCACATAATGCATTACCACCAATCACTGCAGCTCTCCGGGTGAGTAGATCTTTATTAACTGGGCATTCAATCGTGTCCCACTAAAGCCAGACAAATACCTCAAGTAGGTCAGGCTGACCTTGCAGAGGGAAGCTGCAATGACACATTCATGCATGCTGTTTGGTTTTCAATCACAGTGCGAGAGAGGAGAACCTAATTGGTGTTTACTTCAGCTAATGTGGCCTCAGGCCCTTCTAAATAAATACAATATCCTAATAGTAATGGTTTCCAACTCCCCTTTGCTGTGTAGCTTTCCTGTCAGCTCCAACCAGTTTGCCCATTCGCCTTTCTCACCTATAAGGTGTTTCCATCCAGAGAACTGTTTGTTGATTCACTGGCTGCTCATTGGAAGCTTTTTGACATCTTTCTTACTCAAGAGGCTGTTGTGTGTGAAAACCCCAGGAGATCAGTGGGAATACTCAAACCAGCCTTGCACCACCAATCATATCTCTGAGCTTAGATTCTTTCTCGTTCTGATTTTTTGATACAAACATTAACTGAAGTTCCTTGTGTGAATCTGTATGATTTCATGCATTGCACTGCTGCCATGTGATTGGCTGTTTGTATAATGTACAGGTGTTCCTAATAAAGTGCTCTATAAGTGCATATTTTTATTTCTTTCTGTGTGAAATTAGGTCAGCCACTAAAATTAGCCGAGTGTCTGACCCACACCCCCTTGACAACAACACCAGCAAGGCTGTATGGAAAAAAAGAGGATAAAAAACCAAGAGTGAGCAAATTTGTGTTTGTTCAGTGGGGACAGGGAAGAAAAACAGGGGAGCCCTGGAAACACAGTGAGTGAAATGAGGAAATAATAGTGAATAATTTCCAAGAAGGGTGTTGCATATACCCGCTCTGCAAAGAGACAGATGGGTGGCGATTCTTGTTTCCATTGACTTCAGGCTGCATTGATTGGCTGCTTGGCAGAGATCCAGGATGAGGCGAGTCTCCTGGCCCCTCAGCTCTCCCAGGAAAGCACTGCGGCAGTGGTGCTCAATGCTGGTCCTGTTCTCTCCATGTGGGTCAGGCCACCATCTGATAACCTAACAGGTCTCAGTGCAAAGTGGATGGCCACAACTTTTGTTCCTTTTCTTGTCTCTCATAAAGAAATGGCAGTCATCTGAGGATGTCAGATTATATGCAGGCATCCATTACTCCTCCTGTTTCAGGAGACTGGCAGACAAAGAGCTGATCAGCAGACATGAAAAAGTGATATAGTCAACTCAACATGGCACCAGCTCACAAAAGCTCTCCAAACAAGACAAGAAAATAACATAATCTAAATGTGATTAGTGTGAAGAGAAAATGGTGAAATGATCTATAAGTACAGTGAAATTACAACAAGTGATGCAAAATGTTACACCATTGACTTTATGCTGAGCGAACTGTGTGTGTGTGCCTGTTTGTGTGTGTGTGTGTGTGTGTGTGTGTGTGTGATTGACTGAGTGATTCTTTTGTGTTAGTTCACGAAGGCAGCACTAGAGGGAGACCACTCAGTGACAAGGCTGAGACTGACATGGCTCAGAGCCTTTTTACTTTACTGTGATAGTGTTGTTTGAAACTGTAGAGTTAGAGACATAAGTAATTAATGTTCCTCCAATGCACCAGTAGCAGCAGGTAAGGTTTCTGGTACAAAACCTTTGTGGTTTCTCAGCTGGAACCTGTGTGTTTCAACTGTCCTGCTTTATACAGAGATAGTGGCTCTTTGCAGTTTAAACCCCTTTGCTACTTCAGAGAAAAAAGGAGTGAAGCTGCTGGGTTAAGATGGAAATAGCAATTAAGGCTGAGAATGACTCCATCCCTGCCCACCCTGTTCACGCGAAAACCACCAGCCTGCTAATTCTGTAGGCTAACCCAATTTGTTGACACTAATGTACAAGGCTGGGCAGGCAAAACACTTTTTCGATTTCAATTCAATAAACTTTTTTTGTATAGCACCAAATCAAACCACACATGATCTTAAGGCACTTTTTGGCATAGTCAGGTCAAGACGATTGAAGAAACCACAACAGTTCCCTCAATGAGCAGAACTTGGTGACTGCCCCCAAAAAACCCCAACAGAGCCAAATTAATTATACACAAATACCTGAGACCAGTGGGGTATAATCAACCTTCTGCCAAACATCAGGATGTTTCAATACAACTGGCAACATGGTAGTTATTTTGCACTATTTAGCTATGTTTATGGCAAGTGCCATTCTCTTTTATTTCATTTTTGAATGAAAACATTTGTTTTTTTCCTGTTTTTCGATAATAATTTCATTTTAGAGGGAAAGATCAGCTGCTTGATGAGCTAGTTTGACTTGATATAGGTGTAACTAGAAAGTCGGACTTGTCATCATGAACCATCTTCCGCTGCAGAAATATCTCCATATAGTGATATAGTAGACACAGCATAAGGTGTACTCATAGACAGTCAAGGAAAACCCATGAATAGCCATGAAATCAGACCAGGTGATCTGAATACTTATGGGAGTTGAAAAACAACGTGTTGTGAAACCACCAAGCTTCTCTTGACAAGGTAAGTTCTGGTAATTTTGGATCTATTACTAGACTCCAGCTGATGGATACAGTTGTGGCAGCACAGCTGGTTTTCAAGAAGGAACCTGAGGTGAAAATTTGCTGATATACTGCTTCTTAACTCTCATAATTCATCTGGAAATATACTATAATACACCTCAGCTTCATGTCAGCTCACAATAAGACACTGTGGTTTTCTATTTGCTAGTTTTTCTTTAGATGTGAACTGTCTCTGACAGTTTCATTCATTCGTGTTTAGTATATGTTTTCATGTCATAGTTCAGAAATATTTGTATGAAAAGTTGTCTTTGGTTAGAGTTTTGTTTTCTCTGTGCAAGATTTGATTTTGATGGATACTGTAACCAGGTCACATGGCCCGATTTTTGGTTAAGGACCAATAGAGTGGCATTGTGGATACAGAGGAAATATGACCCGATAATAATAACACTGTTCTACATGCGGTCCAAGAGGCACACACAGATATCATCTTTAATTTGTTTTACATTGTGTATAATGTTGTTGAAGGACTTCGCATAGACTGGGAGTTTGGGGTTTTCAGTGATTTTATGTGGTTTAAGCTCATTTCTGTGGTTCTAATGTGCTTGAGACTGTTTATTGATGGGCACTCAGACTGAGAAGAGATGTATGTAACATTTTGTCTCATATTTTTCACTGTGTCTTTTAAAGTAACAGAGGTAGATAAAAAAAAAAAAAAAAAAAAAAATTAAACTCAATGACACTTGGAGGATGCACAGCTATTGAACCTGTGCAGCCACAGGTAATGTAGACTCTTGGTGAAATTATTTATCTTTGTTTTCCTTTATTTTTTTTGACATTCCCACGGTGATGCAATGTTTCTTACTTGATTTTTGCTTTTTTGGCTGACAAAATGTAGAATTCAGTGTAACTTTGTCTTCCCATTTCCTTTAGTATTACTGCTCAGTTTGAGGGAAGTAAATGTTATACAAGTGAAATATCCCTACACGAATACAACGCGTACAACTGCAAACGTGTGGTTCCTCATCATTGTTGCTGTGCCTCTCCAGCTTTTTAATCTACTGGGGAATACATTAAATGAACACACCTGGCACCACAATCATTACAGCTGTGTTTCCCTACAGCGCTGCATTCACTGTCTGAGATCACAACAAATTCAGTTTAGTTTGGAATGTACCACCAGCCGCACAGCACAGCTGGAACTGAAATGAATGGTGTCTTTCTCACACACAGATAACTCTGTGTGTATGTGTGAGAGAGAGATACAGAGAACATTAACAGTAAACAATGTAGAAAGCAATAGTGTGTGAATGGTCCTCATAACCGATGATTGGCCTTTTCAGAACATGAGTGCTTTCCCTTATCCTGTGAAGTGGTGTCAGTGACATGTTTGATGAGGTAGACACCTCCACTTCCAGGCCAAAGAAGAAGCTCCTAAAAACTCCTAAAACTGTTTTTTCCACAGGTGCAATACACTCTTTAATCTCTGCATATTGAGCTGAGCCAATCGATGATTACACAACTCCCACTGTGACCCTTTCCCCTCTCTACCAAAACTCAAAACTGCTAAATGGATTAAGACACAGCGAAAATCAGGATTTTAACCAGAGAGAGCAGGGTTTAGCTACATTTCCTCAAGCTTCAGGTATGGTGGAAACACAAACAAGACTTTTCGGTTTTGCTAGTTTTCCTGAGTTTTTCCATAGTGTCTAAAACTATTTTGTTGAAACAATCCCTTTAAAAGCTTTTCACCATTAAGCCAATGAAATGTTTAAAAATGAAATGTTTTGCGATGTTTTGTATGTATTTTTATAAGCTGTGTAGTGTATTGTGTGTCTCTTGCGTTATCTTACATTATAATGGTTTATTAGTGGCATGAAATAGTGCATTAGACCATTTTATTTGCCCCATATTACAAATTATGAGACTTGTTCTTTTTCTAGCCTGAGACTGCAGCACACCCTGATCAAGGGTGTGCTTCTCTAATGTTTTTTTTCTCTAAATGTTATGTTTGTCATGTTCCATGTGGGCCAATAGTGACGTTGTGGTTACAGTTGCTGTGTTTGTTGTAATTTGATTGAATTGTTCAATTATTATTATAGTGCAAATGCACAAATAAAATTAGTTTGTAGTCTGTCCAACTCCATCATGTCCTAGTGGTCATACTCTGCACAGGCAACACAACACTTGGGAGGAAGCGGTCCCTGAGGTGACTAGTCCTTGCTTTCGCAACCCTGAGTCTACCTGAGTTAAGGATGGTAAATAAGGTGTGACCAGGATGTTGAAGGCCCATTATGATGTTGTTTGCTTGCCTGAGTAGATGATCTGATTGACATCTTCCAAGCTTGGAAGAGGGGTCCTGATAATCCACAGTTGTCTTCACTATCCTTTGGAGGTTCTTCATGTCTTCTGTGGTGCATCTGGAGTCCCACATAGTGCAACAGTATGTCTCTTTCCCTTATCTCTGTAAAAAATATGACAGCCTGAGACAGTTTGACACAGTTCAAGGTTTTTAGGAAGAAGACTTTTTTTTCTTTATCACAGCTGTATTCCCATAAGACCAGGTCAGATCATCTGAAAAACTGTTTCTGGACCTCTTCTGCATTCTCTTCTTTACTTTGTTGAAGTTTGTCATCAGACTGACAATCATCTAACCTGTTAGGGTGTGTTGGTGAGAATGAGGTTGGTGGTATGAGTTTCTTCAGGTTGATGGTATTAAAGACTGAATTGAGGTCAACAAAAAGCATTCTCTGGAGCTTTCCAGGTGAGTGTGGACACTATGAAGTGCAGGAGAAATGACACTGACCTGAAACACTGTCAGAGCCAGCCACTTTTCTGATGTTTATATTTTGTAGAATTTGCCTGACTTGATACTGGTGGAATGTGAGTGGCTTCTTGTTAAAAATGATTGCAATTGCAGCTTGATTGGTCCAGATTATTAACTTTGCTTGTAACTAGGGGTTACATTGGGCCAGAAAGGTCCAAAACAGCACTCCAGCATCTTGAAGCTATTCACCTGATTGGCAAGTTTATACTGCCAATTTTACCAATACTGCCTTTTATAAGTAAATACTTATAAAGTATTTACTGGTCCTGTCCGCCCCTGCCTGTGTCTATGCTTGTCGTTCAGGATGTAAATGATTGAAGTTTCCCCCCTTCTTCCCATTGGAGTGTTTCTGATGGGTTATTCCAATGTGACTTCTTTTTTCCCTGCTTCACTGCTGCTCTGGAGATCACAATCCCAATCCAGCAGGTCAAGTACCTGGAACTTGCATTTAATATCACCTTCTTGCCCTCGGAACTCATCTTCAAAGTGGACAGGAAACAGGGGAACAGAGAAAACCAAACCAGAAGGCACGGCCATGGTTCATGAAGTCTGTAGTAGACTACAAGTCACTTGAGCTTACTGATAGGTCAGGATATCCTGGAAACATGGAAACTATATTGTTTCATACTACAATTTTAGCACACTGCTTTATCACCACATAGTCACAGAGTCCTTGAAGTTTTTGTTGCTCCATACAGCCCATTATTGGGATGTTAGCAGGTAAAACAATATATTTCTCACACTCTGGTGTTTCTTGTTTTGTCTGGTTAAATGTTTTCTCAGGATTGTCTGTGTGTGCACTGTGCTCACAATCCATTTAGCTTTGTTGCATATGCTGAGTGCTGATGCCTTCATCACTGAAAATGAATGAAAACATGAGAGTGTGGGTGGACCGGTACTTTAAGTGTGTGGTATGATTCATTTGCATGTTGGCTGCTGAGGTTTTTTCATAGCAGACATTTTGACCTGTTTTGGCATGAAAAGCACTGGCACACCAGTTCATAATGTCAGATTCCTGATAAAACTGTAATTTGACTCAACTCTCAATTGGGTGGTTGCATAGGGTTGATACAGATTATTTCATGTCTGTATTTTTGAAATTTTATGAATCAGGTATGAGGCTGAAAAGAAAAACAAAATATAGACAGATAGATGGTAACAACTGGTTGCCATTTTTATATTTCTAGGTGATGCTGATAATAATATGACCAGACAAAATTTAATTTAGTTTAATGATGCACATATTTGGGATCCAAATATTAGTCCGCAGGTTAAATAAATACAGGGGTATGGCAATAAATACATTTAAACAAATACATCTATTACTTTGACTATCTGTTTGCATGTCTGGGGTTTCACAGTGCAACGCTTCACCTGGTCATTCATGTGTCGACAAGCAACTAATACATTCATTTTTGACTTAGCAGCAAGTGATTGAGTGACTGACGTGTGTGACTCACACTAGGCAAAGTATTAGATTGAAGTGAAATTTATGATCAACATGTATAAACTTATCTTTGACTGTTCTCTGTCTCTCAGGGTATTTGACAAAATAATTGCCTGAGGGTTTCCACACCTTCTTCCTGTCATTGGGGTTACATCAATCTGGAAGTGGGTTTAGGATTTAATGTATTTTGTAATACATTAGTGATTTATTCACTGGTACGTAATAGTGCGAGAAGAGGGTAAACATGTATCAAAACTGGTGATTTTGGTAATGAATGTATTTGATTTGTTATATCTGTTGTTGTCACCAGGATTATTTCAGTCAAAGTTTGGGGAAATTACAAGTTAAAGAATGTGGACGTTTATATTGAAGGGTCAGTCTACTAGAGGGAAGATTTTGGTTGCAATTACCTGCATTGAAGGATGCATTGTTTTTAGATCTGAAATTTTTATCTGTTTCAACCATTTTTATTTAAATACATCTCTGCATTGCTACATGACTGGTGTGAGCCTTTGACTCAGTGTTTATGAAGCACAGGGTCATCACCCCTGGTCAAATCAAAAGATTGTTATACAGGAGCCTGACTGTGGTTGACGGTGGTTGTGTAGTGGAAGGTGGTCAAGGGAAAGTTGGACCATGTATCACCATGTTACAAGCGTAATCAAAGCACGGCCACTGTTTAAAATATTCTCTCAACAGGAACTGAGGAACTGAGGCAGTAATATCAATGCAGGTGATATAACCATTTCTACTTCAACATAACCCTTATATATGCACATACCGTGACCCTTTAACATCTAACACAGTAGTTGAAGGTGGAAATCAATGGCCTGGGCACATTTTGATTAACAAATTAACTTACAAATCATTAACTATTTTCCTTGTGTTTATAATTTAAAATTTATAATTTAAGATAAACAGACATTCTGTGAACTGGAGCCTAACATAGTATAACCACAAACAAACCTGTTTCTGTACGTATTTGCTAGCTAGATTGTTGGTAAAAATGTGTCTGCAGCAAATAATATCCAGCTTCACACTGTCGGGCCAGAGCAGAGCCTGCCGGGGCTAATTGCTTTCACACCGTGTTGAGCTAGTGCTAACTGGTGCAACGTTGGGGCTGTCTGGTCTGGGAGCCACTAGCCCCAGATTTCTGGCCTGACCAAAAAGTTGGGCCATGCGGGGCCAGAGAGGGGCTAGAGGTAGTGTCAACATTAAGACAGGGTCAACCCATTGCTGTAGGTGTGGAGACAGCAGGTAGAGGCAATCCAGATTTCAGTACAGAAATGTATTTACAATTTTAGCACTACAGAGAATGATGGATCAACATTTCTGGTCTCACCATAATGTCCAAGTCCAAGCAAAACTTAAGAAACTGCGCCTGCAGTATAAACTATGCTAGCAGCAGTTAGCAAGCTAACTCCTTACAGCAGACCCATGTAGATTGGGTACAACTAGAATTATAAACAGTGACAGAATTGATTGTTTACTTGCTGCTAGTCATTTGTTTTTGCTTGCTTGAACCTCCGATCCTGTTTGCAAATGTGCAGTGTTGGTGACGTTTTCACAAACGGAGGATGGCCGAAGGGTAATCCGGAGAGGCTAGTTGCCTGACAATCTTAACACAAAAGTCTTGGGGCTAGACCTGGGACGCTAGCACCAAGGTGGCCCCCAAATGGCCTTGGCCTGGCCTAACAGTGTGAAGCTGGCTAATTACAAGAGCAGTTAAATTAGAATTAGAATGTCAGAATGTGTGGGCCACTTTGTCACAGTGATGCTTGCAAATGCCTGTGAATCAGTCCTTGATTAGATGCTTGATTAAGTAAAAATGGGTCCATTAATATCACTGCAGAAGTGAGAAAATGAGGAGACAATTTTAAAGGCAGAGTTTGAACCTGATTTTCTCCTCTTTCCACAGGAAGTGAGTTTGGTGTGACTTTTGGGCTAAAATTAACAGCAGGCCCTCCACAGTATTGCTGTTGGCAATATTGATTGTGTGGTATTTTTGTAGATGGATGTGTGTGTGCATGTATGTGTGTATACTGAGCACAGTCGAGTGAATGAGGCGATGCTGCTCTGAACTCCTGCTGTGTGTCAGCATGATTTTGTGTGTTTGTGCATGTGTCACAAGCCGCATTCACATTAATGTGAGTATGTTCAAAAATGGCACTCCTCAGGCGTCGCATCAAAATAGGGGTCTCAGACTGTTTTATAATGCTGCTTTCAGACGTGTCCCTAGCATTGTAATGTGATGACAATTTAACATGCTGGACTTGGGTGTGAATAAGCACATGAAACCACTCATGATAGAAATATTTTTAGGTCAGAACATAATATTTCTGCATTATTTTCAACATAGTCCCAGTCTGGTTGTCAGATTCATGCAGAGGCTGCAGCAACACAAACAGAGAGAGAGAGAGAGAGAGAAGGGGGACTGTTTCTTATTATGATATGTCTTCTTTATGCACAAAGAAATAAAATCAGTCAAATAAAAGCAGTAAGGACACAGAGAATCTTGAGATTCTTGTACAAGTCTATAAAAACTGTTCCAAGCTTCTTGTGGTATGACCAGACCAGGCGGTTTCAAAAACAAAACATTTAGACAACCAATAATCTGACCTATGCTCTCCCAGAATTTTCATTTTCATTCATGCCCCTTACCGACAAAGCCATCATAACTGTAGTCAGCATCAGACTGACCACTGCTGAGTCTTAAATAATGCTAAACAATGAAGCTGGATTATTGCAATCAACTGTGTTCATCACTTGCGCTCACACTGTTCGTTAATAAAAGAATTCAGCATGAAAATGTTTTTCTAAATCCGTCAATGATTCAGCCTGTGCAAAAACGTATTGTTGTCCCTCTCTCACATTAGTTATCAAATATCATATCAAGTGTACAACTCTTTCGGTAAATGTGCTATCAAATCTAAATGAAGCCCTAAGCTGCATTAAAATTCAATCCACCATCAGATAGATAAAGGCAGCAGTGTTTCATATTCCATGTTTGAAAAGATCATAAAGCTTCCTTGTCAAACAGCCAGACAAAACATTTTTATTAAAACATATGTCTTACCTTCATAAGATACAACCGTGCTTTGATTTTTGTATTTCAGTATGTCTAATTTTGATAGTATATTGAAGATGGTGACATCTCCAACCTTAAATCTGCTCCATCTCTACCTGGAGGAAGGTCGTCCATTGTCACTTGTTTCAGGGTTCGTACTGTTTCTCAGGAAGCATTCTTTGCCAGGAGAGCTGCCAGTGTGCCCTTATCAGTGGGTCCAAATAAAAATGGCAACATAGCACAGTGGGCTTAACTTTTCCCGTTTCCGGTCTCAGATGTACATACCCTGGAGAAACTATTAATTTACTAATTTTTCTAATCCTTGTTTACATACTTAATCTCACTACTGCAAATGATCATTTTATCCTCTTTGAATCGTTGCTTGTAGTTATTTAGTTAGAGTAAATATCCTCATTTATGTAAGTTGTATGTGTTCATTTTAGGCAGAAAATAGAGATTCCCAAACCGAGAATTAAACTGCTAGGATTCATTGATTGTTTTGTCTATTTTTCTTTTCTTTTAAATTAAGTGTGTCAGGTTAAAACTCTTCTCTGTCACATCTGCTTCTCAGTGATTATCATTTTATTGTCAGATAAGTGCACCAACTTAAAAGTAATGACAGTTCCTGGGCTGTTAAATTGAGATACTTCAGTGAATGATTTTATGGTGACAACATGTTGTTGATAAAACGTTAAAATGACAAAAGCTATCTAATGACATTCAAATTGAGGAAAGAGGTTACCATAAATGTGGTGCTTGACCATCAATCAACAATTATGAGTTTTTTACTTTTTATATAAATACAAATACAAATAGCGTGTACCAACGCTTGTGGTCAGCGATAAAAAATGTATAATGACGTTTAAAACTGTTGTGTAACCTTTGTAAACTAATTTCAAAGGAAAGTGATTGAAAATCCTACTAGAAAAGTTGCTAAATGTGGTTAATTATGTAATTTGCTAATTATCATAACCACGACTTGCCCAAAAAATCAGTGGAAGTAGGTATAAAAGAAGTCGCTAAAGGCATCTGAAAAGTCGATTAATCTATCAAAAAGATGCTAAGTTCAGCAAATACCACCTATAAACACCCAAATTGCTGAAATAGACATAGCCAATGAGGAAATTCCTCATCATTTGACCAGTGGAGTAATTTCTCCACTCAATCAGTCATGGACATTAAAGTTTTTCTGCTGATTAAATCCAGACCAAAAGACAATGATATGTCTCAGGGTTCTCCTCAGCCATATGATCTCAGTGGTGTGGAATGGAGGAGAGGATGTGTGGAGAAATCTAATTTTTCTTGCTTTGTGTTATTCTTACTTGAAAATCTTGGAATGAGATGAGAAGTATTGGACTTTCCCACTTCATGAACACTGTGGTCATAACTGCGAGCCGTATTAGTACAAACAAGCAGCACTCAAAGCACTGCTACCCCAACCTCCCACTAACTCCCCAGTCACTTACCACCCACTCACTCTCTCTCTCTCACACACACACACATACACACTCATACACACCGGTAAGAGTACAGGCCCTGCAGCAACCTCACATAGAGTCAAAGCTCCACATCGTCTCCTGAGGCTGGAGGCAAGGTTACTCCCAGCAACAGACCAGCGTATGGACCTCCCGCTATCAGCTCTGAGCACACATCTGTTTACATCTGGAGATCAGTGTGAAACCAAATCTATAGTCTGGAGTTGGAGATTAGATGAAAAACAGAGGGTCTCTAAGGGTCTCAGAAAAAAATATATGCTCATGTTTGAATAACAGCACCCCCTAGCTGTCATAGAAACATTGACAGCAACAAAGGGAAAACATCGGCGTTCTCATAGAGCCTTGTAGTCCAAGCAGGTTGGAGGTGGGGGTGGTAAGACGAGTCGACAGAACACTGGATTTTGTCATTCTGATTGCCCATATTGTAATTTGTACAGAGATTTGTGTGAGATTTGTGATTTGTGTAGACATGATACCTGAGACCGCTCAGTAACTTGTGTGTTGCGTCAGATCCATGAATGTTTCGCAAACTGTTTCTCAGAGTGATGCTGGTGTTTTTTAGTTATTTTCATTGCCGAATAACAAATAGCTCATTCCATTTGTGTCATCTTCCATGACTTTTCATTCCCGTTAACATTATTTCTATTGTTGCTTCCCTTTTATCCCCTAGTTAGCTGCCAAGGAACATAACTGCTATATAAATAAAGTTGACTTAACTAAATATAACTTGACTTCAACATTATTTTCCTTAGTCTCACCACACACACCAAGAGTTGTGCGTAGGGAACCAAGTGAGTATACTATTTTTTTTATTCCCCTGTAGAGGGAATAAAAAAATAGTATAATGATCATCACAGTCATAATAATCATAATGGTGAAATATTTCCATTTAATTGTGATGCAATAAATGCAATGTCCCCACAGTGGGATGTCAGCTACTCAAACTGTGAGATGAAGGGGGCATCGCAAAGCTATTGTGCTTAGGGCAACCAAATGGTTAGCAACGGTTGTGGGTATGAATAGTCATAATGATGGTGGTTATTACTGTGACCATTATGACAAAGCTTCTCTAACCATATGGTGCGTTCAGACCAAATGCAAAGTGACTATTATTTTACAACAGTAACTTGTGATGGTTTAAGAGACACAGGCAAAAGATATTCTGCACAGTTTTCCACTTACTTTTTAAATATTTTGTCTACTTCAAATGAAAGTTCTTGTATATTGAAACCTGTCATTATTGTGGCCATTGTATAGGAGAATCGTACAGCCTGTCCTCATTCCTCTGGATGATTAATACAGAGGTGTTGAGTGCAAAGTTAACATAAATGATGGAATCATGGAGGACAGATGTATGCTAATGAAAATTGCCTTTAGTAGCAAACATGATGGAAGAAGAGAGACAGAAAGAAAGAAAGAAAGAGAGAGAGAGAGAGAGAAAGAAAGAGAGAGAGAGAGAGAGAGAGATTTTATAACTTCAAAGATGAAGACAAAGGAAAAGCCGTGAGGTTTCTCCCAAGAGTCCAGTAGGAAGCCAGACTGGGTTTACAGTGCCCGAGGATACTGATCTGAGGTCATCTGGTTGTATCTAGAAAACTTGCTTGGTACTCACTAAACACACCTACACAAAGAACAAATATAAAAACATAATGAAATGAAATACAAAAATGTGAAATCTAGGGGCACAGTTTCTGACAAATTTCTCACAAATTCATCCTATCTAATGCATTGTGTTTCTATCAAGTCTTCACACTGATGTGATTTCTTACTGACAGTGAGTATATGCACAGAAAATGCACCAGCATATACAAAGCAATTATTCAAATGACAGTTTGTTAAGCACTTGAGAGAAATATGGTTTTGGAACAAATGAATCGGAAGCTAAAGAGTACTCTGGATAATTTCCAGCTCTTTAAAATGCAAATACAACTTCCACTTTGCATGCTGAAAAAGGATAATACTTATGCAATGGTCATTTCAATAACACATTCTTTTCACTTGACAAAGAAGGCCAACACTTGCATAAATGTAGCTGTGTGGGTGGACAGAGAGCTTGGGGAGAGATTAAGCTATTTGAGGAGACAAATACACAGCATCAGAATCCCAGCGACCGGCTGAGGGGATCAGACTCTGTATAGTAAAAGAGAAGAACAGAGCTTCACTGAGATGGAGAAATGTTTTTTCAAAGTAATTAACCAGGGTCAGCATAACTCATTTATTTAACTGTGCAAAGCATTTATGTTGGCTCAAAGGCTCAGTGCATGGCAAACAACTTGATGACAAGAGCTTGGGGGTGCTGCGAAATGACTGTGTGACTGACAAAGAAATGAACAACAGCTCAACCTCTAAAGTTATTCAAATTTGAAGGAAATGGTAGTTTTGTTTTTCTCCCAAAGTTAATTGGATTTATCCAGCAGAGGCAGCAGCAACAATTTCAACCAATGTTAATATTAACATTAAAATCACTCAGTATAACGTATATTTGAAATGTGTAGAGTTTTAAAGACAATGAATGGATAAAACAGATGTTATGTCTAAGGAATCCAAGACCCAAGTGCAAACTGTAACACGGAAAGGCAGGTAAATTGAAGAAGGGAAGTTAAGACACTTAATCCAAACTCACAACATGACAAGGAAACAGGAAACACTAATTTGAATACAAGGAAATCGAACACACACTTAAAAAGATGATGGGGACCACATGCACTGAATACACGGGAATAACTGGACACAAGTGAAACACAGAAGGGCAGAACAGACAATCACAAGAGTGGAACAAGACAAAGACAGGAAGCAATGCAATCAAGAGACACAAGGAAAGCATTAATAAAATAAGAGTCCAAACTAAAGGAGTGTCTAAAGGGGCCAACTAGTAATACATCAGATACTGTGTATAAAGTGACCCAACAAGTCAATGTATTGAATAACACAAGTACGTATAACATATAAACATACAAATATAACCACAGCCACAGAGTTAAAACTATCAGACATTGAATATTTCTTACAGACAAATATGAGAATTAGCTTAAGTTACCTGCTGCACCATTTTCTAACAAATCAACTATATGTGCTGTTCTCAAAAGTCATGAGATAATCCTGCAGCCTGGCCTATATGTTGTTTTCACCAACATCAGCATTTATACACTCATCTGTGCATGACAACACAGGAAGACTAACACTCTTGTTATTCACACGCAGTGCTGCTGTGCTATGTATATTTACATAGAACAGGAAGTGGTCAGTGAATACAGTCAAACACTGAATCCCGAGGGGGCAATTCCACACCTTGTGTTCATCAGACTCATCAAACTCCGCTCTGCCCCTGGATACTGCTGCTGATCACACCCATTCACCAGCACTAACCTCTGAGTAGTTGTGAAATGATCTCTGCAGAGAGCAGTGTTTTGACAGGAGCTCAGAATCTGCTGCAAACTCTTTATATACTGGCTGCAAGGACTCTCTACATGTCAAACAAAGGGGATACTTTATTCCAAAATATGTAATCTGGCATTTTTGAACAATCTGTCAAACTGCCATCACACAGTGGCAATGGCAGATGAAAGTCTGTTTGTTTAATGATGCACCCTGAAGCAGTTGAAGGAGCTGGTATTCACAATAACGACAAATAGCAGCAAACTCATGCAAAGGCATCATGTTTCATTAAGGTCATTAGGTAGATGTCAAGAAATCAATTTAAACAAAAAACAAAATAAAAAAGTAGTGTGTCATTTTAGGAAATTGGTTTATTTACGTTGTCGTAGAGAATGAGACAAGAGTATTATGAGTGCATATCCTACAGCTTGAGCCGCTGTTACACTTTTTATGGTTTTCTTAACGCAGAAGAGAAAGGAAAAAATAAAAAAGAGGGAGCAGGTGCTGGAACACTTGCTTGGTGAACTGTAGCAGTGCACAGTGATATCTGAGGGTCTCATTATCACTGTCCCAAAAAACAAAAAGACAATCTTCTCTCTAGACTAGAGAGGAGCTGCACAGAAAAACTGCAGTGGAACAGTTCTTCAGGAAATAGCTCAAACATCTCTGTCCTCACCTTCAATTGCTTTTTATACATCTCTACACATCCATTGATATTTCATTTTCAACCTTGCTTCTTGTTTTTTGTGTTTATTTTACTTTAACTTCAATTTTAGGGGACAGTTGAGTTTTTGTTTAAAAGGACAAGCTTTTTTAATCCAAGTGCCACAAATCCATTGTTCCAATGCCATTCAGCTCTATTTTAGTTATATATCCACGTCCCAGAATACATGACCTCAAGGCACTACAGAGTAAAGTTGAGACATTCAGAGAAAACCCAGTTTCCACAGTAAAAAAAAACACTGGTGACAGTGGAGAGAAAACACTACCTTTCCTGGTTCCACAGGAGAGGAGCTTCCCATTCTGGTTTTAGAGACTTTGTGATGTGATGGAAACCGGCCATTAAGAGCTTTGTATGTAAGCAGAAGGATTTTGAGTTCTATTCATTCATTTTCAAGGAGCCAGTAAAAAGAAGCTAACATAGATGAAATATCCTCTTCTTCTTCTTCTGCCAGTAATCATGCTGCAGCATTTTGAATCAACTGGACAGAGCTATTGGGACACTGTGATAAGAGAGGAAGAATTATAGTAGTCCAGTCTAGAGGTAACAAACACACAAACTATCTTTTCAACTTCCTCTTGTTTCTAATTTTTTTTTACAATATTGTCCAGGTGGAAGTCTAGACTTGTCTTAAAAAAGAGAAGAAGGACCTCATGTCCTTATGAAAAATTATTCCAAGGTTCCACACAGTAGAACAGGAAGCCAAACTAATGACATAACGATTTTCAGAGGTTTTGCCTGAACTGTCTGAAAATTAGAAATAAAAGAAAGAAAGAAAAAAAAGAAACATGAATCATCCAGACCTTTGTTTTTAAGACATTCCTGAGGTTTCGTTATCCGATTAGTTTTATATGGCTTCATAGAAAAGTAATTGGATATATAGTGCTATCTGATAATACAGTGTAAAGGGAGCATGTATATAGTAAACAGCATTGGTTCTAACACAGAACCCTGTGGAACTCCATGAGAGATTATTCACAAACTGAGACAAACTGTATTCTATCTAGACTAGTCCATAGTGATGTTTTTTTTTTTTTTTTTTTTTTGAGGTTTAATATCTGAATATTCACTACATTTAACAGGATTTGTATTAAGACTTATAAAGTAATAATTTATTCCACATCATTGGTTTCAGTCACTTTGTTTTGGCTATTTTCCATCCAGCAGTTTTAGTTACTGTCATTTTGGATTATTCTAAAAAAAACATTTGGTATAATGTAAAAATGTCTCATCTGAAATGAGTCTGTGCCTTATCTGCACAACAACCAATGTTCTTTAAAGTATTTCTTGGGCTGCAATTTCCCAGGTGATGGTCTTTTCTCTATAATACCCTCACTGCCCCTGCTACAGCAGCAAGGTACCAGAATGTTACCTACCAAGTGTTTTAGCCAGTTATTGTGACTGTGCTTATAAATACATTATTTTTAGCTAAAACAACAGCAAACACCTAAATGAGGTGTGGCGGTGCAGCCACAATAACTAATGTCAAACAAAGAAGAATACACAGGAGAGGAAGCATCTTTAATTCACTGTCTGTAATGAGAGTTCAGTTTGGAACAAGCCAGACCAGACTAAGCTGCCCAAGTGTTACATTAACAGATACAGGACTAAGTCTGTGTGGCTCTGCTGTATTACAGTCCTGCAGATTATGTTGGTCTTCAGCTGTTTGTGTATACAGTGCACAAGCAGAGGCTTCATGCATGGACAGGCACTGTATTCTCAGCACAGGTCACAGCACTACTCTCGACAGCCGTTACTAAAAGGACAACTTATTTTACAGACCATTACCTCTGAGTCTTGGACCTGTTCTACAGCTCATCTGGTTCCATCACACCGATAAATTCTGCATCTTTTTTTTTTATTTTGCCTCATTGTTTTGTGTGAGAAGTGGATACAAGTAAAATCACTTTCTCCTTTTGTCTGAGTGAACAGACGAAGAGAACGACGCAGTGTTTCGTGGTGCAGGAACACAATATGGGTGGGGGGGGGTTGCTTTAGTAGAAACTCATCAATGTTCAGTTCAGGCAGTTTGGAAAGACAGCAGTCCGCCAGCAGGCTGGGGTCTTCAGAGAGCGTGGGCGAGCTGGCCTAGCAGGGTTTGGCACAGTCAGTGCCGGTTCAGCCCTGACAGGGTTTTTGTGAGTGTGTTCCACTGAGAATGAGGAACAGAAAGCATCACACACACCTACACAGGCTTTCATCATCTGAACCCGCCAGGTTTGTTACTGCAGGTATCAGCAGGTTTCATACACTTTTAGAATGCTAAAATTAAATGTTGAAATGACTAACTTTATTGTGATACTAATTTCTGAAAGAGGAGGAGAGGTTGAATTCATAATACAAACATTTCCTAATGAGACATCACATGGTTTAGTTTTTATTTCCAGCAATCATAGTCTCATTGAATAATTTTGAGCTGTAGAGACAGAAACGTTCCCTTTATTTGTCAGCCCTGTGTTGAAGCCATTCTGGACATATGGAAAGACTCAAACATCAAAATCTATCCAAAAAATACATGGATCAGCCATAATGTTATGACACATGTTACAATTACACTTGTCAGTAGATGGGACATTTCAGCACCAAATGAACTTGAATGCACTATGGGAAGAAACAACATGACAAAGAGCCCAGGGTGTTTTTACCCAACATCAAAATTTCGCAGATCTCAAATAAGCATCTGTGGGATGTGCTGGTTATAAAATTCTGATCCACAGAGGCCTCAACTTCCAACTTACAGAACTTAAAGGAACAGCTGCTAACGTCGGAGCCAGATACCATAGCACCTTCAGAGATGTGTTGAAGTCAATGCCTTGACATGACTGTTCAAGACTGTTTTGGCTGCAACAGAAGGACCTACGCAATATTAGGCAAAGTGATCATTATGATAAGGCTGACAGGTTTATTTGCCCCCCTTCCTTTTGTCACTTTACTGTTAACTCTTTTCTTCATGATAGGTTCCTATAGAATGATGACTGTTTTTTCACCAGTGATCTGACTGGTCAAGTGTTGAACTGATGCCCTAAAACTAACTTGCACCAAGTTAGAGGTTTGGTTCAAATCACATGTAAGAGGTGAACAAGTTTCATGAGACCAAACTCCAAAGTTAAATTAGGAAATTGATGTAAACTCATTGTGCCTCTACATTGTAATTTTACTTGTGGCCACTGTAACAGCCCTTTTCCCTCTCAACACAAGCCCATATACTCAACATAACTTGACACATAATCAGCATCAACACAATTATCACAACAGGTTAAATACAAGCAAATCTATATGCATCACCATTATGTAACCTGCAGCTCAAAGCCCCACATCAAGTTGTCTGCCAACCAGAACCTGAGACTTGACACAATCAGAGGTTATGATTCAGGTGAAACCTCACAACACTCTTCATAGTTAATATTTCAACTTCTATAATACTTTTATAAAACCATAAATGCATATTATATGATCCATATATAAACCAAACACTGGATGTAAACCTAATATCACTCAAATAACTGACTGGTCTTTATACATAACACACTAAACAAATCTACTTCTGAGTTAAAGTTTTGATGTTGTGATGCTCTCACAGGTTTATTTACATGAGCAGTGTATATAGTACATTTGACATGAAGGCACTAAGTCACTTGAATATACACTACAAGCATTTAAAATGTTGAAAAATGCACAAACTGGGTATTTCAATCATTTCCAGACCTGTTAAGGACGTGCAGACAGCCTGCATATGGAAGAGATGAAGAGCAGCAAAGCAAAAGATGAGGATAAGAGATTACTTTTACTTGCAAACCACATGGCTATGTAAGAGGGTGATCATTTCACCAATGGATGCAGACCAAGGTGACCACACTCAAACCAAAATCTATCAAAACATAGATGTATATATATAAAAAGAAAGGAGCACACAGCACAGTGCGGCTTTCTGCTTTTCTCATTACTGCCTATTAGACCAACTTTTATACCTTCTGTCAGTTTCAATCTCTCAGCTGCGTCTCTGGTTTCAGCTCTTGCAGAATAAAGCCAGTGGAACAGAATTGGTTCTCCCACATCATGCAGCAATGTGATCAAGCAGGCTGCAGCCAGAGCTGGACTGTTGACACACATACATGGACTGCTGACACACACACACACACACACACACACACACACACACACACACACACGCCCTAATGTTAAATGCTAAAGTAAGTAAACTGTGTGGAAAATCTAAAAAAGAATAGTCACTCCAAGAACAGCATTGACCCTTCAGGTAAAACATTGATTCTTCTATTTTTCAGTTGAGGGCCTAAATTAATTCATCACAAAGCAAACTCAACAGATGTTCACCCGTATTCTCTCTCTAGTGGGTCATCTCATACATTTTGTCATCAACACTACTATTCATTATGTACAATTAGATAAAACACTGTATATAACTATATAGTTTTCATAGTCTGACTGTATAGAGGCATAATATGGCAAGTTGATCCTATTTTTCTGGATATTTATATTACAAGCATCAGGCATTGAAGCTAAGAATTTATAGACAGATAGAGATTCCTCTTTCTCTGTAGCACAACAGGAACAAGATGTATGAAAACACTGTTTAATTCATAAAGAAGACACAAGAAGAATCTATTCTATAACTTCAAATGAGCGCCTTCAGTTTGTGGTTTATTTGTTTTCTTTGCATGAAGAGTCATTTATTACATTTATGATCCCTTACATCTTCATGACAGCTCTTAAGAAGGTGAGCCAAAAGACTCTGCCAATGCAACAGTATTGATTTCATACTTGAACTGCAATCAGAGTGTAGGAAACAGTAGGTTTGACCCAGTGCGATTGCTGTGGTGATTGCTATGGAAAAGTAAAGACTGCCTTCCAAAACTGACCAAATGAATTAATCGGTTCTTTTAGTGAATGTCCCAAAATGACATGTTCATGGACAAAGTGACATAGCCCTCTCATAGCTGCAGAACTTATGAGTGGATCAAAGGGTGTATTAAAATGCTCTACAGAGAGACAATGCCAGGGTCAACAAAACATTTTGTTAATACAGGAGACTGCTGTCTGTTTTTCCAATCCTATCAAAAGTCAATATTCATTTTAATCACGGCCCTGATTGTTTCTGACTCTTAACCGTTTTATCCCCCACTGACAAAGTTAATCAGTGCAGGTAACATAAATCCATCTCTATTTTGCAGTGTGCCAGAATTTAAAACTGGTGTCTGTGACAACACTCCAGCACTTTGCATTTTAAATCAACAGCAATGATTTGCTTGCCAAAGCTGAAGGGGAAAGTCATCATAGTGAGGGAGGAGGTGTAGGCTACAACAACTAAAAGTATGGCATCCAAGAAAAGCTTCTGATTCTTCAGATAAAATGACATTTAGCACTCAGAGAAAAGTTTACAACCCCCCAAAAGGAAGCAATTGATGACAAGTACAAACATGGATTGTGATGATTTTGTATAATGTTTGTTTGCCAGGGGAAGGTTTACACTTGCAGTTTAAACCATAGTTGAACTAATCTCTATACAAGAGCACATACAAGCACATACAATAACACTTGGTATACAAAGTAAGTGTAGCATGACCATTTGTGTCTATCTTTTAAATGCAGTATTTAGTGATAGATGTTTTCAGTGCACACAATCACTGTAGTTACAACTTTAAAATGCAAGAAAATAGAGACTTTACAGAAAATATCTATTCTGTTAAATATGTGTAAGCCAAGCCAAGATGGCTATACATTAAATGACAGTTGACGTATTCAAAAATATTTACATATTTATAGATTCTCGTAATCTATCAAAATAAATTGTCATGTACATTTAAATATGGCAACTAGTCAATCAGTAAACCTGAGCCTTATTAGCCCAGGCTATAATTGACTTCTTAGAACTTTTATAATTGTCATTTGATGTGCTGATAAGTTATCTGCTTTAAGAACCAGATGGGCTAAGAATATAATTTTCCCAGCAGTGCCAAAACCTGTTAAAAATAAAATAAAAATCATTATTTTTCAAAAAAAAACAAACGAAAAAAAAGTTCTAAATTATTCTTGTTCCTATTCGTAACACAACCTGAACCATTGTTTTTTTCATTCATTCATCCATTTTCAGTCACTTACCAAGGGTCAAGTTACAGTGCCAGCAAGTAAAGCAAGATAGTTCAGATGTCCCTCTCAGTTATGTCTTCCAGCTCCTCCTGGGAGCTGGAAGACATAACTATGACATAACATATATGTTATAACTATAACATACCATATAATAAACTATATATAGTTTATTATAACATAAAATAAACTTCAAGAGGAACCTAAAAGGAAAACTTCAATACCCAAGTGCCCAGTATTAAGGCCCATTTATGCTCCCTTTACGTACGTAAGTACGCACGTCCATTTCTAATGTCAGACCTTTCATAATCCCCATGCATGTTTTATGTTGGCATGGTTGTTAACAATACATCCATTAGAGGGCAGTACCAAGCGCAGAGTTCCGAGCTCTGACGTAAGTTTCAAACAATAACAAACATGGCGACGGTGAACGAGATCACAGCGCACAGTCTAAGAAAGTGAAAAAAGAGGCAGCACTGTAGACGGCGGTGGTTTGTACGGCTGTTAAATAAATCGCAGCATGTGGTTGGAGATTTCTGGAGGGATGGAAAAGTCCATAGCAGCATCACATAATAAAACAGATATTTTTCTAAAGTAATTTGTAACAATTTCTGCGACAGCTGTTTGAAAGTGACTTGCATGGGGCTTATTCAGAAAATGTTACCAGAATAATTAACTGGCCACAGCTGACATTTAGGATGTGGTCTAAATCTTTCGTTCTGATAAAAACTGGCAGAAGTCAGGCTATACTTTGAAAACCAGACCAGTTCTCACAAGCACAGAGCTACAAGATGTAAGAACACACACACACTTCTAACACTGGCCTATTGACCTGGCACAAACTGGCACATTGGCTGTGTAATTGCCCCCTCGACACACTCCACTCCTCTACTGCCTGAACAAGTGGAGAAAGAATGAATGAAGGCCCAGTCAGCTGGCACACGAATAGAGAGCCAGCCAAAGATTTGTCCAACAGACAATGCACCATGCAGTGCCAGCATGATAAAGCGTTCACTTAACCACATCACTGTCCTGGCATCACAGTGTGAATGTGTGTGTGCCTTGTCCTGTCTTGGCAAATAGACAGCAGAGTGTAAGGGATCTTGTGTTTTGTGTCTGTGGGGACTTGCCAAAGAGCTCCTTTAGGGAGAGAAAATCAACTCAGTTCTGCAGAACAAATTATCAAAGTATTGTCTTAGCAGAGACAGAGAGAGAGAGGGAACCAGAAAAACCTCTGGCTGCCTGTTGAATGTGTAGATAGATATCTAAACAGACAAGACAAACAGCAAATCTTATAGAGAGGAGGAAGAGGAGACAAACATAATCTCTTATGGTTTCTACACTGATCACAAAGGGGCTTCAAACACAAACACATTGATCTTATATAAAGACTAATATAATGATTTGTCAGTGTTAATATATTGGTAAAAACGTTGAAATAGATGGGTGGCAGCTAAACAGTCTGTAAATCCTCCAGCAAAATGAGCCTCACCTCAGGTAAGAGCTACTGACTGAATGTCTGCGAAGGGTAGAATCCTGTCGGAAACAATGACTCAGCAGTTAAACAGAGTTAAACAGAGTTAAACAGAGTGGACTGTTTTAATCTTAGGGAACATGCTTCCTTTGAACTGGTAAATGTCTTATAAGTCACTGTTTACCACTGTCAATGTTCACACAGTGGCTCATTGATAACAGTACAGCAATATGTACATTTGTGTAGTTTGACAAACTGGGTATCTGTGGCAACATTTGCTGGAAAAATACTTTATTAAGTTGCTGCTAATGCAAACCAAATATTTCCTACAGCTATTAATTTTTATTACAAAGTAGTCACAGGAAATGCAATGTGTGTGTCACTGGGCATTGCAATTACTTCTTCCATTCATCAACAATGCAGCTACCAAGAAAGCCAAAGGTTACTGTCTGCATGAAATATAGTAGCGTGGTACAAAACAGCCATAGTGAAGAGCTGTACATATGCTGCTCCTCAGGTAGGTAACCTGCTCCTGTCACCGTTCCCTGCTCTCACACTGATGGAATAAGGCCAGTTATGATGACAATAGATTGTTTTGCTACCCATAGAATGCTGTGACCAGTCCTATTAAACCACATTTGCTGTCACCATCAGCAACTACAGCATTGCCAAATCACAAGATAGTCATGACAACTGAATAATATAGCTGTGGCTGATTATTTATGTAGCTACACATGCAATGAACAGAGAGAAATATTAAAACAGGGTACACATTGTGAAATGACACTTTGCAGTTCCTCCCAGAGGATCTTGAGATCCCCAGCAAGATGAATATACAATCTCTCCAGTGTGTTTTGAAGGTTCTATTCCAGGCTCCCTCTAGTTGTCCAAGCACTTCACAATATCCCTTGTGGTTTACATGTCTCCTTGATACTGATAGCTATGTTGCCTAGGGCACTAGCCCCAGTAGGATCTCACAATGCAAATTAGTTCCAGGGGAAGTCGATTCAAAGTAACCTCATGGAAGCTCAAAGAAAGGAATGCACCACCACCAGACTTGGGGGAACTCTGGTAGCTGGGCCTTTGCCCATGCAGCTGAGTTGGGCACAGCCCAAACAAGCTACATGCGGCTATCTCCCTATGGGCAAACCTCTACACCATTCTGGCTGCCACCACACAAAATATTTTGTGGAAACATTGGAGGCTCAATTTGCAGCACACAGAAAGTGCTTCTGCCAGTGCAAAACTAAAACAGAGAGGGGACATAGCTTTTATTTTCCCTGGAAGTTATGAGTAGCTTCCCCCACGTATAGAAATTGTAGACAATAGGACAACTGTCAGTAACTGTGTAAACTCTACCCAGTGAATGAAAAAGTCCTATTATTGGAGGGAACAAAGACAGTGAGGATGGAGAGTGATAGAAACAAATGTAAACATGAACTTCAGACAGGCATTGACTAGATGGAGAGAATCATGGTTTGACTACAACTGAAATCTGGCCCTTGACTTGTCTGTTGACACTGACTTCATGGATTATTTTTATGGTTCACTGGCTCATTGATGTGGCACCCCACAGGGATTCGCCCTGGTAGTCCTGACTACATCAAAAATCAGCACAGACAATAGTATTTCATCCTAACTACACATAAAAATAAAATAATCCCATTCTAATTAGATTTTTGATCACAAGCACCACCTACCCACCCATTATTTTTAAGCACTTCAACCTCAATCCCTGGTTTGGTTGTGGTGGTAGCAAGGTAGTCCCTCTACCCAGAGACACTTTCCAGCTTCTCCTGTTGGTTGCCAAGGTATTTCCATTTTAGATTACATATATACTATCACTTCAGCATTAATCTATGCCATGTGAGGCACCCAGGAGTCGTCCTGATCACAGGCCCCAACCATATCAAGTAGTACCCTTTGACATGAGGCTGCAGTGGCTCTACTCCAAGCTCCCCCTAGATGTCTAAAGCTCCTCACTGTATCTCTAGGGCTGATCCTAGACAACCTGCAGAGGAAACTCATTTCTGGCTGCTTGTATCTACAATCTGATTTTCTGGTCACTACCCAGAGCCCATGACCATAGATCAGAACATAGATGGTAGGCAGAAGGTAAATTGACAGTTTCACCTTCTGATTACAAGACAATGCCTGACTCACTGCTGATGCCACACCAATTGCACCAAACCTCTATCGTTGTCTTGCTCCATTCTATCGTCCCTGTGATTTAGACACTGAATAAGATAAATGAACTCCTTGACTTGGAGCAGCAATTCATCCCCAACACAGAGGAGGAAATCAACTCCTTTACAGCACTGACAGAGGACAAAAGCTGGTATAAAAAACTAGTATGTTGCTGTAACATTGAATCCTCAAAGTGAATTGACTGCTGTGACTCACCAGCATCGCTTGCTGAATCAGTAACTCTGGCTTTTATTTGCAATAAAAGCACACATCAATGATCTATAAATACCAGCTAAAACAGTGGTTGAATGACAAAGTGGTGTTGTCTGCGTAACTCTCTGTCATGTAATTATTATGCTTTTCAAAGGTGTGCTTGTTTTAGAAGCTGTTTGCTCTGTTCTGTTTTTTAAAGTCTCCAAACTGCACAAATGCTCACGCTCACTCTAACATGCTGATACAGAGAGAGAGAGAGAGAGAGAGAGAGAGAGAGAGAGAGAGTGAGAGAGCAAGAGAGCGCCTGGCCTCCTCGGCTCAATAACAGCCACTGTGGTTTGTGTTGGAGAGGAGGGGCGGAGGAGATGGAGAAGGAGAGGAGGAGATGAATGAGGTAATGGCAGAGGTAGCCCAGCTCAGCTCACAGGAAACAAAGGCAATTAATTTGAGAGCAGTGGTCTCCAGCCGGGCCTTGCCTTACCTCACCTCTCCAAAGACAAGAGGGCAGCATGCTACAGTGCATTCAACACAATAACCTGTGTGTTTCCACACATTTCTATACTGTTTACAACCTGCTGGGTAAAAAGACAGGAAGAGGGATTTCTTTTTTTACAATCAGTGCTGATACTGCAAGAAAAACTTCCAAGAACTCTTTGTGTCCTATAGGGGAATGCATCTGTTGATAGAGAACACTGATATGGGACAGTGTCCTGAGCAGGAGGCAAGAAAAGACATTTAATTAATTACTTTTGAAATCAGCAGCTTCACAATACAAAGCTGTGACTGGTGCACAGTGTGTTAACAGATGCGTTAAAACTTTTAATCGAGGCTCGTTTTTATCCTTGCAGTGACAGCAGTGTGTTAGAGAGGTTTATTTAAAGTGTAGTCGTCCTTGTTGTAGCATGCAACATCTGGCAGGTAGTCACACAATCAAAGAGAAAAAAAAAAAACGTGAGCTGTAAATTTAGCCAGTTATTGCTTTGGTGCTGACAATGTATGCTGTCCGAGAGCCAGCAACACATTAGGACCGAATGACATAATGCAGACTCTCCTGTGTGTCATGATACACTGTCGGCCTTTCACAACACATGTTCATACTTGTCATTCTACAAAAAACTGAGGTGTCACTAATAACATTAACAATAGCTCTGTTCTATTCAAGCTTATCACAAAGGCATGACAGCATGACAGTGAACCAGCGTAAGAAATATCAGGACTCCGACACTGAGGCAGCTCAAATGGAATTCTGCCATTCACTCTTTTTTATGATTTGTACCTTTATTATCGCCATTCTGCTGATTTTCTCAGTTTCAGTTGGATTTAGATTAGCTGAGTTCTGCCCAAAGAGAAAACAAAATTTATACATGAACACAGATGCCAAAAAAGCTGAGTTGCTTGTGGCTTCAAAAGGATTTATATACTGGAACTATTTCTTCACAAATAACTGCATATCCATCAGTCCAGCATTTCCAGCATCTGTGGTCATATATCCCAGGATGACCAGATACTGCTGATAAGCACAGGTTTGGTTTTGGTCTCAGAATGTTAGCAAGCCTGGCTCAACCCCAAACCTCACTGTGACAAAACGACTGCAGTGCGTACGCACACACACACACACACGCACTCACACAAATACGGGACTTCTGAATGAAGTCTACCCTGTATATTATAAGAATCCAGATAAAGAAATGTTTCACAAAATCCTAAAAAAATATTATGTACTAATGATACCACAAGTTTGCTTTCTACAGGAAAACAGCAAAAAGTGCATAGTTAAAGAAACTAAGATGACTCAGGAGAGAGACACAGCAGATTGTTGTTATGTGTAATGTAGTTAATTAGTAACAAACAGAAAACGTAGAACCCTCAGACTGTGTGAGAGCAGTAAGTGGAACAAGTCAGTCTGACACTGTGTGAAATATATGAAGCATGTACACAACTCAAATAATCTCTTGCAAACACCTGTGTGTGTGTGTGTGTGTGTGTGTGTGTAAGTGCTTATATGCGTTGGGGATGCTCATTAGGAACCACTCAGGCACAACTTAGATTACATTTTCAACTACGTCCTTTCCTGCCTTCATCTCCCACAGATACACACACACACACACACACACACAGAGGATCGTCTTCCTCTGTATGACCCCAGACTCCACCCTTCAGTGTAACAACCCCAAAACACCTGGCATTAACACACAGGGTCTTCATCAGTCAGCACTCGTGTGTTTGTGTGTACGTGCTCTCATGTTACTTCGCTGCACACATTCATACACTTCCTGACAGTGATCATGATCTGTCTTTTCTTTGCTCAGGCTGAAATAGGGAGTTTGGGTCAGGTGAGGGCAAGGGAGGAAGAAATAGGCGCTGAGGGATTACAGGAAGGTAGGAAGGAAAGAGCCTGATCAGTAACAGCCCGAGAGGAGACACGGCAACAGACAGAAAACAGTTGCATTATGTTGTCTGCCACTCTGGTTTCACACGTATAACGTATAACAGAAACCTGCATTACAAATACAGTTTGGAAGACACTGTGTTTTTGAAAGGTGTGTCGCATTATGGGAAGAGTAGGATCCAGGCCTCATGTTGCAATGGATTGATCGGGTATTTTTATCTTTATTCCACTAAGACTGTGACTGCCATCACCTCTGACACGTGTAACAAGTTAACTGCCACTTTTTTCATCCCAGGTGTGTAACAGCTCTGTAACACTGAATATACTCACCACCACGTTAGCAGAGAACAGAGAAGACTTTCTGACATCCAATCACTGCATAAAAAGTGAATACTGAAAAGGTGAGAGATCAGTCTAACGGTGTGTTCAGACCAAATGTGAATTTTCACCTCATATTGCTCATGTGGGTACAGCTACTCTGCTGTTTTTGAAGTATCTCAGAAATATTCACCCTTAACAGGCAACATCCCTTTTTGAAAACCGAGCTGTGCTTCACTAACCATAACCAACAGCTAGAATCAATATATTTTCCCTGGTAGTCCTGCTGCTTCTCTGACTTTTCTCCAGGCATCATGATGCATCATGGGTAATCTGACACACAAGTAGACAGCTCTAAGCAAAGTCAAGACATGGTGAAGTCTAATTGCTTAGTACTCAAATCTCACTGTCACACAGGGCAACATTGCTTTAACAGTGTGTGCTGATGTATCCTCGATGTATCCTGTATTGGTGGACCAACTAATGTCCTCTGTGTTAGTATAAGTGCAAGTGTTCATTTGCACTGATTTATTTGGTTCTCAAGTTGCAAGCAGAAATGATATACATGACTATTTGCATAAAGAGTAGGGAAGTAGAGACACATGCTAATATAAGGTGTGAACTGTAAACTTCAGGTCAGATCATTCAGGTTAATGCAGGTACGAGCAGGGCAATAGATGTTTAAGTAAAGACTTTATTTTGTTTCTGTGAAGAGCAAACATCCCTGGCTGCAAACAGAGAAGTCACTGCTGTGCTTTCCTGATAATTAAAGCTCACTTTGTTTTCCAGTTTTCACCATATTTGTATTTTCCAAATTAAAAAGCTTCAGGGTAAGCTTCATAATGAAATTCAAAAAAAAAAAAAAAAAAAGGGAGGAGAATTGAGAGGGGTGTGGAGGTGGGAGCTGCGGAATTAATTCAAGCCACTTGACTGAAGCAAATCTGCCAGATTTTGCTTTTGCTGAAAAAAAAAACTCTTCAATTATGCATGACTGTAACTGACTCTGTGATGCAAGACAAGCTCGACCCACCCATTGCATTAACTGAGGCCTTGCAGGAGGAGCGTGGCAGCCATTAGCAATTAGAGGACATGCAGGGCGGGGGCTATCAACTGGCAGCACGGCAGCAGGGGCTCAATGACAGGATGAGGCTATTTGCAGGCTTTCTAAGAGCATGACATGTGAACAGCAGACACTAATGCAGTGTTGTGGTGCACTCAGTGCCCATGAAAACAATTTACTTCCTCTAACTTGTCACCATATAGTCTGTTGCTATAGTATCACATCAAAACATATTTCTTTGGATATTAACATGGTGTGAACTCCAACTGAAGTTTCATTCTCTGTTACCATCAATATTAATAATAGTATTATCGTTGTATTATTATAAAGTGTATTGTATTATTCAATGCAAATTTTGTTCAAGGCTAATCTTGTTTAAGTACTGGATGATAGTTGCCTTTTTATGTCGCAGTGCAAGTGGATGATGAAGAACAGTTTTTTATTTTTGTGTTTGTACACGAAGAACAATGACAAATCGTCAAACCAATCGTGAATCTTAAATTCAAAGACAAAATCAAAACAAAGATCTGCTTCAAATAGCAGATTCAAGTTAGAAACTCTAGACTTTAGATAATAAAAAAAAACTGAAAATGTTTTGCTCCCCTAAAGTTATAAAGTTATTTATAAACTCACCTAAAGAAAGTAGAAAAGTTGTTTACGGCTGTTTACAGCTAATTTCTGAAAATAAAACGATATATTTTGAAATTAAATTTGTAATTTAAAATGAAAAAAAGATGTGAGAGGTTGTATGAAAAACGTTTTAATTTGGGGATAATAAACATATTTTTGAACATTAAATTATGATCTTTTGAAAATAAATTCCTGTGTGAAAATACAGGAGCTGTGTCATTCGGTAGTAATTGTAGACACATTGATAATGTTTTTATTTATTACTTAAGATTTTATCCTCACGTTCACATGTTCAGCTGACCTGTGGTTAAGACTGCATGTACTAGAATTTAATTGTAATTAATTAATTGGAGGTGCCTGTGTGTGTGTTTCCTGTTTGCAAGACCAATTGATATTTGAAGGAAACGACTTGGTTATTGTGACAAATCAGAAGAAAATAAAAATTCTCTTCAATACTGTTGGCTGGTGTATTAAAGCTTGCTGCAGGAAAGTGAATGTGAATCTTGCAAACTGAGCTGTACGACTGTATTACTTTCTGAAAACGACTCTATTTTCACTATATTAGTAAGCATTTTTCTCAAAGTTACGCATTTCAGATTTGTCAGCACTTGTAAGGAAGAAACTGAATGTAATTTTGATGTTTCTGTCGCTAAAATGTGCTTTGACATGAATTTCTTGACGCAGCTCAGGACATGTGAACCATAGTTCAATAACAAACTTTGATCGTGATGGTTGAATACAGCCAGTGTAATGATGGTGATGATGACTTAGTGTATGGGGGGTGGGGTTGTGGGTGAAGGTGGGGGGTTCAGATGAATTCAATGAAAATAAACTGTCATAAATAAATTCAGTCTCAACGTGTTTTATTTCATTTATCATGAACATAGAATGGGGCCATTTAATTGGTCAGCATTTAATGCACATGGACATATATTTGCCTTTAAAAACAAAATCAAAATATTATTCATTTAAAAATATTTTCAATCTGTCACTTCACTTCATTTAATGAGGACATTTATGATGAGGACTTTATTCTGTTGCATAAGAAAATGCAGGAAGTCATTGTAGTTGGTGAAGTCACAAGGAACTGATGCTGTCTGTGATCCTGTGTGGATGGACGTCAGCAGTGTCTCTGTGGGTTTATTCTGTGAGGTATATTCTGTGTTTTTTCATCTCTACTTGTTTTTGCTGAGTGTTCTCTGCTTCTCTGCGTGTTCTACTATCTTCTCCTCCACATAGAGGCCTTTGCGGCGGCGGACAGCGTTCATGTATTTGAGGGCCTGATTGGCAGAGTCTGCTTTCTCACCAAAGTGCAGGTACTCCTCTTCGGTGGTGGGAACCCAGTACGGATCACTGCTAATGACCTGTGACGCAGACAGGAGGAGGTGGAGGTGGTGGAGGAGGAGGAGGAGGAGAAGGACAGAAACATTATAGTCAGAGATGGTGCAAGAGAACATTCAATATCTGTGCATAAATCTGTGAACCTTTTAATTGGGTTGTAACGCAAAGTTAACACAAACTGAGAAAGTCAGGAGGTCCTCAACTGTAGAAGCTGAGAGCAGCAACTGTTTGACTTTTTGCTTGATAAACGACTTAAATAACAACTGTTGATCATTGGATTGACGGCAATCACAGCTGCTTTTGTTGTTGAACTGGATCATCACTCACACAAACACACACACACATTTCAGCAGTCACTTGGTGTGTACATGGTTGAATTGAAAAGGGGGAAAAATACATTATACTGTCAGTGTTACAAACGTATGTATGACTGACTGACACACACACACACACACAAATAACAATTACAGTAGTAAAGGCACTGGGTCCTGCACCTGGCTCTAGTTACATAGAGACAGATGGTAGAGAGCGAGCTACAACAATAGGCGGATTAGAGGAGACGACACACACCAGCCACACATGAACGGCATATGCTGAGTACGATCCTATGAGTACAATAGGATCCAGTTGGATTGGATGTGGGGGTGGCGGCATCCTGCAACAGTCAAGTGCTCGACTGACTGAATTATAGGCGATGGACTGCTGGCACTGTTGAGAAGTTCTGCCGCTGAGTTGAACAAGTGTGAACAAGTAGTTGTTGTAACCGGACACGACTGGAACTTAGAAATGTGGATATAGAGTCATTTACTTATCATTCTTCATAGCCAGCTACCCTAAAGTATTGTCTTTAAGCAGGAGCTTAACAAATCTTCATTTTGGCCTTGATACCATTATTAGGGAGAAGTAGTAAAGAGGTGACAGGAAATGAAAGGAGAGAGAGATGGGGAATAATATGTGATTAAGGACCCTGGCCTGATGCCACCAGCGTGCCGCTGCACTTTCAATAACCCGTTAATTAACTTTGCAGGATGAAGTATTTTGTGAATACCTCTTATGAAATAATCCACAGGCTGAGAGCTGTGTTCTGAGAGAAACAAGTTGGTTTGTGCAGCATGTACATCAACTGTTTGTGGCTGTTATATTGCCATATTGGCATAATGGAAGTTGAACTGTCACATTAAAGGCCCCTGAGCCTCCGCACAGCCAAGTCCTGACTGCTATAGGTTCTATAGCTCAACATGTGGCTCCAACTGTCTACAGTCCAACTGTTCCTGTTCCTGTCAAGGCTGAAAACCAATGAGGTATGGAACTAGAAAGAAAACATTTTTTTTTTTAGTTAGCATGCTAACATTCCAAAATCTGGTGTGATGTGCAACAAAAGCTGCTTGGTGTTGGCACCATCACGCTGATATCAACCTCCATTGCCAACTTAAAGGTAGTAAAATAACGCTCAATATTCCCACCTTGAGCAGGTTGTATGTAAGGAGCATCACAGATGAACAAGATGATGATGTAAATATGGAAATAATGGAACAGTTTTAGTCACTTAACTCTGGAAGGACTGAAGGCTGTGTGATAAATGAAGAGCTAGAATTTATAGATATATTTGCAGTTTTAAGAGCAATTTATCTTCCATGGTAGATGAAAATATTCACAATATGTATTATATGCAGATTGAAGATCTATTAAAATTAAAACAAATGCATATGCATTTACAATAACATTAAAAAAAGAAAAGATCAACAGCACTGTTACTCAAAGGGCCTGACAGATAGAGGCAAATGTGGAACATTGGAAAAAAAAAATCAATAAACTGGCAGATTTTTCATTGATCATTTTTTCATTTCCTTTTCAAACTGTTTTTTTCTATTTATGTAATCTTTCATGTGTGGAAGTGCATTCATAATGGCGAATAAATGGCAAGTTAATCTTTATCCTCAACTGATTTTTTCAACAGAACTTGCATTTTGCAAACAAAAACTTGCTCATCTGACACACACACAATCCAGAGCCATGCTCAGACTCTATGTATGAGCAGGACAGGATTACACACCAACATTTCCACACACACATGTAAGGACACAGCAGTTGCACTGTCAGACAGATGCTGTGGAACTTATTCACACAATTCTCCAGTCTGCACCCGAACAAAAGCTCCATTCTGATGGAAATCTAATGTAAACGTCCCCACAGGAGCCACTAACCCTCCAGTTACACAACAATGCGATGCTCCAAACTTGCTCGCTCTGCCTGCGCGCTCATTCATATGTTAATCCAATATTCTGGCCATATCAAATCGCTGTCATGAAGAATGCTGACATCAGCACTAAGCAGCAGTTGAGTCCTGGTCGGGGTGGTGGGGGCGGAGGGGGGGGTCAGGACAAGTTCTTTGTGAGGAAGCATCTACACATAAATGAAATGAGACAGATGAACTTTTAATGAGCCAAAGACACAAAGACAATAACTACAAGACAATGGGCCGGTTGAGGAGGTGGAGGGTGGGGGATTATGGGGGTGATGGTAGTGTGTTGCCTGGTGCCATAAGATGTTGAGGGTTAAAACAATGACATGCAGGTTGTGGCACACGCACAAAAGGCAAGCCAGGCAAAGCAAAGGCTCTGTGTATACTGTGCGTTAGTTTATGTAAGACTATTAAAGAATCAGCAGCATGGAGATTGAGCCACTTCCATTCTTGGTGATTGGGACCTAGTGTTGCAGCCCAGAAATTGAACTACGGAGCTGTTAACTCCCCCATTCCACTAGTAGAGTGGGTTAGTTTCAGAACATGCAGGACTGCATGTCACGGTAATCCATCCAATAGTTATTACCATATTAAACTGAAAGCTACAAAAAAATCAAGGAATCATTAGGTGAAGTCATTAGGAGACACTAGTCACAATGGGTATACTTAGAAAATACTGAATTTACTTTATAGAATATTCATATGTTTTGAGCAACTTTAGGAATTTAGACAAAATCAGAACTGCAGATTTTGTCCCCAATGGGTTACAGTAGAGACGCATTAATAAGGGATTATTTAATGGCCAGTGAGGACAGGAAGACAGGAGTTTATTATGGACTATAAATAACTATAATACAAATACTACTGCAGCTGCAGGGTCTCGATGTAATGAAAGCGAGTTTCTGCAGCAGAAATGTACAGGAATGTATAGGAAAATAGCAATTTCTGCTTTTCAAGTGGAAAATTACGTTTTGGTAATGCGATTTGTGTGGTGTTGGAACGACTGCCAGTTGTTCCAAGTTTTAAGATGGGTCAGGAGGGAGAGGGAGTGCAGCTGATCGTGGTGAGGCTGTGTGTGGTTTCAGCTCATGGTTTGGGATCAGAGACGATCATATCAGATCAGTTTTGTTTGAGCTGGAAAACTGTTTTGTTATTTTATTTAATATTAGTGACCCTGTTGCTGAGACAAAGCATTTAGTGCAGATGTCGAGCTACACACCATCAGTGTAGCAGTGGAAGCGGAGACCGTGACAATGGGATGATGCCACCGAGTAGTAGCATGTGGAGGACAAAACACTGACGCTTAGAGGACGCCTGGCAACAGAAGGGCGGTGGCAGAGGGTCAGTTGTTAATGCTCGTGAATGTTCATCTGTGAGACGTGGCTTCAGAGCTGGTGACGTTGAGACAGGATGTACAGTCACAAAGAAAACAAACGCAACAAAAACACTCTCACGCTGCCAAGTTCATGTTTATACCATTCATACAGATATATGCTATAACCTAGCATCCACACTGGGCTGTACCTACACATTCATTAGTGAGCCAGTGGATTAGTAGATTAAACCACCTGGAAAAAGACACAGATTTCTGCTGTGTTTGGCAGAAAGAACGCACAGTCAAACACCAACATGCCAACACACGTGAGAGAGAGAAGGGGGGGGTCTCACACTGAGTGTGAGGTGACGGGGATCATGAGACAAGCAGAGAGCAGAGAAGTGGAGGCTTAAAATATTCTATGTCCACAGTTTGAGGTTTCAAACAAGCCTTCTTTCTCACATATACAAAGGCTGCATTCAAGGACTCCACAACTGCAGAGTGCTACTCTGTGTCCAGTTAAAAGAATACTCTGTAGCTGAGTCGAACTTTACTTGTGCTTACGTGTGGATTACACTTCCTTCAACATTTTTCCGATGCATTTTGTGACTAATAACATTTTTTTCAATAAAATGTTTGCTTGGCAGCACTAAGTTATATAAATGACACGATGAAACGAACTCACACTTACAGTGTTCTGTGCAATAAACTCTTTACATAAAGGTTGAATAAGGAAAAGTATAGTTTTAACTTTCCATAGCTCAGCATGATTCTGAAGATGGTGGTGTTTTACTCACTGAAGTTATTAGTAGTGAGATGTGTGAATGTGATGAGAAATACGCAGTGAGACCGATGGGTTATGAACAACCCCCCGAGTTACTGACACGTCCTCGTTAACTTTGACTAATGAAGGAATATTAACAATGTCTTCAAATAAAATTATAGCTGATCCTTAAAACTATTTAGTACTTGTCTGGTTGTTTTTCACTCTGTTGGCTTGTTACTCTTTAAAATAGTTCACAGTAATTAGAATATGTTAGTCTTCTGTATTGTGTAATCAAACGTGGCAGTGAAGTACATGTTTGTTTTACTGGGATAATGTCTTATTTATTCTGATTTAAAACAGGATTTGCGTTGGGGATTATATTTGCATTGTGCTCATATTTGGAGGCGTATTACACAAATAAAGAACAAATATATAAATATAAATCAATACACACCAATACCTTCTGTATTATGCTTTCAAACGACTGCAGTGCTTTGGTTTCTATAGTCACATGACACATTGTGACTATGGTTCACAATGTCATGGTTTATGTAACCCTCTAATGTTGATCAGGTCAAATATCTGTACACGATCTGTAGATGTTTAACTGATGTACTCATAAGTTTGCTCAGTTAATTTACACCAATAATCGAATCATTGTGGGAGTAAATAACGCAATAAAAAAGCAAGGCCTCGCTTTTTCAACTTTTGCTCCAAAGACTTGATTTGGTCCGTCATGTGCAAACTTTAATCAAGTTACATTACACTCATTAAGACTGTAATTGAGGTAAGTTTAACTCAATTAACAGCTGAATTACTGTCAGTCTTTGGGACTCATTTTTGCCTGGGTACAGAGGAGATATTCATATCAAATCAATCATCAGTCATCTAATATCAGTAGCAAAGATGGAATCGTCAAAAGGGAAATACTTCACCTGATCTACCACATGAAAGTCCAATAATGAACTTTAGCCAGAGGTAAACCCAGTTAATTGGCATCATCTCAAGTCTCTTCACTGCTCTGTCAACTTCTTAAAGATATCGGAAGTATTAAAAACTAAAACTAAGAGCTCCGGCCATTGTTGTGTTCACAAGGTTATAATTCCCTCGGTGACGACAGACAGGGCACTACAGTGTCTCAGTGTCAGAAAATGACAGCCTGGCTAGTCCGTGGCTAGCTGGTTAGCATTCTGACTTCAGTAGAAGTGAAGAACTAATAAAAATGAAAGCAATAGTTAACATTGATTACTTTCCACAACCAGGGAAGGCAGCCAATGTTGTCTATGTAGCAACAGCAAAAATGTATATGAAATCCCTTTAAGTGGAAGCAAACCACACACCAACACACACACGACAGCTCTTTATGATAAAAGTTGTCTGTGGTTAGTAGAAGTGGTGGTACCCTATGATGTTCATAAAACCAGTGGCAGTCAGAGAGTATCTTATCAAGGCAGGTCTCTTACTTTGCTTTAGCTCGTTAGTAAAATGAGCCCAGAGAAACAGCCAAGATATTCAATCACAGTCAGAAGTTTGGTGTTTGACATGTGGCCGTGCAGCAGTGAAGAATCACTTCTCTCTCTTTAAGGAGAACTTGACCCATTACCCCAGCTGACAATGTCCATATGGCGCGCGCGTTTGTGTGGGTGTCTGCTGCAGCACGAGCCAGCCAAGCGGCAGGTATAACGGTCTAACGCATATGTTGTCTATTGCAGCTTTGATCCCGACTCCCTTGAGGGAACTGTCTCATTAACCAGACGGCCTCATTGACCTACAGCCCCACATAACAAGCTCAGACACACTGAGGCCGAGTGTGTGTTTGCATGTGTGTGCGTATGTACAACAGCTTTCGGCACAATTTATATCCTTACAGCCTTATTTTAAAACAAATGATCAAACAAGCTATTTGGAATAAATGTATGTATTTCTTTATTAATTTATTTGCTATGAACTGGATTATTTGTTCACATGAATTAAATCAATGAAGCAAGAAACACTTCCCTTTAGAATACAATGTGAAACAGTTTAATAATTTTTTTTTTATTAAATAAATGTTGTAATATTTATATTAAGTCTGCCATTTTCACGTGCTAATAATTTCCTTGAGCAGATATATGGCAAAGGAGCACAGCATAACACAAAACAGACATCAAGAATATGAAACCCCTGAAGTGGAAAAAGTGCTGACACAGCAAGAGTATTGGAGCTGCCCTAAATAAAACTCTTCTCAGGAAATTGATTGTTATGAGACGTGGACCTCACCATCTGGTATTAACATACAGGCTGCATCTGGATATCGTGGCTTAAGACTAAAACACGTTAATGCAGATATAAATGCAAACAGGACAGAACAGGGTGAAATCACAAAACCTGTTCAGGCCTCAGCAATTTATGCACATCAGAGGAGGAATGGGCCATGAAGTGGTTTCAACTTATCAATACATAAACTATACATTGATAGGTTATAAGGACATACACTGTTGTTTTGTGTGTTAAAATGATTGAGCACAGTGATCTGGAGCTACTATTCAGACACTCATTATGTTTAGTACCTGGTGGAAAAAGGGTTAGCTGTGTCTATGAAGGTAATTATGAGTCAGAATGTGTTAGTGTAGTTTAATGTTAGTAAATACTCACCTCCCAGTGGCTGAAGACCAGCTGTGGACTTGCCAGCCCGCTAGTCCTCTTGCGGATCTCATCAGCGAATCCGAAGCTCTCGGCCACGGGCAGAACGGCCTTGATGATGAACATGTCCGTCCCTTCCTTCATCTCTTCATGGAGGACGCGTCCTTCTCGCTTCCCCAGGACGCCGTACACTTTGCCTAATACAGGCAGAGACCGAATACAGAGAACACACATTTTAACAGTGGTTTAAGTTACCTTTATTGTTATATCTAAATTCCATGGCTTTCATCAATAATTTTTCTGAGAGCAACATCTATTCAGTGAGGGAAACAAAGGTTATTTGTTTAATCATTCAACAGTGTATCTAGTGAGCCCTGGCCTGTGATATGTTAAATTTGTAACTAATGAATCCTAACAAAACGGTAGCAGCTTTATTCTTTGTGAAATGATGAAATTTTAATCGCCCAGTGCAGCAGTAGACACTTGAAGAAGTGTTCTTCATGCTTATGCTTTCAGAAGACAGTTGTGTAGTAGCTGTAGGTCCTTCACAGAGTCAAAGCAGTACTATTTTTAAAAAGTTAGCAGAGTTTATTGTTAAGTCTTTTTTAAACATGAAATTCTCTCTGTCTTCATGTTCTCTGACACAGCTCAGCACCGAGACTCTGTCCTGGGAAATAGGAAGTTTGCATTGATGACTTTCACATATGGTGTCAACTTTATGAGTTGAAATTGACACTGAATGACAAGTGACTCATAAGTAATTCAGTCATTGCTTTAAAAGTCGAAAAGTTGTAGCTGGTCCTGTTTACACAAACTCAGTGTGACGGTGACGACAGAAAAACAGCCACTGATACCACAGTGTTTACACCACCAACACTATCTGATGAAACTAGTCACATGTAACCTGAAGGACCAGTCGATGACCTGTATTGACTTGGATACTGGCTGTATTGGAGAAATGTTCAACTCAATGTCTTAAACCGATGCTCTCAGCAGTCTGTGATGCATACAACTACAGATGGTACATATGATGATTAGAGGTCAAACCCGGCAGCAGCACTAAATCATTTTTATCCCCAAAAGTTGTTCCCAAAAGCAACTAACCTATCAGAACGAAAAATGTGTTGCTTTTTCTACTCAGTGGGAAATCTAAAGATTTATACTCATTGTGTAATTTGAAAATGAGGCTTTTCTAATGAACCCAGACTAATGACATAAATCTATACAGCTCAGCAAAGTAGATAATCTCACTGGACACAGGTTAGATGAGGTTAGAATCAGCAGAGATATGAGTCCTTCTCGAACAGCCAGACGGAGCCAGAAGTCAGGAGATTTTTGGATATTTTTCAGTTAACGCCTCATTTAATGGGCTCGCTCTGATTCAGCTGACAAAGCAGTTCTTTGTGTAACGAGCTGCCGTGGCTACTAACAAGCCTGGAGATATTGTTTACCAACACGTTTACATGGCATTTTAAGCCTCATTTTCATCTTAATAGCTTCCAGAGGACAACAATTTAGGTTGTGTTGTGGAGCATTAGTTAATACAAAGCTCTGTAGTTTTCATAATGAAATTACAAAACTGTGACCACTTCATGTTGCTCCATAACTCAAAGCGAGGGAGTTTGGGGGGAAGGGGGCACAATTACGGATGACTAATGATGGCTGAATAATGATAGTGATATTTTTAGGAACATGTGGATCTAGAGTGGAGGTTACTCTGGTTTGTTTAAAGGCTAACCAGAGAGAGACTAACTGCTTTTATTTATGTAGCAGAGATTTGACGATGCTCTTACCCAGCACCTCGGCGGTGGCCATGATCTCACAGGTATACATGGCGGCCATGAGTCTCTGGGGCTGAGCCTGGAAAGCGTTACGGCAGGCCTCTTTCATGGCAGCAATCAGCTGGCCGGAGACAGGCCCGTAGCAGTCCACACTGGCAGCCTCTGGTCTGCGTCTGGCCTGACTCGGTCCCGCTGTACCCTCAGTCTCGCTGTTTACTTCCTCTTTGCCTTCTGGTAAAGCCTCTTGGGATACTGAGTTGTCCTCCACCGAGTCCTGATTCTGAGACGGGGCTAACGACTGGACGTCCCACTTCTCGATGGAGAAGCAAACTCCCATTAGAGGCTCCTCACACATGGGTCCTGACAGAGTAGCTAGCTGGAAGCCACTGACGATGCTGTTGTCAAAGTCTCGTAGAACCGTGGCCTGACCTCCAGTCTCGCTGCCTTTGTCTCCCCTGGTGAGACACTGCCACACCGACGGCCGCTGGTATCCTTCAACACTGTTCAGCAGAATGTTGGGACCATACCTGAAAACAAGATCACCAACATCATCAATAACAGTGTACAAGGTTCTACGAATCAATCCCCTGTCTCCATTTAGATCCCAGGGATGCAGTGCAGAATCATCCTGAAGGACTTTCTTAAGACTATATTGACTCACTTGACAGTTTATTAGGAACATGGAGCAAAAACTGATGCAGTCTGGTCCAACAGTCCTGGCATTATTTGAGAGAGTGTTTCTGTCATTTAGCTTAATGTCAGTGAGAGAAATGCAGTGGTAGAAACACTTGGTCATACAACAGTCTAATTCAATTTCAATAGAAAGTGAACATTAAACTTCCTTCAAGGTTTTGACTTTTTAAAAAGTGTACCATTTAAATTGCCAACATTGAGCTGATGCTAGTTCTACATTAAAACAAATAAATAAATAAATACAAACTACATTAAATGATATTTCCTGGCCACTCCCAGCACAGAGTGGAGCAAATCATGAATGCAACAATAATATATTATCATCTTACTGAGTTACTAAGATCCTAACAAATGTGACAGTAGTTTCTTATTTAAACATGTTGGCTTCAACAGTATGAAATTATATGTTCAAAGTATTTATGAAGGGGGATGTATGATTATAGCACAATAATGAGAAAAATGAAACGGTGAAACATGTGAACATATCCTTTAATATGAGTTTATCAAGACAGGAAAAAGTCAAACTGCAAACTTAAACCAGTCCTACTTTATTTGTTTTCTTGGTAAATAAAAGCCAGACCTCTTTCAGGAACAAGTCATAGTACTCTCAAGTCCTGTTATATAGTTTTTTTTATGTAGAATGTTGCAGTGAACTCAGTGTCAGACCTGCGAGGACCAAAAGCCCAAATACGCTCCACAGCATTCCTCCACTTCCTCCCCTGCAGCAGACTTTCCAATTTGGCTTTGAGTGCAACGATGGCCTCCAGCGTCCCGAGGCTGACGTCCAGATTCTTCCCCTCCCTCAGAGACATGTTGACCTGCTCCAGAGTCCGAATCAGCTCTGAGCTACGCTCCAACAGGCAGGTCACCTCTGACAAGATAAACATCCCTTGGATTCAGGCAACAGTGAAATTGCAGTATAAAACAGATCACACAGCTTCATCATGTAAGGAAATCAGGTTTCATAAATCATGTCTGGTTTTATTTGACTGATCTTTTATCGGGGCACATTGAGGTGGTTTTCTCTCCAAACACACAGTCCCAGAGCGAATATATTTCTTCTTTATTTACTAGGATAAAACCCAGCAGGCTCAGGGGTATTCACAAAGGTGTATGCCATCAGGGTGGAGATCCATCCCACAGGCAAAGGAAAAGGAGACACTTTAATTAGTTAAGACTGTTTAATTCCACTCCTCATTAACTGGTTTCCTAAAAAAGCACAGACAAATACAATTGTGATCTTTATGCTGATGTGGATTTTATACCTGACACAAAAAATTATACTAATCTGTTCTCTGAGCATATTAACTAAACACAATGTGTCCATGTGGGACAGAAAGACTTTTAACATCTTTAGAGAAATTCATTGTTTTTCCATCTTTCTCCCAAATTTAACAACGTGCAACTCATTAGAAAAAGGCTTCACCATTAATCTAACTGGTAGGATTGATCACATATCATCGTGAGTCATCTCTATGACAGTGTGTTCAATCAGAGCTATAATAGCTATGTTACTTTAGACACAACTGAAAACCTAGTGTGTTAAAGTGTAGTAAAGTCTTTAAAGTGTAAAGAGTGTGCGTCCAGGTCTTACCCTGAGGCAGAGGGATTGCTCTCACACTGACGGTAGCCAGTCTGTTTGGAGTGGTGAGGGTGACCAGACCGCTGGGGTCCACATGGAGGTTGTCTGATGAACGACCCTGCGAGGTGTCCTCTTTCACCTAGCAACACAGACATGTACACAACCTTCATATGTATAAAGAGATGATTGTTCAGATCTAATTGTATGTTGATGTGGACTGTAGTTCAGTATCTTCGTGTGGTCTCACCTGGTGAATGATGGCTACTTTCTGCTGCTTGCCCAGATCCTCATTCACCATGTCCACTTTTGGAGGACGCACCACTGTTTCTCTGAATGGAATGATGGGCTTGGATGCGCTGATTTCGATTTTAGCAAACCTAGGATTTTAGCAAAAGATATTTTAAATGAAAACAAGAATACAGTCAACAGCCCAGTGAGCCACTGGTACTAATATTAGCATGCTCATGTGAAAACAATGCTAATATGGTGATTAATAATAAGCAATTAATAGGGAGCCTAAGTCATGCCCTGTCCAGTTGTCCCCATTGGTTTGAAAAAAAAAAGGAATGATAGTCAATGGAGAGATAAAAAAATATTTTCTGATCTACTTTGACTTCTACCCTGAATCACACAAATGTTGTATCTTAATTTAAATGATAACTATTAGTGTAAGTCAAGGCTATGTTTGTCATGTAATTATTGATTTATATGCTTCTGAAAATACGTAACTGGTTTGACTACAAACCAAATAGTCACATAGGTGACGTCATTTCTCCTCGCAAACTTTTCACAGAATTTTTTTCCCCCTCTCCCATCTGAAGAGAGAACGAGGAGTAGGTGGATAAAACTTACCAGATGATATATTTTCCTAGGTTGCGTAGCTAGCTGTTAATCTAACGTTAGCTGTCAAGAGTTTGATCGTGGCGTAAATTTTGCAAGACGAGTGTTGAACTCCGCTACGTGGTCTCACACAAAACCTAAAATAATGTTTGCTGCCTGTCACTAAACAATGCTATCTCAATGTCAAAAATTATCTTTAAAAATCACAAACATCATATGCGAAAAACATGGCACATTTCAAACGGGACCAGAAAATAATTTTTACTCTCTATAGACTCTTAAGAGCATAGGTCCCATGGACTGGAAGTAGATGGGCCTGACTTAGGCTCCCTATGCAGAGTTAAAACAATCAGTACACAAACAATTAAGCATTTAGCATTGAGGTTACTGACTATTGAGCATCTTTGGGTTTTAATAATGGGAATGTGTCATAATTTTATGCACAAATGAAGTGATTTACTGATCAAGGAAATACTTAACAGACAATGAAAATGAATCATGTGCTGCAGCAAAGATAAATACTAAACCTAAACATCAACACTAAACATGAACTTGAATGTTTCCAGGCCAAAGGTTTGTCTCTACTTTCATTATTCTCTGAATCTTGTCAGTTATTTACGGAGCTCTTCTCGTGACAGAAAGACTGAGAAGGGTCGACGCAAAACCTCATTTACACAGGTAATAAGATACCATTGAAATACAAGAGAGAACTTCTCTGTCTTTTATCATAAATAAAAGACAGACAAGACAGTGAAGAGCTGAAATCAATACAGACCCAAACAGAATATATCATGCCTCAGCTGATTCATGTCCTTGCCGTGTCTGCGCTTTAAATCTCTCCTGGAGGAGTCACAGCTTATTCACAACACAGAGCAAGGTTGGATATAATCCAAGTCAGATGTTGTAAATATTAATGTGAACACTATTACACTGTAGAGGTGTGCACTTGTACTGCGCTGCTCAGTCCATTCATATTCAGTGCCCACACTGTTACATTAGCTGTTAGCTAAGTGTCTTTTAAACATGAACAAACGTGGAGTTGAAATGTGAGTCGGTTAATCAATTAAGTCAGTTCTCAAACAGAAATACAACAACTTTAGAAGCTGTGGCAAGAACGTTGTAGTTTGGACAGTTGGTTACACAAAGCAAGAAAATAAATGATTTCATGCTTAAAGACACATAGATTATATTTGTTAACTACCCTCTTTGATGAATTCATTAAATGATTGATACATTAAGATTTAGAGCATTCAACAATGAGAAAGAAATATTTTTCTAAAGTTACCAGCAATGTAAACACAAAGACACAAAGGGTAGAAAAGTAAAACTAACATAAAATCAGCACTACCTAGAAACAGGATCTCTACAGTATATCACATTTACTGAGAGAAGCAAACATGTATATACATGTTTTACGCTGCTCTCGACAAATACGACAGAAGCGCCACATTCTATCAATGGTTGGACAGAGAAGAGAAACTGTGTCTAATTCTGCCACCGACTTGTAAAAAAGATGGTTTCATTTTGTAACAAAGGACATCACAGCACTGCGCTGTCACTGCAAAGATGCAGCATATGAGTTTGGCACAATAACAGTTATATACTTCAGAAAAGCCCTTGGAAATATCTGCCCAGGATTTGTTAAGTTTAGTGCAGGACCAGAGAAGCTGTCCTTCTAAGATTTAAATTTCAGGCAGACTAGAGAGATCTCAGCAAATGTAGTCAAGTGTTTCACATAAGTTTGTCTGGGTGAAGCTGCAGACTGAAGCACTTCTCTGCAAACCAAGTTTTTTTTTTTTTTTTTTTTAAATGGTATTTTATGCTTTCATATAATGTTTCTATTAATCAAAGATAGTCTGCAGTTAAACAATGAGTCTGGCTTTTTTTTTTTTTAAAAAAAAATTTATCTTTTCTTTTCAATGAAATTGAAAAGCACTGACACTGGTTTATCTTATTCCTCTGTGCTGCAGAGCTCCTTTGTTGGGAAAAAAAAAAAAAAAAAAAAAAAACGCACATCTTTGAGCCACACTGCTGCATGTTCATTACCATCAACACACATACTGTAGTTTATCAAAACAAACCCTTCAAGCAACCCTCCTGGCGATGAAAACTCTCAGTAGAGCACCATATTAATTGGATTAATCCACCGCTGAAAATACTCCTCCTCAAAATGTACCGTTTCCTCCCGTTAATGTTACATTTCCTTAAATCTACAGTGTCCAGCTGTTTTGGGGACATTTACCAAGACATTTTTAAATACAATATTATCTATTTCTGACATTTACATCTTAATTTAAAAAACTCAGTGGTCTACAGTGTGACTTCTTGTAGATTTGCACTACAAAAACTACCATGTTGGCCTCCCACATGAGCTGATTAGCCTGTCTGTCTAACCCCCGCGCTGTCTGTGTTACAGGCTTTACTAAACCTCACTGAAGCTTCTCGGATGACCCAGGGTTCACTAGGTCATTCCTGAAAACATGTCTGCGTTCTATTTGTGTTGAGGTCTGAGATGGGTTTACGTTCAGACACAGACACAAAGTCACAGACAGATACACGCTTATCTAATCCACAAAATAGGACAGAGAACAGAAATCCAAGTGGCACAACATCTCTGCCACTGATGTTTTCTTTTCCCTTTAGTCACTCAATCAGTGATGATTTTGAAACTGAAAAACACAATTAGATCCCATGAAAGTCCATGCAAAGCAAATACAGGTGTAGAGGTGGAGGTGTGCAAGCAATAGGTAAGTTTAAGAGAAACATTCACTCCGAGATAATGAAACTAATCAATCCAGCCCTTAAACCACACATGGTATTTTTGTCTTTAACTGCTGATTTACACTTTACAGCAATCTAAAGTGTAATCTTTAACTGAGAGAGCAAGAGAGAGAGAGAGATAATCCTCTCAGAGTGTGGGAACTGTGATGCCACTGTCTCGTGCTTTCTCGGTGGCTCAACAGCAGTGACCTCATTCTCAGCACAACACACCGCAGGTCAGGCTGCTCGCCAGTGATGTCACATAGGGCTCAGACTGCCATCGGCCAGCTGACTTGTCACTGTGTCACAGAGGTGTTGATTCAACACCAGAGCCATTCTGGAGGCTGCAGTTGTATTAGACAGCATTATTATATTATATTATATTATATTATATTATATTATATTATATTATATTATATTATATTATATTATATTATATTATATTATATTATATTATATTATATTATATTATATTATATTATATTATATTATATTATATTATATTATATTATATTATAACATATCATATTCAAAACTGCTAAATATGAAATGTTGCTAAGTCAACGCAAGAAAAACTTGACTAACATCTATATTTTAAATAATACACTCTCTCATGTAGCGTGGAGTTTTGCGTATTGCATTGCATCATATCACAACAAGTGTCTGGTGTAGATTTTATTACTTCCACTGATTTGATTATTACATTATATATTGGATGTGAGATAGAATCAAATATAACCAATATGCTCTTTGTTATAAATAAGAAGTTTGGGGATAAAATTGAAAATTAATTTTCTTTTAATTCACTTGTTTAAAGGTTATATCATATTATGATATTTGCTGCCATTGTATTAGACCAATACAAATGGTAAATGGTAGAATTAAGTGGTAAGTACATCTTCTCTTATTATTATCACTGGTTCAGTTGTATATAGATTCAGATTCTTTTGTTTAATAGATTTTTATATATTTTAAATTCTACATTTGTAAATGTCTTTAAATTTAAATTATTGCTTTTCCTGCTGTGCTGACCTCTTCTCTTGTCCATAACTAATACAAACAAACTGATCAATACAATGATCTTTTTTTTTCTAAGTCAAGTAATTTGTTCACTTTTTCAGCTCTGTGACAGTTTGGAAGCCACCACAATACACATATAGCCACAATACAATACAATAAGAAATCAGTTCCTTTTTTCTTTTTACTTTTTTGTTGCAGATTTCTTTTATACATGACCATCCAGTGGATACTTTAGAACCTTTCTAAAAGATTCTCAAACAATACAAATTCATCAGAAGCAGATGTTTCGATTACCTCATGCAGCTAAATTTAGCTCAATTAGCTAATTAGTGGAGGCTTTTTCTACACGAGTCTGATGCCAGGAACGCATTTATAACTCAAGTTGGGTGCCAGCTGGGCCACAAATATTTAAGTTAAAATTTATAACCATATAATCATTTTTCAACCAACTTCTAAACTGCATTTATTTAAACTTTATGTGAATATGTATACTTCTCATACACTCCCACCAGCTGAAGTGCTGCTCAAATGAGTACGTAGGTAGCTCTACACATTTTTTGAAAGCAAGTGACCCGAGGCTTCATTTTAATTGGCTGTTTCAAAATGAACCCCAGGGTACAGCAAACTGGAATAGTTTATTGTTTTTAATATGATTAACTGACTATGATTGCATTCCTCATAATGTGGACGTCTCTTAACACAAAATAAATAAAAACTCAAAGTAGTTCTTAAGTCCTATAAAATAACTCAAAATTACTCATGCTCTCTTAAAACTAGACTAGCATAATGACTCCCTCAATCCCTCCTCATTTATAACATTTAGGTTTACCATCAACTCCAAAATTAAATGTAACAGCAGTGATGATGTAGACATCATCAGCAGAGTTTAGTCCGAGTCTCTGACTTTCTCTAAATGTGTGAGCAGTCATAACCAAACATCAGACACTGGTAGAGATGTGTTTGACCCTGTTCTGCCTACACCTGCTTCTCAGCTTCTCTTATTCCTTCTTATTTCTTATTTTTCTCCTGCCTGCTTCTCTCTTCTGGACCTTTAAGTATTTTTTAGGCCGACTCTCTTAAAGGCACTTGACTTCAGCCTGATAAAATTACTTTTTAGGTTTTCTTTTTCTCAGAGGCAAACTATTTGCAGACATTAAAGACTAAGTGTACAGAAAAAAAAGTGTTATCAGGGTGTGTGAGTTATGTGTGTGTGTGTGTGTGTGTGTATATACATATACATAAATATACATGTATATACATGTAAATAAAGTACCATCTTAACATTTTTACTGGAAACTTGAGACCTTAAAACTGTGCTGCTCAAATTCTAACTCAACATACCACTGCTGAAAAGATCCGTAGCAGAGGAAACGAGGAAGTCTAATGCTGAAGAGTGTGGTCACCTATACAATATATACAGGGACATGTACTGAGAATGTCACCAGTATGAAAACCATCAACACATGGACCAGTCAGAAACCATGAGTGACTGCACACTTTTATAGGCTGCTCTCACCACAAGAGGCTGCCTTCAGATGGGGTGAAAACCTTAGCTCTGCTAAAGCTCATCTTTCCTGGAGCATTGTGATGGCAAAAGGAACCAGTGCACAGAAAATCCACATCATATTCAGCAATACAAAAGCTTTGAGATATATGTGGCAGAGCAGACAAGCCACTGAGAGCTGTAGTATAAAAACATACAAGTATGACAAAAGCATCACCTCACATACTGATACTAATGAGAAATCTCACAATTGTATATAAGACTGCTTATGCACATACAGACCCATTTACATATAGAAACACCCGTAATGTTGCTGTTCCCAGCATGCAATGGTCTTTTGGATATAACCTAGGTCTCAACAACTGTGCATGAACCTGAAATGTTGATTACAACATTTGGGTGCTTTTCTTAATTAAGTTAAAAAAAAATTCATGTACGTGCCCTATCCTTCATGCTATGTGAAAAATAAATTTGTGGTGATTTTTGGGTGCAACATCCTGCAACTGTAAGTACACCTCAGTTACTCTGAAATAAATATAAGAAATAATATGCTGGACAATACAGCCTTGGTGCTTTGCAAATAACTCAAATACAAATACAAGATGCACTGTTACCACTGAGGTGATCAAGAAGTCAATAAATACTCCAGTGGCATTAGGGTTTCACTGCAGGAACTGGAGAACCTGCAAGGAGAACATCCCTCTCTGTGGCTCTCATCAATCAAGCTGTATGGTAGAGTGATTAGTTACAAGTCACAGAGTAAAAGTCATATTAAAGGCCACCTGGTGTTTGCCCAGCAGTTCTGAAAACAGTGTGACAGCAGTCAGGAGAAAAGTGTCTGAAGTGATGAGACAAAAGCTCAGCTCTGTGGCCTGAACTCCAGGCCCGAAGCGAAAACAAGGCAGGCGTCATCACAGTTAACGTCGCTCCGATGAAGCATAGTGAAGCAGGACCGGACAGACAGGCCAGTGAGTGGAGCCAAACACAAAGAGATCCTTGAGAAGAATTTGGGTTATGTAGCTATAGAACAAGTCATTATTAACAAATTTGGAATTAGATGTGGGTCTATTTGCAAATAATATCATACTATTCAAGGGTTTGTTTCAGAATTTGCCTTCTAAGAGCAAGTGATTTGAATGATGAAAACGTATCTGACCATTATCTCTCAAACAGCGTCCAATACAAACAGTACAAGACTGTTACTGGAAAACTAAGACTGTTCTCACTGTCTGACAGTGTAGCCAGTGTTTGTTTTACTAGAAACTCTACACACCATCTCAGTAATGTCTATACCAAACGTTACAGCTGACCATTTCATACTTAGTGAGGAGTTGATTTGGTGTGGACACGCAGCGGACTAACAAACCAACAGTGACGTTTGTAGTCGCACAAAAATGTGCTGACAGTGTGAAGAGCAAAAAGCAAAGTTTTAATGGATACTGTGATTCTTTTGTTTGTCTTTCTCGTTGTCTCTCACCACCAAAGACGTCACAAGGCTTTGAATGATAACCACAAACGTGTGCGTTGCCATGGTATCCATGAGTTGACTCCAGGCAACATGTGAGCCCTGTTTCTATAGCCGGCATTGGTTTATATTTTGGTAAAAAAGTGCATGATAGAAATCCATGTTGAATCAGGTAGCAGAAGTTATCAATTGCACTGTTGTCATGGATATGGAGACAACTCACCGGATTGTGTTTGATCCTGAACAAAATGTGAACATTGATGATAATGAAGCACAATTTGGACGTTATAAGAGGCTTTTTGATATTTTCATGGGCTCGAAATGGGCTCATGGATATTTAACCTCAACAAAAAGAGCTGAAATATGTGAAATGAGCCCGTTCTTGTAATGTGAGTGACTGTGGTTTAACTGAACTACAATATTAGGATTTAATTTTTGATTTGAAAAAACAAAATGATCAAATATATTGCCCAGAAAGTCTGACAGTGTTTCTATCAAATATTATGTAACATTACCTGATTGGCAATTGAAAGAAAATTCTACACTGACAATAGCTCATTGAAAATTCACTTTCTAAAACAAATGAGCTACACTCCAGTGTTATTCAGCAAAAGCAGTAAAATAAAAGATTTAGGTCTGATTTGATCAATTTTTAATTGACATCAACATGGAAGAGAGAGACATTTAACATCCTGTCAAGCTTTGAAAATGTATCTCTGATGCTTTCTATAACAACAAACAGATTGAAACTTCCATCCTGCTTCACTTAAATTCAGTCTATTTTATGCATCGTTATATATTTCTCACTAAAGCTACAGCTTTCAGTCACCTGCGAAACCAGGGACGAATATACACACATATTACACAGCTAAACATCTAATACAGTGAGTTATTGTTTCAGAAGTGGAGCCTGGAGAGCGGCTGCTCTGACGTTCTCATGAATTGACTGATTTCTGTTCCCCTGCTGTGAGATGGCAACAGCTGGGACAGATGAATCCTGGGGAACATATTCTCAAAGCAGTCGTCCTCATGAATTAAAAAGACAGTGTCAATAAAGTGATGAATAAGTGTTTTCCCCCAATTTTCCTACTCGCTAACAGCTAATGCCAAGCCATCACAATCTCTACGGGATGCACTGAATCTGATGATATAATGTTTAGGCCATCTATAGGATAATGACACTAACATTTCTACAATATATTAACCTCAACCTCAAAATCATTGAGGAGCACCACGCTAGCTGCATAAACGACAAGCTACAGTACTCTGATGGATTACACCATGACATATGCATTCTCCTTTAATCAATACTCTAGGCTTTACAATGCTAACATATGCAGAGAAGGATTGGAAGAAGGTCACCCATCTGTAAGGAGAATTAACATTGCTCTGTTTACACCCACTACCACAACCATCAGCCTGTCATAATGTTAATGGAGAACAGAGCCACAATAAGGTAATAATTTGTGTCTACTCTTCAAACCATGCATTAAATACTGTGTGTTCTGTTTGTGTACTATTAAAATACGTGTGTGTGGTGTGTTTGTTGTGAACTATGTGTAGAGTGTATTTGATTAGACCGATGATTTATCCACACAGCTGCAGTAAAAGGAGAAAATCAGATGCGTGCCTCCAACAACCAAGTTGCAGTTATGGCTAAAACATGTTTCATGTGGTCACACTGACGTGTCACCTTTGGCCATAATCAGATCACTTCATCCTTCCTGTCTGAGAGAACATTTGTGTCAAATGTGAAGAAATTCCCTCAAAGATTTGGAAAAAGAACAAGACTGCATCTTTGCTGTCTGCCTGCTTACTAACCGACTTTAAAACGTTCTTCCTGTCTGAAGATCACATGTGGTTTCACTTTAAGACTTTTAAGAAAGTTTAATAACGTTAGTATGTTCCATATGTGCCAGTTCCTACAAAGTGTCATCTACCACATCCAAAGGCAAAAGTGTTTGTACGGAAAATAAGCAGGTGCCTTTAGTGGCTTAGTTCAGAACAGTAAGAATATGACATAATGTAGTAATAGAAGTACAGAAACAAGCCTCAGCTACGACACCTGGGTTTTTTTTTTTTTTTTTTGCAGAGCACCGACAATAAAAATATAAAATGTTATGATGTCATGTCATTTTAGCAGCATATCAACATAAATGTAAAAGCTACAATGAGAGGTCTATGAGCTGACAGAAAACAAAGACCAGAGAAGACTCTTGATCTCAGAGATGTAATCTGGCAACAGGTGTTTGGCAGACCCAAAGAATGGTCCCATAAATAACTGTTCATAAAAAGTTTTAAATGTCTGTAAAGTTAATATGAGCAACAGAGGACAAGAACAGCAGCAGAATGCATGATACACTCGCTCCACCATGTTAGGTATCCTAGGAAACTAGAGAAGCTGCGCTTGCTATTGATAACAAACATAGCATAGCATGGACCAACCAACCAACCAAGGAACAAACACTCAATCAAAGTTTGCTGTGTAACAGTTTTGTTTTTAGGATTTTATATTCCATCAAAACCCAAAACAATCACCATGAATAGCAGCGAACATTATTTCTTTAACCATTTCATTGTTGCAGTGAAAGACTATGTCAGCGATACAAGACTCCGATCAAATGTGACAGTTATAGTGGCCAGCTTCGGTAAATCTCATTTCCTTCTCATATATGGTGTCTTGCTACTACCTATTGGTCATTTGGTACCACTACAGATTACGCTACAGTTGGCAGCTAAACAAAGTTAATCTGGAGTCACATGTAACATCTTTTGAAACAGATCTGCAAATGAAAACACTTTGCTCCACAATGCAGTTGGGAACACCTTTCGTAGCGTCATTATGAATACATGTGTAATCATAATGATGTGTAATAATCATACATGTGTAAAGTGATCCTGGTGTATTGGTGACGTTTGCATTTCTGTTATGTTTTACTGGGTCACATGTTGGCATGGTGGTGCAATTGTTAGCACAGTTGCATTGAACTCCAAGCTCTTCAGCTTCCTCACACAGTCCAAATGCATTAAATCCGTAAATGTAAGTGTTTGACAGACTGGCAACCTGTCCAGGGTGTACCACGCCCTCACTCAGCTGGGTTGGCTCCAGCACCCCACATCCATTACAAATAATGGATGGATGGACATTCAATGCCACAAATGTGTTGGGAAACAAGATTAGTAATCAGCTAAAGGAAGCAGACTGAATGTTGCTCCAGTGCTGCTTGCACAGACACAAGTGGAATTCATGAATTCAGCGGAATTCATGAATTTAACGAGTCCATCAAACTGTCATGCTTCCATCACTGCCTACTGAAAATGGAGACAATAAATATATACAGTATAAGTACTGGAGAGTCATGTGACTCAGTGAAGACCCAGTGAAGGTGAAGCTAGATGTCAGTGGATCTTTGTGACAAGAGCTTTAGGGTTTGACAAAGAGACGCACCCCTGTTTTATATATCTTGATACCCAATGTTAATTGTTTTTTTTTTTTTTAATTGATTTTTTTAAAGGTCAAAAATGAAGGTCCTGTGTTGTTCTGGAAACACTAACAGACCTGTTTCTCAATTTAGTCTTGGCTGAATTTGCAAACTTTTAAAACGGAATCACATTATGACAAAACCCAATTTTCCCTTGTGAAAACTGCCTAACGATTGATCTGCCTGTCAGTGAGCTTGTGTTGTTCATCTGAGAAGGCCAACAGCGTCCAGACGGAGACAACAGTCAATATGTAATGATAGCAAGATAATGATGGTGCTGAAATTGGAAACAGACAAGCTTTGCTTTCAGATCTAAATTACTCAGTGCACGTGCGCATTGTCACGACACAGAGACCCAGAGAACAGACAAAACACAGAGAGATGTGAGACTGACCGGTCTCTGAGGTCGTCCAGGCAGCGTTGGAGATGAACCTCGCCAGCAGTTACCAGAACGTGTTCTCCTGTTTCCTGGATCAGGACCTCAGCACAGGGATCCGCCTGGTTCAACAAACGCATTCCACGCACCAGCTTTGGCATCTCACCTAAGGAATTAAGTGGAGACTGATTTATTGTTTGTTCCTGTATTAACAAATGATTGTTGAATCCTTAGTGTATTGGATTGTGACTTCATGTGGGAAATATATGGTCAGTTAACAGACACAAAAACCAGTGTATTTATGGTTTATGGTTACTTTAACCACCTATCAATGTGGACTTTCTTGCTCTATATGCTATGTCACTTTCCTAATCTAACTAGTTGAGGAAGGCCCATATGACCCTGTTTTATTATTATTTTGGCCTCAAAGCAGAGTGACAAATTAAATTAAGCAAATTAAACCCAATAACATTATCTTAAATGTTGTCAGAACAATAATAATGGCAGACAGGCAGGATTCAGGTACACATTTTGTAGCAGTGTGGGTGTTTATTTATATTTTAAGTATTATTCCATTCGTGTTGGACATTCAATTCAAGCATTTGGTTTGCTGATGCTGATAAATTCACAAAAGTGAATTTTCTGATTCAGCCACTACATTGATTTCTTTTCAAAGAGAAGAATAACATTTTTTAAAGTGGAAGAAGTGGTCGTGTCCTAGAGAAGCAGCGTGGTGAACAACTCTACGTTTCCGTGTCTGGGGGCATTAGAACAAGCACGACTGGCTGTTGCTTGGTTGTTGCTCACATTGCATCAGAGGACATCTACATAAAGTTCAGCGTTTCTCATATTTCCCTTGTATTGCTATTGAGCTGCACCTCTTGGGTCAAATTTACAATTAATAGCAACATATCGTTTCCTCAATATCTGAGTCTATTTGTGAATGACCCAGAAAATTAGCACAAAAGTAGCAACGGCTCACTTGCCGTGATGCCCTGATGTGTTCATTTGAATTGATGATTGCTGATTGTCATGGAGACCAAAACACCACGTGAACTGAAATTAAATTTCAAGCTATGATTATTATGTTCATCATCTTGCTCTAGAGTGCTAGCATGTCATAAAGCACAACAAAGTTTTGGGTAATAAGAGTAATAAAAATTATAATTCACCCTTTTTAATAGTGACAATCCATCCGACTGTTTGAATGTCAATATGTTAAGTAAACCCCGTAGTCTTGACCCCTATGTTCACAGCTGCTGATTATGTTGTGATGTCGCATTCCAGCTGTGATGAGTTTTCTTCAAGGTCCTGGCTGCACTGATCCTTCTCTCTGTCTCTGCTGCTGAGAAAGCCCCCACACAGCATGATGCTGCCACCACCATGTTTCACCATGTTTCACCATAGAGTGGTATTTGGAGTTCTACCCAAAGGGTTCGCTTTTTGTCTCATCAGACCAGAGAGTGTTTCCTCAAGCTCATGAGGTCATTTGAATTCCATCTGACAAAAAAACTTTGACAAAACAAACATCTGATAAACTAAGTCAGCTATTTTATGTTATTTAGTGGCTAGTTTAGTTTAGCCACTCTACCATAATGGTGTGTTGCTGAGATGGTTGCCCTTTCAACCAGTTCTCCCATCTCTGCAGATGACTTCTGAAGCTCTGTTTGAGTGGTTGTTAGTTCCTAGGAAGAGTCTTGGTGACTCCAAATATTCTTTCTTTCACAGTTAACCGGGCAAGCTCAGGTTTCAGATGCCATTGGCAAAGTCTTTGTACCATTTCTCTGATCTACGCCTCAAAGCAAAGGTCTACTGAGTTCCTTGGGCTTTGTGGGCTGGCTTTTGTCAGAGTATAGAAACATCCCAAAAATTTATTTTGTGTAATTGTAATACTTCAGTAAATGAGTGATATCAGCTTTTTATATTTAATGAAAAATAACAAATACTAACAAATACAAAAAAAGAGTATGTTATCTGTACACATTCCTGATTCAATAACATATTTTCAAACTGAAAATACCTGAAATCTTTTTGGATAAAAAAAGAAAAAAAAAATCATAAACTAGGCATCTGCGTGCCTGCAAGCACCTACTTGGATGTTTGGGTTCAATTGCAACTCGTACAATGGGAGTGGCCTCAAAGTTCAGCGGGGTGAAGGGTGGGCAGGCGGGGGATGTTGACAGAGTGGCTGACTTCAAGACGTACTCCTCTAGACCCCCGACACCTGGAGCAGCAGAAGAGGAGAGCAGAAGCATTAATGATTGATCAGTGTTGGGGAAAAAATGAATAAAGAGAAAAGAAGAAAACAAATAGATGAGAAGAGAAGGTCATTTTTCATTTTGGAGCTGCGACCATAAGGTGACTGACTTGTTTGTCCACATAACAGTGAGCTTTTATTGCTTCAGGGGCTTCAGACGCCTCAACTTTATTGAGCATCTCTCGATGAGGTAGATCAAGCTATTTGTACACAGATTCTGCTGCAATTCACAGTAATTCTAGTATGGAGCAGAATTCTTGTATGACAAAGCAAAATTATCAATTATATAAAATATAAAAAAATACACAAAATTAATAAATATAACTCTAGGTTTGCAGAGCACAGGATTTTAGTGTTTGCTGATCTGCAGTCAATTCTGCTGCATTACATGAAGTGATGTAAAACGGTAAATAAAGGAGAAACTTTAAAACATATCTATTCATTCAACATATCTGTTCTATAAAAAGGTCGGTCTTTTCCAGTTTACACATCTGGTAGAGACAACTTTTTCAAAACACTCCTCTTGTGAAAAGAGGAATGATTTCACTAAATTAATCTCAGCTTGTCATCAAGCGTTACAACAAAAGGTGTTGGAATAAAAATATTTAGCTACAGTGGGTTAGCTCTTCTGTCATATGGTGCTAAATTATTCAAATGTTGAGCAGCTCAAAGAGGTGCTTATTAGGGGCTGAAGTCGCTTTGTTGTCTCATACATATACATGCTGTGTTATATTTTTCCTCCTGAAAACCTTCATCCACAGACTGTCATTTGAATGTTTAATTTGTTTTCATTTCTGTCTAACAATTATATTTTGTATGTGATGAAATCTAATGATTGTGTTGTTGCTGAAGACAACATTAGATACTGTTCTACTCTGCTTTTATACGTATTCTTCCTTCCCTTTCTCTGGCTTAGTTAGCCAAAGCAGAATTCAGCCTCAGGGCTGTTTGTGTTATCCCGACTGTTGTGAGGAAACAGCTAGAGTGCAGGTCTCGGTCTGTTTCATTGGTGAACTGATTAACTAACAGAGAACACTTTACTGACGAAATGATTCTAACTATTTAGCTTCTGATAACAAGGTGGTTGAAAAAGTCTTCAGTGTCCAGACTTTTATGCGAGTAAAACTCACACTCACAAAAATAAAAATGTAAGAGCAAGATACAGATAAAATCTGCTCCAGTATGGTGAGATTTACTTGGAAAAGGATGAGAGAGCCTCTGTCAAGAGAAGGACTGAGGCTTGTGCTCGCAGCATTAAACAGCATCCCGCTTCACATTGTTGCAGATAAGCTCCTCTGACATCTCGTGTTAAAACAGCAGAGCGCTGGAGTTGTTTATTTACAGGTTTCAGTACGTGAAAAACCACAAACTTTCCTTCAGTTCGAAACACTTTGGAAACAAAGACATGAACCTTTGTAGCTACTAAGACTGAAAACTTAAGAATGGACATTTAAGGACTTAAGTCTTAATTACAGTGAATGACAAAGTTCCAAAACCTTACGTGACAGGAGGTGAGACAAAAAAAAAAAAGCCCGGGTGTCAGGCTACAGAGTGGCATCTAGTTGTTTGGCCCACCACTGTTTTTCAGTAAAATTCATATTTCCCAGTTTTTCCTGGTACACATACACACGCACACACACACACACAGTAGAGATGGAAATATGAAACATGACATTACCAAGTGTTTAAACACAACAGTTGGTGGCTGAGTCTGAACTCAACAAAATCCAGAAACAAAACCGCGACCTCAAGTCAAACACAGGCTTTTTGGGTTCAACTGCAACTAAGAGCAGATTCAACAGGTGGTCATGTTGGCTCACACACACTCTTCAGTTTTGAGATAACTTTAGTCTTTTTCACTGAATTTCATTAACATGTTGGCAGAACTAGAAGACTGTATGTAACCATTAGGGCTGAGTGATATGAGGCTATTTCTTTTATATATCTTTGTTTAGCTGTGAACAAGTGCGATGTTAATATTGATTTGCAATATTGATATTATATATATATTGATTTGCAACAAAATGGGCAGTTGTCTCCAGAACCATAACTACTCACCAACTTCAGTGTAAGACGGCAAAGCTGTTGTTAGCAGCTCCTGAACTTTTAATTTAATACTTCATACATAAAAAACAGCACTGTTCATATGCTCACATTCCATATTAACTACACCACTACAGCAAAAGGTCTGTTGAAACACAGCAGTCTGTGTTCTGAAGGGAGACAACACAAATAGGAGATGTAGCAGCAGAAAGATGTGACTCACAACTTCTGATGGGAACTTAAATAAGAATAAAATCAAAGTGAGAACACCATGCAGAGACTTGAGAGTTAGGTCTCGAGTCTTCATATTGTATTGGGATACAGTATTTGGGATAAAGATAGAGACATGACATGCTGTCCACATTGTGCAGTTAGTGTTCTTGTAATGCTGAAGGCTGCTGCCTATTCAGGATAGTAGCTCATCAGTCTGTGCCACAGCAAAGGCGTCGTCCAACTGCAAAGCTTTTTGTAATGTGACCAAAGAATAAAGCCGAGGCAGTCGATTACTCAGTCTATTCCCAACTGAACCATAGTGAACCCACTGGCTGTCTTTAAGTGCATATAAAGACAAAGCTACCTAAAAGTAATGGCACTGTCTGTGTGTGTGTGTGTGTGTGTGTGTGTGTCTGTGTGTGTGGGTAAAGTTGACTGTCTTCTTTTCATAATTGAGGTAACAGTATACTGTACGTCAGTATAGTCGTTATTTTGAAGCCAGCTAGAATAAGCAATCTAACCAATGAAAATTTAATGGAGTGATATCATTGCTCATCTACTGATCATAAAATCAAAGACAAAATGTTTTTTTATTTTAAATGTCAAGAGCAGTTTTTTTTTTTTTTAAACCTTTTGTTTTCCATAAATACAAAAAGACAATAACAGACACATGTCTGCTCTTTTTGTTAGGTTTTCATAGAGGAAGACTGAGGAAATTCAAGTAATAAAAGTAACAGCAAACAGACCTGTTATGGCTGACTGGCTTAAAATATTTCTTTAATAATCAAAAAAGAAATCATATTACACTTCAAACTTTTCGTTCATGGTAATTCTTACTTTCATTTCCACAACTCATTTTTAGCGACCTAAACTTCCTCTCATTTTTTCTCAGATCTACATTCTGTGTGATGAGATCAAAAAATAAATAAAAAATTAAAGTTAATCGATACGCAAGGGGATTAAGAGCTGATTTTTATTCAACACTCAGCTCCCAAATCCACTGGATTATATCCTTCAAGATTTCCCCAAATTCTCATGCCAGAGATGGAAGCACTCACTTCCATCTCTGTTTTCAGACACAAGACTCACTTTATCTCAAACTCTCTCACATCACACACGTGCACAGTCTTGGTTTTGAACAAGAATGTGTTGCAGAGATTTTACACTCACACACATACACACACATAATGCCAAGAGCTGGCTGACTGTTACAGCAGATGCAGGACATTGTTGGCTGCCTCCCATGTTATTTGACACTGTAATTATTCTAAGGTGACTTGCTCCCCAGAGGCCTTCCAATCCAACAAAGAACAATAAAACTGAAAGAAGAATAAAATGAACTCGGAGGACCCCAAGCAATCACAACTGCTGCACACCGATGTACAACAGACGTGATTTTAAGGAAAATGCATAGCAGCAGATATGCAGCCTGAACAACTTTCAACAGGTATTACCAAAGCCTCATTAGAAAGCAAGCACACACACACACTCTAACTAGCTCCTCACACACGCTTCAGTCTGGTTGATCTGATGAAAAACTCAGCCAGAGGCAGACATGCAGAGATCCTTCTCACCCTCCTGGGTGGTATCTGTGTGTGGGATATTCTCTGTCTTAAGCTCGGGTCCTCTACCAGAGGCCTGGGAGTTTGAGGGTTCTCTACGCAGTATCTTAGCTGTTCCTAGGACTGCGCTCTCTTCTGGACTGTGGCTTTAGATGTTGGTCCTGGGACCTGTTGGAGCCAGTCTCCCAGTTTGGGGGTCACTGCCCCGAGTGCTCCTACTACCTCAGGGACCACGCTCACCTTGACCTTTCACATCTGTTCCAGCTGTTCTTTCAACTCTTGGTACTTTTCAACCTTTTCGTGTTCCTTCTTTCTGATGTTGGCATCAGCTGGTATCTCCACATCTATCACCACTGCTTCTTCTGCACTTTGTCCACCACCACTATGTCCGGTTGGTTAACCAGGAGCTGTTTGTCAGTCTGGAAGCTGAAGTCCCACAGAACCTTGGCACTGCTGTTCTCCACCACCTTCTGTGGCACAGCCCATTGGGATTTGGGTACTTCTATTCCATACTGGGTACAGATGTTCCTGTATACTATTCCAGCTACCTGGCTGTGCCTCTCCATGTACGCTGACCCAGCTAGCATCTTACACCCTGCCACTATGTGCTGGACTGTCTCAGGGGCATCTTTGCACAGTCTGCACCTTGGGTCTTGTCTACTGTGGTAGATCTTGGCCTCTATGGCTCTTGTACCTAGGGCCTGTTCTTGTGCTGCCATGATTAGTGCCTCTGTGCTGTCTGTAAGTCCAGCCTTTTCCAGCCACTGGTAGGTCTTTTCGATATCAGCCACTTCTTCAATTTGACGGTGGTACATTCCATGTAGGGGCTTATCCCTCCAAGTTGTCTGCTCCTCTTCCTCTGCACTCTCATTGGGTTTCTGCTGTCTGAGGCATTCACTTAGCAGTTCATCCTTTGTGGCCATTTTCTTGATGTATTCTTGGATGTTTGATGTTTCATCCTGGATCGTGGCCTTGATGCTCACGAGTCCTCGGCCTCCCTCTTTCCACTTAGTGTACAGTCTCAGGGTGCTGGATTTGAGGTGAAAGCCTCCATGCATGGTGAGGAGCTTTCCCAGCAAGGTATCTGATGACTGGCAGTGTGTACATGTTGATGGCTCGTATCTTGTTCTTCTTGCCATTCACCTGACTTTTCAGGACTTAGCTTATATATATATATATATATATATATATATATATATATATATATATATATAAACATTGTTGAATCTAAATTTGCAGAATAAAGAAAACAAACCACAAGCTGCACCGTTTCACCAAAGCATGCAGCTATTGAAAGCAGAAGTATAATGAGCAGGCTTGGATGAATGGCAGCAGGAAATTGATACATGATACAACATATTGTACTACTACATCTGTTCTAGAGCCAACAAAGAAATCTGTTGTTTTGAGAAGATGTCCCAAGACTTCGAGATGTCGTAACATCTTAAATTTTTTTTTTTTTTAATAAAAAGTTTCACATCAAGGCAGTTTTTGTTTAAGAGATTACTGGACTTACAAAAAAAAAAAAAAGAGCCAAGACTCAGATGTGTAGCTGGTCTCCGTCTAAATGCTGATAAGCAACAACACTTGATTGACCAAAGTTGAAGCAGGTTCAAACTGCTTGAATGCACGCAAGTATGTGCGCATAGAAAGACATGCACACACACACACACACACACACACACACACACATTGTATGCACATGTACTCCGGGGACCAAGCCTGGTTATGTCCAAATGCAGAGCTAAGGATGACTCAAGCCTGAAGACATTTCCTCCAACCACAAGTACAGTTGGCTGTGACTCTGGTTATATAAAGATGATTTTTTTCCCATCCTCTTTATGCCCTTAAACCCCCACCCCCCCTTCTCTCAACCTCCATTAGAACTGGCTTCTAACACACAAAAGAATGAGAGAAGGAAAGGTAATGAAAATGGAGAGGAGTTATGAAGCACAGCAGACTGAGAGACACATGGACACTTTGTACAAGACATGTACAAGCATGTACTTAGTAGAGCTCTGCCTCTGGATAATTAGGAGTAATCTCATTGTTCTGATATCAATGTTCTATCAACCTTCTCTGCATAAAAAAAGTCAAACCAAGTGGAGAACTTTACTTTTGTTCACACAAATCAACTGTGTTTTTATTTCTCAACAATATTACCGTAAAAAAGCACAGAAGTAAATGTATGGATATTTTTCCCAAACAAATCTTGTTTAAATAAATTGTTTCAGACCGTCCAAGAAAATGCAACCAACACAGCATCTTGTTATGCAAACTGTTAGGAAAAAGTCAGAGCAGAAACAATTTAAAAAGCAACACGGGTTGTAAAAGAGCACTCCTCCGTCATGACTCACCACCACCACCGGCCAAAAGAGAGAGATTTTACAACAACAGGTGATTGCTCAGCTGGTGAAACCTTTATTACAATACCCAGTATTCAGAGCCAAGGCTGCACCATCACAATCTGTAAAGAGCCCAGGCTGGGATGTGAAAACTCATGGTATTTGCAGGAAGTAGTGTTTAAAACACAAAATGAGTCCAAAGAGCTCTTTGAATGTATTTCTTGAAAATGAGGATGGAAATTAGAAACTTGGCAGGCGATACAAGCAATAAATACTTGAGCTAGTGGTTGTAGCTAGTGCTCACAATAGCAGTGTTAACATGCTGATGTTTTGCAGGGAATCGGTTTACAATGTTCACCATATTAGATCAGATCATTATAAGGCCAATATTTCATAATTAGCTCTGTGACTGGTAGGAATGTCATGTTTTACAGGTATTTAGTGAAAGCCAAAGAACTTCTGAAAAGCTGAAAGTCTGACCTGAGCTCAAATGTTAATAATCATTAACAAAGCTGTGAAAAAAAAAAAAAAAAATCAGTTGCAGTTTCTCGTGTTAGTGTTGCCGTCAGTAATGAAATGACAAGTGTCAGGGGCGGTGTGTCACATCACATGTCACTAATTAACGTTAATTTACTCAGAAACTTGATGACAGGCCTAATCAAAATTGGCCGTTGTCAGTTTGTATGCTTTTTGCACACTGCTGTCAGTATGAGTCAAAGTCTATAACACTACTGTATATTCTAAGCTGTCAACTCCTAAACAAACCCAAACACAGCCTGTGTTGTGTAGATGTCACACCATTTTAAAACTAATGAAAAGGAGAAAGAAGAAAATTATGATTGTTTTTTTTGTTGGGGGGAAATAATGATAAAAAAAAAAAAAAAAAAAAAAAAAAAGATTTTCTTTACACTTCTGTGATCACTTTGTTTTAAGTTGAGTCAGAAATTTGGTATTCATGGTATTCATACTCATATTTATAAAATCACAATACAAACATGGATAAGAGACGAGACATCCAGACATGGACATCCAGCATAATACTATGCTGAGTGGAGAGAAGGGAAAGTTGAAAAGAGAGGCCAAGACAATCAGGTACAAAAAAAAAAAAAAAAGTCACTAATACTTAAAAAAAAAGTATCCGTTTTTTTTTCCTAACAACAAAAAACACCATTTAATTTTCCAATCAATCCATCAAATATAATGCAGAATGTCCAAACATTACCATTAGAGTAGACCCAGCAGAGACTATTAAACAGTGATGTTCTGACCATCTGGAGCAGTGAAGAGTTTTGGATTGTTAGTCTTGGATTGTTGTGAGAGACTGTAGCACCGGTGATATTAAAAACAAAGAACTCATGCTGTTCCATCCAGCATCAGTCTCTCCAGATACATACAGCTCTGAGTGTATGTGGTTAGGGTTTTGACTTTATGAGTTCTCAAGGAACCATCTCTCATTGTTTTTTTTTTTTTTTTTGTTTTTACTGTTACATCATTGTGTTGGTATGTCACGTTGACTGTGATATTCTTGCATCCTACTGGTTTGAACTGTTCTTTCTGTGCAGTACAAAACTGTGTGTTTTTTTGAAAGATTTATAATAGCTCAACGAACACCCAGCATTGCTACCACTCAACTGAGTGAGTGTTGTCACCTCTTAGTAGATCTTAACACTCTATATATCACAGCTGAGCTGACAATAGCACTTTGGGCAACTGGTGAGGGAAGTTCTTGTAAAACGCAAACGATTCTGACACTGATGCTGATGAGCCAAGTTCAGTGTCAAAGATTAGTTCATTCATACTGAAAAAATGATTGAGCTGCTTAAAAATGCTGAGATTAGCAACAGACATTTTAGGTGTTTTATTGATTGTTGGCAGGAAAACTGAATATGAGTCATTTAAATGCAAGTCAGTAAAATGCTTTAGGAATTCTCTACACCTTTTTCCTTTTACAATTAGTTAACTTAATAGATTGATAAAGAAAATAATCAGAAGTACTGTAGACAACTCAATGGAAGGTTGGTTAATATCTAGAAATGAGTGATAAGAATTAAGTTATAGCAGCAGTAACTCAAGATTAAATATTAAATGATTATCGGGGTGAACACAGCGTTTACAGGCAAACTGCAGAACAACTCTATGTATGAAAGGGAGCTCTGTTCCAAAAAGGATCCATATACATCGTTTCCACTGAATTGATTTGATTTCCTCATTAGTACTTCACAGTAATTCAGGACAGGACTGAGGCACATAAGGAAGTTGGACTGACTCTGCACATACATACATGGATGTAATAGAGGAAGTCTGACTGTCATCCTCAGGAAGCATCACTGAGCCAAATGTATGGCATGAATTAGGCTCTACTTTTTGTCACCTTACAAAAAAAAAGAAAGAAAAACATTTGGAGGAGTACTGTAGCCGTGGAAAAAAAACAGCAGATTGAAAAGCAATAAATACAACATGGGGCTGGAAACTGTTAAATGTTCTTTTTTGGATCGTGTTTTATTAAGTACAAGGCCAGAGACTTGGAAGTCTGCTCCCTTTTAACATCCTATGGAATTTCCCTTGCACTGGAAAGTCCCACTTAAGCCTCAGAGACCAAGTGTGTGTGTGTGTGTGTGTGTGTGTGTGTGTGTGTGTGTACGTAGCCTTGATGTGAGCATGCTGTGAATCGCACTGGCAGCAGTTGTGAAGCGTCAGACTAGCCAAGTAACACACACGTTAGTATGTTGCTACTGCTGTGCTGTATGACGTGACAATAATATCACCATACATTTGATTACATCATGTGATGAATGTATTAATTATAATAACACGTTACGTGTGTTAGACATGTATCCTCTTAAAATAAATAAATAAAAATAAACCCGTGATGCCGCACAAAACCTTACCACTGTGGAAAACACAGTTTAGACTAAGACTAATGTAAATAATAATCAGTTTGGAGAATTTCTTGATGATTTAATTACACCAAATAATGTTTAGTCGTGATGATTTCCTGGTCTAATGTGATCTTATGTTATTTTATTTAAATAGGATGCTACACTCAAGGACATTGTGTGCATCATATCTACACATTGTTGTGTGTGTTGTGCATCTTACACTCCAGCTCCAGTTATAAAGACGTGTGAGCAGCACATGACTGTCATAACAGAGACCGAGGTTTACAACCAGAATCCTTTCTGTGGTTCAGTTTAGATGACAAAGGCACTTTGGATAAGGTCAGTAACTTTTAATTGATTATTATTCTCTCTTATGTTGACATCCACTGACTGGAACAGCTCTTTCCGTTTGTTTTTTTTTTTTTTTTTTTCACTTTACTATGTTTAAGCAGAGTCTTGTTTGTTGTTTGTTTGAACTGTTTGAATCTCTGGAGTATGATATTGATTTGTAAATTTGTATAAATCCCTGTATTGACTGTGATGTCTTTCTTCAAATGTATGTAGGAAAAGTCATTTTCTGTGTTTGGGGTTAGTGAAAGGGAGAAAGAAAGAAGAAAAGTGAGGGGAGGGTGAGAGTGGTTGTTGGCCCATAAACCTCTGCTCAGCTCCCCTTCTGCTCTTTGCAATCACTCTGTCGTTAACTACAGCCCAGTAAACAGCAGGCTTACTAGTCTCAATTTCATATATTTTTTTTCTATTGTCAGACTGTGGAACAAGTGAAATTTTATAGCACATAATTGATAAAACAGTTTATTAAGGAGCTGAGCTGCATATAAAAACTCACGGATGTCTGAGAAAATCCACTAATGCAAATTAATGACAGAAACTGTGTTGGGATCGACTTTATTGATGGACGACCAAAGAAAAAGACTCATTTAACTATCTGCTCTCTTTACACTTAAAAGAGTTTAAACTGTGAATTAGTTCTGAATGCAAGAGTTAGAAGAATTAATATCTTGACTTGATAAGATTGACTGACAACATTTTTTATTAAACTTATCTTCATGAAGTTCATGGTGATTGGACAATGTCATCACTATGGATTAATGAACCATATGTATATAGTTTGGTTCCCTATAAGCCTCACCTTCACAATGCGGTTCAAGCTTCCACTGTCAAAACACCAAAACCAAAAGAGAACAACAGTAGTTATCCCCAGAAGACTAGGACTGATTTACAGTAGTGACAGGTAGTCATGACTGTGGAAAAAGAACATTCCAGCATCCAAACCATCATTCAGTTGCATTATTTCAACTGGATCAGTAAATAACCATAACTATGTAGAGACATTTTAAACTTTTTTTTACTCCTTTGCCACAACTACTGCTACCATCCAGAAACTGACATCTACCACTGATTGTCTGTTTGATAATCATAAAAAACTGAGGAAAAACATGGTATATCCATTTAAGAATAATTTAGTTGTTGGAATGGAAAGCAATTAGGTATTTATAAAATGGATCCAACATTAATACCTGGAACTATAACTCTAAACTTCAAAGGAAGTCAGAGTCAACAGGCCAACTTCTTGAATGTGTGTTTCAAGTTCCATGCTGACTGATCTGGACCAAAGTTGTGGACCATCTGATTGATAATGATATCTCTACAGTAATGAGGTTAGTACAGCTAATAGGTCTTTTCCACTAGTACTACTCGGTTCCATTTGACTCGGTTTATATGGTTTTCCACTTGGTGTTTTTTAGTACCTACTCGGCCAGAGCTCCAAGCAAGCTGAGCCGCTTCTAAAATGTGACATGAACAGACTGCCACGGATTGATCAGTGGGAGTGTCTTCACAAGCACAACCAGGTGTGAGTGAGTTAAGAGAGCATCAACAAAATAATCAACAGCTATTTCTAAAAACTGGAAAGAGTGACAGCCATCGTCGTAGCCGTGAGCTAACCGAGTAACTAGTACAGCATCGTCTTGATGTCCTCCATTAATGTTTATTGATGTTTTTGTGTCGTGACATCGCAGCAGTGTCGACCCCACCCACCCCATTTACGTCTAGGAGGAACTAAATTGCAATGGAAAATGACGTAACTGGTACCAAAACAAGTAGAGTCGAATAGCGCTAGAATGGTATAGTGGAAAAGAGACATAAGTGAATCCCTATGGTGTCAACAAGGTGAGAACCGTGAGTGACCAGGTGATCATACAGGTAGACTCTTCTACTCTACAGCACAATATCAATGTAAATTGAGAAGAAAAAAAAACACTGAAGTAGGAAAAGACTGCTGATGGTAATGTGTAAGCTATTATTACAAATCTTGTCTTTCTGCCGAGACTATGTGGTGAGCTGTCAGTGAGTGAACAACATAAACAACTGTGTGGAACATTTGCTCCTGAGAATCAGGTTTAAAAGTACAAAATACCTAAATTAGTACCGCCTGCATAAGATGACTCAATACTTCAGAAATGACCAAAAAAGAAAAAAAAAAAAGAAAACTAAAAAGAAGAAGAAAAAACAAACCAAAACCAGACAATGTTTTTCATCAGATCTTTAACACAAAGTTAACTGATGTAGCATGTGTGGGACCATGCAAATAGGACAAAGGTGGGGAGGTGATCTGGACTGCAGGAGTATCTTGCTGTTTTTTTTCTTTATGACAAAAAAACGGAGCCAATGCAATTAATCTTGATGCTATTAAAATGCCTGTATTTTCCACTTCAGCTCAACCATCAGACTCTTGTTGATCTCCTACCAAAGGGAATCGGGGGCCTGGCTATTTTAAGACTGAGAAAAAAGCCACTCCACAGAGATCTTGGCCTCCTCTTATTTTACAGCCAGACTACATATTTCTTTCTAGTCCTGGCAAGACAGATGTATGACTCAGAAAATATATTCTTAAAAGAGAAGGCTGAAATGTCAGTGTACCTGCATACTTTGTAAAATAAGATGTTATATTTGTAATAGGGCTGAAATTGAAATCAAAAAGCAGGATTTGATACAAATCAAGAAAAAAATCACATACTTCTGAGTCTACTTATAGTTTCTGTTATGTCCAGAATTTTCATGCCTGAGTTCTGCTACCAATGAAATACAGAAACACGGTGCGCTGCTGCCCACATAAAGAGAACAAGTTGCTTTTTTTGGAAGATTTTAAAGGGGATGTTGAAAAAACAGTTCAGTTGGCAGGGATCTAAAGAAAATGAAAAAAAGCTAAAACATGCAGCCTCTAAGCAAAATACCACCTACTCTCCTATCATTATAGATCAGTGACTGGCCCTTTGCCATTGCAGACTCACCTATTGGAACCTGCTCAGGTTACCTTAGGGTAAACTGGATTGATACAAAGCCTCAGTTGATTTAGGTGATAGGTTCAGGTTTGTTCAAGTCTTTAAAAATATAGGTAGGAGAAAGAGCAGAGAGAAAGAGAAAAGAGAGGAAAAAGACAGAGAAGCAGAAGGGCCAGTGGGTAAGTTGTGAACGAACCATTGGCTGTTAGGGGCGAATATTTTTATATCGTGAAAAAAAAAATTACAAAGTTGCTGCACTGACACAAGTAATGTGAGGTAAAACATCACCTTGCATTTGGTCTGAAAATACCATTACACTGATTTCTACTGGTTGAAAGTAATCTCAAGAAAAAAAAAACACAATCTCTTTACTCATTATTGTCTTGTCTTGGTAACTGATTGCATGACATGTCTACATTCATAACATGTTAAAATAAGCCTCTGAATCAGTTTGTGTAATGTCACAAAAGCAATCTAGGCAGGTTGAAAACTCTGTTATCTTTCATACGTGACTTGAGTCTGAATCGATTGTTGTCACTGTAATTATAACAGACCAAATATACTTCTGCTGTAATTCAACATTAATTCAGTACCAACAAATTGCATGAAAACACGGCAAATAAGCTAAATTTATCTTGAACTTATTATTGTATCTACAGGTTCCATGAAAGCATTTGGAGGAAGGAGGAAGAGCTATGTGCACTCATGATGGTCACTGATAGACACAAAGTGAAGAGTTGCACAGTAGCAGAATGCAAATGCAAAAACACGTCTAAGCATGATCGGCCTTGGCTCACAGCAAGAAGGTTCTGAGTATGAACCCGGTGTGTCTTGCCTGTCACTAAACATGTGCTGCAACTGGACCCAGTCTCCCCACAACAGGATGAGTGGTATAGATAATGGATGGATGGATGGATGGATCACCAAGTATCTGTTCACCACCTAAGCACTAGGGGTGTAAATCACACATTTCAGCACAATGTAATGTTATATAAGTTCAGTTAAGTTAAGTTCACTATAAGATATTTGACAATGTTGCACAGTCTGACTTTGATTTGATCTGATTCAGAGGCTGGCGATCAATATGAGAAGATATCGTATGTGTATTTAACACAAGTGGTTCAAATCAACTCATAAAAAACAACTAAAATGACATGACCATGTGGGTCAATGCAATGTTTTTTTTTCAAGAGCCTGGACAGGTTGGTCATGTTTCCTGATTATTTTACCTCACACTGATATTGTCTGCATATGGCATGCCTTTTGTCTGTTGATCCACCTTTACTCCAAAGACCAGAATATTTCCACACCACTGACCTGTCACTATCACTATGTGATAGACGCATCTAAATGTTCCCATCATCTTTTTCTTGGCTAACTGCCGTGACCTGCCTGGCACTGGCACTAGCATAGTTTGAATGTTTAGGAAGGAGCAGTAGGAAGTGGACCTCAGACTTAGGAAAACAGTTACACAGATGTGCCACGAGAATGTCAAAATAGAGATGTATTTTAAATATGACAATATGGATTTGGATATAATTATTAAACTTTAAAGAGGAGAGATGTTCAAAAACAATATACTAGTTGGGGAGGTCACAGATTCTCTAACTGAAGGGTCATACTTCCTGTGTGTCCATCTAGACAGACATATCGCTCTCTCTCTCCTCAGGTACTTATTCTGTTGGCTGTTATGTCATTGTGTAGTCGGGGGCACTTTTATGAATAAGCTACTACACTGCAGAGCTGTAACTGTAAAACACTGATCCCTGTTCTGTGTAACTTCATCTGTGTTTGTTACAGTCTGTCTAAGCCTTTGTTTGTCTAGTCTTTTTGTCTAGAGAGTGAAGGGCCAGACGAGTGAAGCAGCCATCCACTTTCACTCCTTACTCACGCCATCTATTGGTTATGTAAATGCTGCCAGCACGCCTATACCTCAGACAAAAAACGATGGCAGGCAGCCAGCGGTACTCGGCGTGAACAATAGCAAATACGATGTGAGAGGGTGTCATGAAAATGCTTATTATGGCTGATCACTCCGAGATCCTATGATCTGTGATCCTGTGGGATGAGGTCAGCGAGGTGCTGGATCAGTGCCTACGACTGCTGCACAGAGGTAAAACCATGGAGGTGTGTGGTGAAAGTAGGTTAGCGGCCAAACACTGGAGGGCTGTACCGCCACGCTCTCTAGCCACCTGCCTGGAGTCAGCTGCCAGAGGGAGATACTCTCCCCTCTGCCCTTTTTCCTACACACAAACACACAGAGAGACTCTGCTGGATGTCTATATAGGCCAGTGACTTTCTAACTTTACACTGCTCAGAGCTGACCCACCTACAGCCTGCTCCTGCAGTTTTGTCCTACAGATGATTAACACAGGAACACTTTGTTGCAGATGAAACTAGCTCCCAGTCCCGACCCTCTACCTGGTCACCACCTGATTCGTCGTTCTAAATCAAATTATACATGTGGTTGTGGAGGGCAGTTTTAATGAAGGGGATGTGTGAATGTATAGTCGGATTATGGGATGCCCTTGGCACTCTTCTGGAACAAGGAAGACGACATCACCATGGTGATGGCTAGACACCCTGCTTACTGTCTAATCTTTTCCACTGTACTGGCAAACACATCTAACACCATGAGAATAACCTTAGAGATAAAAGTGATACATTTCTATTGATTTGTGTGTTGATTGTACAGACATATGTGCATCTCTGGGCTTCTTATAAATTGAAGAAAACCTTGGAAAATAAGTACAATTCATCTTGTCCTCGACACTATCTGTAATTTTGTTTAAGACAAGTGGGTATGAGGAAACAAAGGTGAAAATGCTTAATCTGAAATACATTTATATCTTGTTTCCTTCACTGTCCTGTAGCATGTGCACATCCTGCAAACTTTCTTTTTAATAGTTTTTGTCATTATTTTACTCGGTTATTAGACATTGTAGTTTAAGAAATAGACGAAATCTGAGAGCATGTTACTGTTAGATGATCAGCAAGGTCATAAACAAACCAACTCAGTCAACCAAAACTAACTAAAAACTGTTACGGTACATCTGTACATCTGATAGAGTCTCACAAATAATAAATAACAAATGTGACACATTATCAAGCTGCTTGTTATGATTAAGCTCATGACTATTTGTTGAGTTTATGATGGTGAGTCAGTTACATCAGCTTTGCCAATGGAACCACAGAAACCAGAGGATAACATCATGTTACTGGTAACCGGATCCCCTGAGGAATATGGTAAATGACGACTGTAGCTCAGGTTATAATCACGGCAACTGATTAATCGGAGGGTGGACAGTTAGATTTCTGCTCTGTTCCATATGTCAAAGTGTCCGTGGACAAGATAATGAACCTCAAACTGCCCCTGATGGCTCCTTCATCTGTTTCACTTGTAGGTTGGTTTAGAAGTGTCTGCAAAATAACATACTCAACAAATAACTAAGATCTCAACAAAAACAGACTCTGAGCAATGTCAACCAGTTTGAGAAATATACAATGTCAATCCACAATCTGTTGACTGGATTCGCTAGAAATCATGTCAGAGTGTTTACAACCAGCTCTGTGACAAGATTAGAGAAGGTGAACTGCAGCATCCTTTAACGTATGGAAAAGGTTGTTAGATCAGATGTAGCTGACAGCTGTGGGACAGTGCCCTGCTGCCACAGAATAATTCAAAATACAGGACATTGTGCGACATGACCAGGTGGCAGGCGCAGCGGTGGTCGCTCGCTGCTCCAAGGTCTCTCAAACTAAATCTGCAGACTTTGTTTACAGGTGAAAACAATGTGGAGTTTTTGTATAGCACTCATCATCACTAACCAAAGTAAAACTAAAGAATAAAAAGGGTTTGACAAATTCAATCTAAACACTGCTTAATGACAGTGCAACTGATAGGTGCCAGATAAATGATCACAGAAAAGAATATGGTTTTGTTTTCTACAAACTCAGTTAATACAACAGACAATACAAATAATGACTGAAACACACAGGTTTAATGTCTGACTTTTAGTTCTCAGTGGACCTCAGTCTGGCCCATGGGAAGATGTAACCTGTTGCTAAATTAGGAAGGAGGTCTGGAAGAGAGGAACATTGTGTAGAGTGACTGTAAATGTTGAAAATGAAGAAGAATCACTTTATTTTTCCATCCATTATCCATCTCTTTCTTCCCAGTTCCATCTATGTCCAGACACACACAAACAAACAGACTTGATAATGTGAGCTTTAAAGACCCAAGACTGCATTTTAGGAGAAAAGACAGTTGATAAAAATCTAGATCAGCCACAATGAGAGACAGCGGTAGGCAGACCTAGACAGTGAGAGACAGAGAGACAGAGAGAGAAAGTGAAGAAGAAAAGAAAGAAAAAAAGCAGTGGAGGAGAAAAAAGGAGACCAGAGGAGGGGACATGAGGGAGGAGGTGGTCAATAAATTTCCGAGGGGAGAGCAGAGGACTGATGAGGTGGAGAATGCTTCATGGCTGTGGGATCCCAGCAGGGCTCGGCTGGGACTGGAAACTGTGTCAAGGACGAGTGAGGAGGAGACGGATGAGTCAGGAGCAACACACACACACACACACACAGATGCAGACGCTCATACACACTCAAACAGAGAAACACACACACAAACACACACGCGGCTTCATTCAACTTCTGTTTGCATCAAAGTCATTTTTGAAAAATATATTCATTGGTATTCATCTAACATGAGTCAATATGAGACAACAAATGCCAAAGTCTCAGCTGAGAGATTCTCATCTCCTTTCAGCTTCCTGTGAAGTTAAAGAACATCATTCAGACTCATAAATGTTCTCAGATACTAAAGAGGAAACCTGATGACTAAAATGTTGCAGTGTACTTCATTTTCTCAATTCTTAATTTCAATCAGACACTTACATTTCCCATGTTGGTGACTACATTTTGATCTTCATCATGTTCAGAAAGAATCTTTTATTTATTTATTATTATTATTATTTTAGCTTGATTTGGATTTTGCTCAATGGTTAATTTAAGAATTGAAATCAAACTCAAGTAATCAGGTGTTTCCCTGAAGTGTTCAGGGTGATAAAAGATATCTACTGTCTGTCCAATGGGAGTAAAGAATGAAACATGAAGCTCAAAGTTTTTTACTTTCTATTTCTATATGTGTAAATGTGCAGTTTGTTGATACTGTTGTTGATACTCTGCAGGACTTTCCCAGGGCTACACAGGGCTGAAAGTGATCCAAAAACAAACTAAAGTTTTACTTTAAAACACCACGATTTCCAGACAGAAGATTAAAAAGCAGAACTATAATCTGCAGTAATGAAGTACATGGATGTGCTTTACAAAAACGTTTTCCTGCACCAAAGTGGAATACTACAAGAAACAGTGTCATTATTCACAATGTGATCTGCACAGCACTGCTCTGAGATGAACCCAGCTGGCCTTTGTCGTCTCCCTGCTGTGGTTGACATCAGTGAAATCATTCAGTCGGTGTGTTCTGCTAAAGATCTGGGTCGCTAGTCACCGCTGGCATGCTGAAGGAGAAGCCTAATGCAAAACAAATGTTTTCATAAAGTCGCCCAGTGTTGAATCAGCATCATTCATTTCACTCAGACTTTTTTTTTTTTTTTTTGGTCCTCTTTCCTTTTTTTTCCTCTCAGAGGACTGACTTGGATGACTCGGGCTGTGGCTGTGTCTTAAGACAGCTGCTTCGCATTAGGTTCCTGATGATGAGAGTTTGATGTTGCCCACGTCTTTAACCCCTGTGACAAACTGTTGGTCTTCCTAAATTCACCATCAAACACCAGTGAGCTGGCTGTGCATTTTCCCTCTGGTGCAATCACAGATAAATCTCAAGACTGGCTGTGTGTATGGTACTAATCGAAAACACTGAACAGAATTAAACAAAGGACTTTTGTTAAGGTGCTTGGCATTTCGACGGTTCCGCAGTGTGTGAGCCCAACTACATACCATTCAGCTGTTTATGAGAAACATTACACCAAACTGTTCTGACATCTGCTGATCAATTTAGATTTATTTTTTTTTTATCAGCAAAGAGATGGCAAAGACAGAGAAATGTTAAGATCAGTTAAGAGAGGAAAAAAAAAAAACTCTTCAACAAACATCTGTTCCTTGAGCGCTTAAATTATAGAGGTGGTTCTTACTGTTCTACTGCCCCCTGCAGTGCAATCTAATACACTTGAATTTAACACTATATGGACAACAGCATGTGGACATGTTATCATCATGGTTGGATATATTTAAGTTTAGCACCTTATTCATAAAAAACTATACCCTTCTGGCATCAGCTTTTTAATGTTGAACCTGCCTCAGACATATTCAGATAAGGGTTGGATACAGTTGAAATAAAGATGATGTACTGTGTCACTGCAACTTGGTTCTGCCTTTTTCATTCCATCAAACTACTATGACGATGATAATATTTGCTAAAAAAAAAAAAAAAAAAAAGTACATTAAGTGCAAGATTATTTTTCTTATTTATTCTTGTTATTTTCCCTATAAATGTTTGTTCAAACAGTTTTGTAATAATGTAATTCAAACAGCAGCTTGTCTCTAGTTAACACAGATAAGAAACTGTTCTTTTTTCTTTTTGCTAAAATGTCAGTAAGCAGAGAGGAGGTAGCAACAGTAACACCAAGTGAGCGAAAATGAGAGCAATCAGCAGCCTCATAATGGACAATGTTATTCCATAATCATGGTGACATATTAAAGACGGCAGCAGCTGTAATCCTCCAAGTGCTCTGAAGGAAAAACAAGTTAAAATGTCAAGAATTAGATGCAAATTAGACCAGTATCTATAAACAAGAATAACAACACAACTAACAATCAGATTATTAAAATATGATTTAAAACTAATATCCAATTTCATCCGGTTTCAGACGCCTGAATCACCTCAACTTGTTACTCAAACTGCAGCATCTTTCAACACAACTAACGGCAACAACAAATCCTCAGAGATGGTAGCTATTACTTGACAAACTGACATCTACACCGTTACCTTAAAAACAACTGCAGTTAGGATGGTGATGTCTGTATGGCCAACCTAATCTGATCTTTTCCAAACATCTGATCTGAGAACACTGTCTTAAGTATCGTTATATGTTGGAGCATTAAGTGTTTTATTTAAAGCTGGGGTGTTTCCAAAAAAAATATTATTATTATGGGTCACGGTACAGATTCAGTAACAGAAATGAGCACTTTCACTGTGACACTGCCTTCTATAAAAGAAAACTGAACTGAAGCCTAATGCAATAACAGATTACACAGTATCCAATGCACCAATATGTAGACTATCATAGATCACTTTATTGTAACGTTTGAGCATATTTATTCCAACTGCAGTACACATGAAAACGATCTAAGTCAAATGTAAAACAACATACATCAGGAAACAGATGCTTCTGCAGCCACTGACATCATGTGCTTACTGAGAGGGAAAACTTTAGCGTGAGCAAAGAGTGGAGCCTATTGATGCCACAGATGGAAAATGGATGTGTCCGTGGACGAGAGTGATCCCTGCGGTACTAAAACACATGAATCTGATTATTGACACTGGCGTGCAGGAGACTGTGTTTCACTTGCTCAAACTTATCTAGAAGAAAAAGACCAAAGCCAGTTGGACTAAAAAGCCAGTTCTCCATACTGAAACCGATAATTATATTTTCATATTTTTCTTTACATCTACAGCAGAGGTGCAAGTCCTCTTCCATGGAGTCTGCCATGTTACACCACTGATTACAGACTAACACAGGTTACAGAAAAAGTCAAAATGCTGTGAATTTACCCAAAAGGTTGAAAGAATCTAAGGAACTTATGAAGTTATTTGGCTATGTCACTGTGGACTGTGGAGACAAAGCTAGCCAGTGATCATCCACAAGACAGGATGATTCAGATGCCATCACCACCACCATGCTGTGATACTTTATGAGAGATCAACATGAATATGTGAGCTGGAGCCATCTCAGCATGAACATTATGATGTGATGTTGTTAAGATTTCAGAGACAAAGTCTTGTAGCTCGTCTCCTGCTGGAGCTGTTAATGTGAGCAGAAGGAGAAAGGGAACCTGTGGTAATAACTGATGTAAACCATGCAAAATAAGATTTCCCATATAAATGACTTTCTAATGCAATTGTATTATTCTCATTTCTATTGGATTTGTAAAATTTACCATGTTCACCATTTTGGTTTATTTTCTGTGTGAACATTTTTTTCCTTAACTGGCCTTTAACATTGCTGAACAAGTTTGCTACTCCTATTCCCACAGTGCCAAAAACTAAAACATGCAGATACAAATCTCTTAGTATCACTCAGGAATACTATATATTCTCTATATATTTGCCTCTTAATTGGAAACAGCTGTCTGCTGCTGCTGCAGGAATTCAGGTTGATGGGAGCAGAGTTGCTCGTTGGTAATCCACAACAATTAGCTGGTTAATTTTACAGAATTAGCAGAAGCTAAAAGTGAAACCGGGACAAACAGCCTACTTCACCTGTGTGTAGTGGTCATTTATCTGATCTGCTGTGATACTGCTACTGTCTCATTTATCTATATTCAATTTGCCTTTGACAACAGCTAACAATAACATGGTTTATTTCATTTCATTACATATTTTATTTAGACAAAAAACAGAGTGAAAGCTATAATGTTGCTGCCAGTGTGGCTGACAGCAGATCAGTGTTTACATTTGCTGAGATCACACAAAAAAAAATATGTGATGTGGCAAATCTCAGTGAGAAGCACGTAGCCCTTTAGTCACATCTGTTGGTATTATCAAGGATGACACTGTAGCAGGCGCCAACACATATCGCTAACCCCAAACATCCTATGAAAAAATTCAAACCAAGTTTTTTTGTTTAATAAAACATTTTTTAGCTACAAGAGTTCTTGTTATCGAGTGCCACGTGGCACTCACCTGAAGTGGAAAAACCTCCGGTGGACTTTTTTTTTTTTTAAGCTGGAGATTGGATTCAGTTCTGATTTGTGAGACAGCCAGAGAGCATGATGGGAGGCCTTCATTTCCTGAGATGCTGTTTCCAACAGCTAGCAGGAAACAGGAGGGAAGCAGCGCAACACAGTAACATGCAGCACAGCAGCTGCCTTTCTTTTGTCTGTCTGCATCCTATGTGTGTGTGTGTGTTTTCTGTTATTAATTTAAAACAGCCAAAATGAAGGGGGTTTCAACTCCCACACATGCACTCTCATGACACACTGACTGACACACACACACACACACACACACACACACACACACAAGACAAACATAGCGCTTTGTCATGCAGTCCGTGCAGTGTGCTGTCATGTGGTTAACTAGAAAATGATGTTTCCCGCATCAAACGTAGCTTTGTGTGTACAGTTGCGTTAAAGTTGTGTGTGTGTGTGTGTGTGTGTGCATGCCGCTCTTTCCCCCTCCAATTACTTGCTCCAGCCGTCAGATAATAATGGGGGTGTAATCAAGGCCAAGCCTGGTGGGGCTTACACTGGTGCTCCGCTGGCAACTTCCTCTCTGCCCGCAGTCCACTAACAGGACAGGAATGATGGCTCCCACATGGCCCAGACACACAGAGTAAGACAGAGTGTGATTTTGTGGATCTGCGCAGGGCTGAAATTGTTTCCACACTGCTCGCCTGCCACTAGTTCAGCTTTCTGCTTTGTCATCAAGCTTCTTAGTGGAATGCACTGAGTGTCCCGAGGAAACAAGCTGACTATGTCATACTTAATCATCACTAACCATCACAGCTAAAAGGAAAATGAGGAGAAACTCCTCCATCGCGCATTTATGCAGTTTAGGCTGTGCTGGTGGGGGGATAAAAGGATACTTGTATTCAGAATACAAAATGTGAGAAAATGCATTTAGTTATACAGCAACATTTTTTTTTCTTTTTTGTCTCGTTCAGCAGCTTTTCTTTGGTCCCAGCACGGCTGTAGAAGATCCAACAAATGTGCTGCACTTTTACTTTGTGTCCAGTTCATTCCAAACCAGCTCCAGGTGGTTAAAGTTGAGAGACTGTGTAGTTCAAGCTTTTAGCTAAATACCAGTGTCTGCATGCTAACACACTGAGATTCCTTATTCAACATCAGTGTGAATATAATCAGAATATCTAACGTTAACATTTAATATTGCAAGTCAACTTTATTGACCGAAATTGTTGAAACAACAACTTCATGAAATAGTCAGGAACATGAAAGCCTACACAGTGTACTGTATAACTTCTATAGAGTTGGATTTCAAATGTATCCTAGACAAATATGATACACATTTTAAGTAAAAACAGTTTACTTACTCTTCGTCTAGCAATGAAAAATCTGTATCTGAGCTAACTCAAAATAAAACATGGCTGATGGCGCTCCATTACACAGTCTTAATTTCAGACTAACACACTTGCACCGTTAAGTGTCCATGTTGTTTAAATAGCAAATACACTAGGGTCCATCTGGGCACCCATGAGCATCATTTTAAGGGCACATTAAAATTAAAATAGTAATAAGCACCTACATATGGAGGCGCACAATGGATATAAACTGTGCTGTCACACTGCTGCACTTTCTCATGTGTTGCGTGGGGTTACTTCTGTACTTAATTTGCGGTTGCAGATTTATCAGCACGTGTCCTGCACATGGACTTGCTGCTGCAGAGACAGATGTGTCCTCTGCAGAAAGGCACTCTTTGTCAAATCTACTTCAATAGGTGGCTATAGCCGAGCAGCAAGTGTCCATTGTTTTTTAAAGGGGGTAGAAGATAATCCTTTGATGTTTTTTTTTTTTTTTTTTTTTCATGTTACATACAATACCACACCCAACACTTTTTAACCACTGAATAACTGCATATTTAACACTGTTAAGAATGCGGATGTTTGGCAGGTTATACTATCTCACTTAAGAGTTATATCCATAATTTAGCATCACTAAACTGATACACAGATTCAGTGATTAATAAAACAAAACTTTGATCCATGTCATCATATTTGAGTCCTTTCAGTAGCTTTATAGGATGTGACTTTTTTTTTTTAAGTTATAACTCTTCTCTCTATGGTTTATCGTCATACTTGAAAGGTATTTGAGGTTTTCAGGTACATGAAACTGATTTAAAAAAAAATGTACTCAAGGGTACAAGATTGTGTCTATTATTATTCTTTTTTATTAAAAATAATAGTTTGCTTTTTTATTTAGATTTCTGAAACAGCTAAGAGATAAAACTGTCAGATCATATGTTGGTTGTGTTTTGTGAGCCGATATGAATTTTTGATATGAACTCATCGCGTTAATATGGATATATGATATAGTCTCTAATCAATTCACATTACCTGAGCTGAGCCATGCCATCAAACTAAAAAAAACATGTGGAGTGTCTAAAATCAACAAGATACCTGTGGGAATTCACATTCGTCCACAGCATCCAATGGTGTTGAAGGCAAAGCAACAAGCATTGGTTTTACTTCTCATCTAAGAGACTTCTTCAGTTCTCCAGAACTGCAGAGAAATATCTTCAACAATCTACAACCATCTCCAGTTACTTTGGATTCAACATCTTTGGATTAAGATACGTTCTCTGGAGACTCTGAACTACAGTAGGCAAATAACAGTCAGTCTATCCAAATGGTTATGAAACTATTCAATTACACATCTGCCAATTTTCCTCTAAAGTCAAACTTGAAACTTGATGAAAAGATCTACTCTGAGGACTAGAAATGTCTGAACACAGTTACTGGACCACAGTCTGGAACAAAGTGGTCGGTGGCCTCACTGACGTTGTGCTTGTTCACGTCAGATGTGGCAGTGATGTCAATTATAGATCAGTCCAAATGATGACACAGCAACGTTAACACAGTAAACTTTGGTAATTATAATCTGTACTACAGTCACATACACAAATAACGTGTTAATGATTAGCATCTGTTAATTATTGGCATTTCAAAGTGTCAAAGTGTCTGACCATGTTAGATTTCAGCCATGTATGAAATCCATCACAGGCTCCTCATTTGCAGGCTGTTCTCACATCCATTTACAGCGCATCTGTAAGCTGACAGTCCAAACTAACTACATCCGTTCTGCTCATTCAACAGCTAACTGTCTTATTGATAACTTGCACATTCTGCCCCACACCCCCACACTGACTGATGACTGCACGTCAATATCCTAATGCACATCTCCTTCATAATTCATGAATCTCACAGGAGGATATCACACATGGGCAGATTTCCATTCAGCGGCAGCACTCTGCTGAAAGTGCCCCGGAACATTAATGTGAACTCACATCAATACTGGACAAATCCCCATTATACACAAACAATGTAGAATCACACATAAATATGCTATTAGTGCTGTAGCATGTTTAGAGTTTAGAGATGTTATAATGTTGTATAAATAGGACCTGACTAACACTTTGTTTCTGAGGCTCATACCCATATTAATTACTAGTAGTTTGTAGTAAAATAGTGAGACATAAAAATGTACAAATGGAATTACTGATTATTATTTCTTAATGAATTTAATAATGATGTCTGATATTTATGGCACTGGAATCAGGTAGTATATTTTAGCTTAGTTTTGTATAGTAAAGCAAGTGACAGCTAATGTCACTAGCTTAACTGTATGTTGTGATAATTGCTGGTGTTTTTATTCATTTGTGTTGAATAAAAACACCAGTAATTATCAGCAATGATTCCTGGTGATTTGAAACAGAATGATTCTACTGTTTCTGAAAGTGAAGCAAAGCAAACAACATCGACAGTCGACTGTCTTTTAAGCCTTCTCTGCCATGTCCTATTTTTTCATTTGGATTCATGCACTGCCAATCATTTTTTTTTTGTTGCACTGTCATCAAAGACACAGGAGAACAACATTGTAAAACTCACTATCCATTATTAAATGAAAACCAGGGGGGAAACAGGGAAACAGTCGTAAAGATGGTTAATTCCAGTCAGTTGTCATGACATGATGATCACACTTTAATGTCAGACAACTCATTAAGTATTACCAAAAATATAAATATTACTGGCAAATAAAAGTAGCAGCCAGCAGCAGGATAAGTCTTAAATACTTTCTTGGCATATCCAACTGTATTAAACAGCTACATTTGGACTACTTGGCCAGAAATTGACTTATAAAGACTATAACACACATCAGAGAAAAATTCACTGTTGCCGACTACTGCAACTGCAGCATGTGGGGAGTATAAATAGAGCTTAATTAGCTGTAATGTGTGTCTAAACGTGTAGAATAGTGAAAGAGGTCATTCATGGTTAGTTCCTGAGGAGAAAAAAAAAACATGGTCCTTGGAACTTGATGCCAGCAGACAGTCATCTACATCTACAGCGACTACTAAGTAATATGAGAAACGCATATTTGTCCTGCTTGTCCTTCTTCCATTGACGAAAGTGAAAAATGAGTTTTCACAGAAACTCAGGATGGAAGGAACAGACTAAGTGCTCATTTGATGTAATGTAACGGTATCAATGTTTCTACATTTCCTCAAGAATATCTTCGGCACTTCAGTACTGTCCTGTTCAGTACTGATTTACATCCTCTCCCACTATGGAGACACTCTTAGACCTCCCTGCTTTCAGCATAAGTGTTTCAAAAGGACCAGGAGCATCTATAGTATGTGCTGTCAAAGTAGATAGGACTTAAGTTTGGTACGGTGTATGAGTCTGCATTGACACCGTCTATCCCATTTGTCCAGTGACACTGTAAATCTGTTATTTTGCACGTCAATGGTTCTTGGCCCAAACTGACTACTACACGTGGATGAAAGATTTTTCAGACAGTTACGCAGACAGACCGATACTTAATCTTGTTTGAAATTGCATTAAAAACAAGATGATCAGAGAACAGGGTAGAGCTCCCTTGTGCCTGAATGTTTGGTTTTTGTGGTAAAACACTATTCTTTGTACATCCTTAAACATGCAGGTGACACTGAATGTAGCAACTCTTAAATCTAATCATCACTTATAACAAAGTTAAGTTTGCTGTAGCTACAAATCACAGACATAGCCTCAGTTTCCTAGAAGTTGTAGTAAATTCACAAAGTTATATCGTTGCCAAAAGAAATAAAACTCTCAGATTCCTATTTGATATTTAGCTCCACATGAAGAATTTAAACCTTGCTGACTGGATGTGTTGGATATCTTCATGTCAAAGAACCACATATTTTCTAACAATGTTGTTCATCTTTTATTTTCATGCCTCAATGTGGAATGTTTCACACCCGTCACAGTATCAGAAGTGTTCCAGCTGCTAATAACATCATCACATGAGACAATACAAACATTTTCCTGATATGTTCCTGAAACCCCAGAACATTTCCTCCTTCCTGGCAACTCACTGACCACAGACTGTTCACTAACTCCTCAAGTCTGAAGATTCCAAAACTCATCTTATTTCCTGGGTTAGATCACAAGTGATCGACAACATCAACACTGTAACGCAGTGAGAGCAGAAAAGAAACAAACTGACTTACCGAGGACATTTCCTGCAGGCACCTCCTCCAGCTCCTCTAGTTCTCTGCCCATCAGCAAGTAGATGCTCTCCATGGTACAGCAGGACAGATGAGGCAGCTCAGGAACACAGTCTGAAGCACTGCAGCTCTCCGGCAGCTGTCACAGAAGAGACACTGCAATGAGCATTTACAGCCCTGGGTTTTTTGACATCATAATGATTTCAACAGCAATTTAATATTAATTCCCTATCCATTATCAGTCATTATGTCCAAAAGTAAAGTCAAAATGAAAATAAACTAGCAAATTAAATGATTTGTCTAAAGTCAAATTAGTTGCTGAGTGGTGGAGAGGAATCACGTCATCCTGATGTATCAAACTGCAGTAACAATATATCACTAAACTCATAAATAAATCTTGTTTATTAAATTCTAAAACAAGTTGCAAAGCACTAATTTCATGGATTGAAACATGGGTTTTATCTGTTACTACACAATTTAGGATATAAAACTAGTCTGGTGTAGTTGAGGTTTGATATCCAGCCACAAGACAAGCGGATCAGGCCATGATGTAAAATCCTCCACATTGAACAGTAGTGAAGACCTGACTTCTGTGTGTTTCATAGCTTACAGTATCTCACAAAAGTGAGTACACCCCTCACATTTTTGCAAATATTGTATCATATATTTTCATGGGACAACACCATAGAAATGAAACTTTGACTTAATTTAAGTCAGTGTACAGCTTGTATAGCAGTATAGATTTGCTGCCCTCTGAGAATAACTAATGTTACTACAGCCATTATTGTCTAAACACCTGACAGTGAACATGTCTAAATTGTGCCGAATTGTGTTGTTGTCCCTCCCTGCTGTCATGTGACACGTTAGCGTTACAAGGTTTCAGGTGTGAATGGGGAGTAAGGCTGTTAAATGTGGTGTTTCTCTCATACCAGCCACTGGATATTCAACATGGTGCCTCACGGCAAAGAACTCTGAGCATATGAAAAATAGAATTGTTGCTCTTCACAAAGATGACCTAGGCTATAAGACGATTGCTAACATGCTGAAACTGAGCTACAGCACAGTGGCCAAGATTATACAGCGGTTTTCAAGGACAGGTTCCACATGGAACAGGTCTCACTAAGGTTAACCAAAGAAGTTGAGCCCCCATGTTCAGCATCATATCCAGAGGCTGGCTTCGATTAATAGAAGAAGAAGAAGCTCAGATCATACGTCACACACTGCATCAAGTCAGTCTGCATGGCTGTCATCCCAGAAGGAAGCCTCTTCTGAAGCTGTTGCACAAGAAAGCCTTCAAACAGTTTGCTGAAGAAAAACAGTCCAAGAACATGGATTACTGGAACCATGTCCTGTGGTCTGACGAGACTAAGAAAAACTTGTTTGGCTCAGATGATGTCCAGCGTGTGTGGCGGCACTCTGGTGAAGAGTACCAAGATAACTCTTGCCTACAGTAAAGCATGGTGGTGGTAGCTTCGTGGTCGGGGGCTGCCTGAGTGGTGCCAGCACTGGGGAGCTGCAGTTCAATATGTACTGTGACATTCTGAAGCATGATCCTGTCCTTTCAGAAACTGGGCCACATGGCAGTTTTCCAACACGATAACGACCCCAAACACACCTCCAAGATGACCAAGTCCCTTGCTGAGGAAGCTGAATGTAAAAATTATGGACTGGCCAAGCATCTCTCCAGATCTAAACCCAATTGAGCACCTGTTGGGCGTCCTTAAGTGGAAAGTGGAGGAGCGCAAGGCGTCTAACATCCACCAGCTCCGTGATGTCATCATGGAGGAGTGGAAGACAGTAACAACCTGTGCAGCTCTGGTGCATTCAATGTCCAAGAGGATTAAGGCAGTCCTAGATAATAATGGTGGTCACACAAAATATTGACACTTTGGGCACAATTTGGACATGTTCACTGTGAGGTATACTCACTTGTTTTGCCACGTTTAGACAGTAATGGCTGTGTGTTGAGTTATTTTCAGAGGACAGTAAATCTATACTGCTATACAAGCTGTACACTGACTGCTGTAAATTATGTCAAAGTTTCATTTTTATAGTGTTGTCCCATGAAAAGACATAATAGAATATCTGCAAAAATGTGAGGTGTACTCACTTTTGTGAGATACTGTATATAAAATAAGGTCTTTTGAGGTGGCCACACACATAATCAGGGTATAAACAAGCACACAGTGATCAAAGGAACCACTGGCAACTGTGTGACAGGGACATTAAATCTCATTACCTCTTGGGACATAGAAAACATAACAACTGTCGAGTTTGGGTTGGGTTAGTTACTGTTTTCTTGGACCCTGGTCGGGTTCAGACATGGTCAAAGATAGTAATGCCATAACAATGTCACTGATTAATAAAAAAAAAATCTATAAAATTGATTAATAAAAATCTATAAAAATGTCAACAAGTAGTAAAAAGACACCCATTACAGTCCAGAATCTGAGGATATATCATAAAAGATTAAAAATCTTCATATTTGGGAAACTAAAACCAGCAAATGTTGGATCTTTTTACTTGGAATATTGGTGAAATGATTAATCACTTTTAATAGGAGCTAGTAGTTATTTTCACTTGCATAATTCTCATGAACAGATGTTTTGTGACACCAGAGAAGATAATCAAACACATGTGGCACAGTGAAAAATGATGTAGAAATTGTTGTCAATCACTAAAATTTGATTTCCCCTGTGGGTCCATGTCAGTTACAGTAGCTACAGTATCAGTCCACGTGACATCATCTTGACAGGTCTTTGTTTTTTTGTAATAAGTCAGTGTGAGCATGAAACAAACTGTAGAAATGCAGATAAAACAACCAAAAGAAAACCCCTCCTCTAAAAGAGGAGATATTTTAATTTATAAGGTCTCAAAAATAAATTCACCGTATAGTAAACACAGGTGTATCCAACTTAAAATTTCGAGGGCAACTTTTAAAACAGATCTGTGAATTACACACACATGAGAGGAGTGTGAGGCAGGAAGTGTAGAGGTTGATTGATGGCTGTGGGTTTACCGTGCTCAGGCCCTGGGCGGGGTCATACTTTGGTCCCAGCACAAACACTCTCTGTCCTCTCTTGACCACCCCGCTGTAGACACGAGCAAACGCTATGAAGGTCTCCTTCTGCTCCTCGTCCTCTGGCTTCAAGTCTTTCAATGTCAGACTCTCCATTTTAACTGAGAGAGAGAAGCAGCACAGACATACCGTATATACACAGTGTTCATGTGAGGGAACCAAACTTTGTTCTTTATTTGGGTGAGTTAGAAACATCAAACAATTTTAGCTGTGTGCAAAAAAAAAAAAAAAAAACAAGCATCTATCTGCTTTTATATCAATGTGTTTATTTAAATCATTTAAAAAAATACCACAACCAGTAGTGTAGTAGTGTTCCATCAAACAGTTATGGATTTAAAAAAATGAAAAGATATAATAAGTGAGAGACAGAAATGATTCAGCAGTTTAGAGATGCGCGTACCTGTGCCGAGTCCTGCAGGGTCCTGTGGTACGCTCTCTGAGGTGGTGGGGTCTTGATGACCTTCTGCTGCCATCTTTTCAGCGTGTCTCTGTCGAGCCAGCTCTCTGCGCTGGGCAATCTCTTCCTGAGTCAATGGCCTAAACACAAACATAAACAGACAGGTCAGAGTCCTGTCAGACTTCAGACGACAGCTCAGGTTCAGAGATGCGGTGCGATGTGACGAACAGAATGTAAGAGCTGAAACCATGGAGAGAGTTGGAAAGTGTGAGGTGAAAGTTGCCACTGTGATTATTACCTTTATCTGTACAGGAAGTCCATTTAGAGCAACAGATTGTTCCGAGTTTGAAATTTTAACAGATGCAGAGCACAACGTTTCAGTTGAATGGGACCAAACATGAGGCTGCGTTCAGCCACCAAACATTGTGCTAAGTCCAAAATATCCTGCCGCACAAAATCATTCTCATTTTAGTGCTGCCTTCACTGAATGATACGCTCATAAATAATAAACAGAATTATTATAACAGACATTTAAAGTACAGTCACTTGTTGAGTCTGTCTTTAAGCCAGAATATAAAAACAAAACAGCCCGGTTGCATTCAAATGACTTGGTGAAGGAGGCTATTCAAATAGTGCAGATGATTCTTATTTTCCTTTTTCCTTCTTCTCGTTTATCATGGTCAGTGGCATTATTTCAATCTTTTAACAACACACCATCTTCATTACAATCATCTGTGCTCCAGTGTGACATTTAAAAACTTAATGGATGACACAAATTGCTAAACTGATATGTGTCCATGTGTGAACACAACTGCCAAGTGTTGCAGCAATGTCGCGGTGTTGCGCAGTGGGAGACATGCCCGCCACTGACCAGAAACCATGTCTGAAACATGGACTCCATTCAGTAAACATTCCTCAAGTGGTGAACTTTTAATTTTGCAGATACGTAGGTACCTCGGCGGCGAGCTGTAAAAACAGAACACAATTATCCTCGCATTAGCTTTGCTACATGATCTGTGAGTGTGTGTGTGTGTGTCTGTGTGCGGTGCGGTCTGCGTGTGCATGTGCAGTGTGGTCAGAGTGTTAGCGTATGTGTGTGTATGCATACCCTCTTCAAAAAGACCACAGTGACTATAGCAACACAGCTGCTCACAATAGGCCTGAGTGACGGCATCCAACACAGAGTTCAGCTCCATGATGACAAACCACTTAAAACAGCCCATAATTTACCCCTGACAACAGCAGCAGCCCTGCTGACTCACATGGACTGATTGCACCTCTCTTTTGCATAAATTGGATATAAAATGGGCCACAGACTGAATTCAGGATTCTAACAGGAAACCACAAAAGAGCGAACCCCGCTGGATGATGGCCTGGCTTTAAGAACAAATAACTTCTAACTGACTTACAGCTTCAGACTACACGAGTCAACTCACACAGCGAAGCTCATATTATTTCCTCTGAAATCAAAAAGACAAACAATCTAAAAGCAGACAGATGTTTAAGTGAAGGTTATCAATATAATGCGATATCTATTTGAGCCTAGCTCTGCTCGAACATCTAAATAAACACTTCCTTCTGTGTTGTGCGCATAAGGCTTCAGAATCACCGCTGCCTTCCTCAGGAGGTCAAATCAGTCACTCATGGGTAATAATGGGAATGCCAGGACTTGGTTTCAGGCCTCGCCCACTGCGGTTATGAAGTAATGGCTTCCAAACACTGGAGCCGGACGATTGCAACCACAGAAAGACCTTTTAACATTGAGGGGGGAGGAAAAAAAAGTGTGCTGGAAAATTAAACAATATATTGATATTAAAGCTGTCTGTGAAATTCACTTTTCACATTTTTTAACCACTGAAGGATTTTTTTTTTTTTTTTTTTTTTTTAGATGGAAGATGTTTTCCATTCTCACTCGAGTGTATGAAAAACGTTACTGAACGGTGACTGAGATAATATTCTTTCTGACATTTGCATGAACGCCCCATGGTGAGATGCAGTCAGTCAAAGGTTGAATTCATTAAGCTCTGTGTTAGCCATTTAGCTCAGAACGGAAAAGACTCTTCTTATGGAAGGAAGTTTTTTTTTTTGCTTAAAATTGTATTAACACCAGACTGTTCTGCAACACTAATATGTTGAAAACTTTATCCTGAAATGATCTGAAGGATGTGGTGTTTACATTGTGCACAGCATCCAGGAATGAAAATAAATAAATAAATAAATAAAAATACAGGCCTTATTTGCAGGTCAGGGTCTCTGTAAATCCTCCATCTAAAAATATGTGAGCCAGCACAATTTTCTTACAGTTGAATACCAGTAATACCCATGAAAATCTCCTCCTTGTCTGCTTCTGCTCTCATGCACTGTCTTCCACTGTCACACCACACAAACATCTCACCAAATAATAAGAAAATCTCATAGTCTTCCCCTCTTTAAAAAAATGTTATATAAGCTACTTCAGCACCTGAATGTCAAGACTTTTTTTTTTTCCACATTTGAGCACATATATTGGCCAATAAATATCAAAAGTCTTTCATACTCTCATTCTCACAGTCAATCTCAAATTTGAGCAAAGAACAAAAACAACTCGACTGTCCAACCCCCAGAAATCAGATTTGTTCATCACTGAGGTGTTGATCACTAATTGTGTCTGACAACCGCGACTTAATTATTCACAATGGCCTGTTGGGATTGGAAGAGTTTGTAAAAATAGTTTGACAGTCTGATTTTTAGTCTAATTTTATCAATGTCTGTTAAGTCTCAGGCATCATCTCTAAAACATAAAGGCAAAAAAGATCAGCGTGCTGGAACATTGAGAGCGAGAGACACTTAGTTCCTTTTGCACCTCCCATGAATATGTTGAACACATTTAATGGAGCTGAGCTCCAGAGAAGTTTAACCTATATATATATATATATTTATATATATAGGTTAAACTTCTAACTCAACTATATATATATATATATATTTATATATATATGATCTGTCTCCAATTTCAGCACTGTGCACAATAATTTATGCAAGTGGCAAAGCAGCGGTAAGGCCATTAATTATTGAAAACTCCTGACACAGTGACAGGATCAGTTAGGATCTAACAATAATTAATATTTGGTGGTTGAATTAAAATTTGACAGGTAAGTCCTGAAACAGACACAGGTTTATAGAGTAAAGTCATCTGGGGTACAGCGGCTTGTCCCCAAAATGAGTCAATTTTCATTTTTAGCAAAAGATCAGACTGTAAGAAGTGTTTTTTTTTTTTTTCCCCCCCAACTCATAAAATAGTCGAGTCACTGAAAATTCAAAATATATGTCAGAGCTGTCACTTATCTACAGCGGTAGACATTTCTCATTGTGTTCAGCTCCATAAATAGTAACAAAGTGATGATCCACAATCTGTGTCCTGAACCTCGACACTGTGAAACAGTCCCACCACCTTTCGCTGATTAGATTTCTTACATTGCATTTCTTGTGCCGAAGGTGTCACACAGTTAAACCAACCGTCGCCCAAAGACTGTCAGGCCAAGGTGGCGTATGATATGTTTATGACCCCCACACCCCCCTCCTCGATAGGCAGCTGTAGCCATGCGCTGCCACAGAAATGTCAGCCTGCTGCCGGGTAGTGGGCAAAAGAGAATGGAAGCTCTTGCAGGCTCATTAGCTGAGATTTTGGACAGGCTTTTTCCTGGCTGGCTCACAGTCTGAGATGACCTTTCTTTCCTTCTCTCTTTCATATATCTGTATCTCATCTTCTCCTTCCTCTAACCCATCGCTGACAGCCTGTCTATACCACCCCTCTCCTCCACCCCTCCTTACTCGCCACTCTTTTTTCCCTCTGAGTGCATCAGCAGAGTCTGCAATTAGGATCCAATACTGTCACAAGAGGCAGAAGGAGAGCGAAGATGTTGCCAGCCGGAGGGTTGAAGTAGGATTTTTCTACTCTGCACACGATATTCTGGAGATCAAGACGCTCAAAACAAAGGGAAATAAATTGTGTGAGTGTTGGGGGGGTGGGGTGCAGGATGCTAAGATCATATATGCAAAGCTGAGCTCTGTTTTTACTCAGACGCCAAAGTTCTAAATGAGTTCATATGTTCCATTTTTCGTTTGCATCCTCAGATAAAATGACGCCATCTAAACCCATAAACCAACATCCCCAGGTTAGATAAGGGCCAACACGTCTGTCGACTGATATTCTATCTACAAACTTCAGTTTTTATTAGTTTTTAAGTATTGTGTGTGTGTGTATGTGTATTCAAAACTTTGTATGTCTTATATCAAAAACACTGACATCCTTCTTCATCATCATGAATATATTCACTGCAGTTTAGTGGAGTCAGTCCCACAGCATCCTGCTGAGGTCAGTGTTTCATACCAATTTATCAAATCCAAATCAGCACCAAATTTGCTTTTTAAATCTGAACCTTTTCAGAAAACTTATCAACTTCAATTATGTTTGTCTTTCAACATCTGTAAGTAACTATAGTCATGAATGACCGAAACTGACAGATTCTCTTAGATCTCCAATCATGTTTTTGCTTTTTGTTTTTTCTTTCTTCTGACCAAGAAAAGCAAAAACTCTACAGTTTGTACTGGCAGACTTGTGAATGTTCGCATTTTCATGAGGTCTTCCAAGAGCTGTATCGCTAAATTATTTTTGTGCCATTCATGTGTGCAGGGAGTCAGCAGGAAGTCAGTTGGCTCAGTTACAGAAGGACTCCAGTGCTCCACGAGTCCAAAACCACAGAAGCCCGGAGGATGCCTGAAAAATGTATTTGCATATGCAGCCAGTTAGCATTTTTTTACTGTTACTGTTTCTTTGATACTTTCAACATTATTACCAATAATTCAGGTATGACTGCTCTGTTGGACACATGAAGTATCAAAAACAAAAGGTAGTAGTATCAGTAATAGTTCTTTTCAGCCTTCACCTCCTAGTTTAGGTCTGAGCGGCAGACAACCTGAAGATTAGTTTGAAAACATTCCTTTTTAGTTAAGCCTACTGTTAGGCTTCACTTTAAGCCTCGCTCACACCAGCCGACTTAACCAATGATTTGCAGTCAGAGTGGTTCGCTGACTTGGGGTGAGGATCTTTAGTGAATTGGTAGTGATCATAATGTGTGAACAGCCTGAACGACTCCATCAGAGGCTGTCGGGACCTCGTGGATATCTGAGAGAGAGCAACAGCCAATCAGAGGCAGGATGCGAGATAAATGCCGCTGCTGTCTCACTGATTCACTCAGAACTCTATTTAAAAGTCAGACGTTTTAACGTTTGTTGTTTAATTTTCAGCTTCGGCAAACTCGTCATGTCTAATCAGAGGCAATAAACGGCTGTAAATCACGGTGGGAAGCAGCGGTTATGTCCTGTCAAGCTCACACAGGTCAAGGCGTGTAGCTTGGTGATGTCGCAGTGTGATCGGGAGCTCCATCAGTGACAGGTCTTGTAGAGTGAGCACTGCAGGTCGCAGACCAGTTGTTGTGACTCCCGATCATTGGAACACAAATCACCATGTGTGATCACTGCAGCGTCTGTGACTCACATCGTTGGTTAAGTCGGCCAGTGTGAACTTGACTGTAGTTACGCTGCTAAAAGGAAGAGGCTATTCAGGGAACTCCCGTGATGCACTTTGCACTTCCTCTTTATCTCACTCTCTCTTTTCGTCTCTCTCTCACTCTATGCATTTATATATTTTCTGATTTTCATTTTTAACTCCACTATATGTTGTAAACATTGGATCTGTTTTCTCCCATAGCTTCCTCCCTGTCCTCGTTCTGCAGAAGCTGCAGGATCACAGTCTGATACTACTGCTCAACTCCTGACAAAAACGCCAGAAGCATATCACCAGGTGCTGCCCACAGTGGGAAATGATTAGTTTGCTTTCTATAATATTGCAAAGTCTCATATGGCTCATATTACTCCCATAAGGCTCATGATTTATCTATTTTTTTCCATTTCAATTCCCAACATTCTTTGCACTTGTAGGACAATATGATGTCAACAGGTTCACACATGTTTGCAGCAAAGGATGTTCTAGATCAAAGAACATTGTCATAGGGCTTCAATGCACTGGAGCAGTTTACAACTTTGGTACAATTTAGTTAATGCAGATCACTCTACAGTGCACAATGAAGAGGAAAAAAGACAATGAGCTTCCTCTGGTCCATTAAAAGCTCAACCACATGCTTCACAGGCCAGTCCATTAAACCAACACCAGGACCAAATCTGCCACGACTTCCCAACATCAATCCCTGTCTCCCGTGAGCATCTGCTTCCAGTGAGAAGTGGCAGCCGTCCACTCTCTGCTGTTACATGTCATCCTAGCTTTTTCTTTTTTTTGTTGCTGTTTTTTTTTTTTTTTAATTCATCTCAGCGGAGGAAGTAGCAGATCTTGTTACGAAGCTTCATAGAGGCCTTTAAGACAGAATCTGTGACACCTGCCTTAGATTAATGGGGCATACACTGAAGCAGGGAGCGGTGTGATGTTTGAGTTCAATCAAATCCTAAAGCTAGATGCGCGGGCCAAGCCAGACCAGACCGACTCCATCTATCACTGACTGTGGAAGAGTCGGGAGGTTGTGTTTTACCCTCAGCTCACCTCCAAAAAGGATGCGCAGCTCGGGGAGGGCTAATAGCTTTATCCCACTCAGTGAAACCAAGAAAACCTCCAAGAGTCAAAGTAAAAAGCAAGAAAAAGTCACAGTACTGACAACAGATGGCTCATGAAAACACTAGTAGACTGAGACTTGGATTACCACTCATTTTGTTCAGCCAAAATTACAGATTTCCTCCACTGATCTAATTTTCATATTTTTGCCTCCTCGACGCACTGGAGGAAAAATGACAATTTTTTGCAAACAACGATGAACAACAGTGTGCGTCTCCATCATTCTGAATAATCCACATACGACACTGAGCATTTTACTTCGCCATTATATTTCATTTCTTGGACAATTCTTCAGCAAGTACAATAGAAAGTAAAACCAGAACAGTGCTGGATGTTTTAGACCTAAACAAATGTCAATATCTTCAAATCAAAAAATTTAAAATCTGATAATGAAATACCAGCTGATATTCATTACTGTTAAGTGCTGTAGTGTGTATTTTTGTGTTAATGCACATTCTCCCCTCAGTGCCATTGCAGGTGTTTCTGTGTTGGTGACTGTGAACAGCTGCGTGAGGAGGCTTGGCCAGTGCGAGCCGCTTAGCAACTGTCCTGTGTGTGTGTGTGTGTGTATATATATATATATATATATATATATATATATATATATATATATACAGGTAGTTGTAGCACTATCAAGTAAACTTGATGGCGCTTACCTGCTGCTGAATTATTAAGAGGTGGTTGTGTTTTATAATGGCTTATTTCCTGGTGTGTACTGTTTTCTTTTTCTATGTATCATTAATAAATCAGTTAAGTGTTTGCATCCGTTTCCCATTATTTTTTTTCTCTGCTGTATTTATACATTGTTACTTCCCATTACCCGTCGATCTTCGCAGGGAACCAAGAGTCACTTAAATCTGATTAAAGAGCAGAGAATTTTACAGTTACAGTTCTCTGTGTTGGGTGAACTATGTAATGGAGGCACTGCTGCTACATTAACTGAAGTATATCTTTGACGTTTTCTTTACTAAAACATGTCGTCACCTACTGACCAACACTGAGACACATAGGCAGCCCACTCACTGGAGAAACCCAGTGGAGGATCAGGTAAACCTACAACTTCCTCTACATTAAATCCAGGAATAGTGAGTAAATAGATGACATAAGGGCAAAGACATTTGCAATATTTACCACAGAACTCAACGAAATGTCATTTAAAAATATTGTTGTGTGTAACCACCATCTCATTGGAGGTGTAGATCATTTGGTCTGCCAGCATCATCACAAAGCAGCTGCATGCAGCTCAAACGGCCACAGCCTACAATTTTTTTTTCTTTTTGTTGACTGACAGTGGAAGTTTGAAAGTGACCTGTCCAGTTGAGGCATCCGCTGTGTTACACAGCATCACATCATATAACAACTACAACTCACCAAACGCACCACACTCACACAGAAAAATAAGGCAGAATGCAGTCAGTAGTTGGATGCAACAACCATGCAGTGGTGCATCCCAACCTGTTGACGTGCATCAAAATGCTGCTCATGTATGAAAACAGTGTGTCAGTGTGTCATAGACCACTGATGTGTAGTTCATAAGCGCTGGAGATTTTAAAATCCTCACTGTCCGCAGTCTCCATTTGAACAACAGTCCCTTGGAGACACCTGGTGTTCTGTGAATTGTTAATAGCAATAAGAACACCATCTCCGCAGAGACATACTGCCAGTGAATTTTTCAATCCTTGATGGTCTGAGCACCACACTAAATTCCTTTCACCTTGACTGTATTTAGACAGAGGCACAAATGTGAGAGACAAATACTTCAGACAAACAAAGGGAGGAAACGCCAACGCTCTGATTAGTGGATCATCCACTCTACCTCCTGAGCCACAGCTGCTCTGGACCAGTGTTGGTGGTGTAAGTGCTAACCTCAGATGTTCTGCGTAACTTCAGGATAACTGTGGGCTAAGTTCTCCTTCCTACAGATCCAGAACAAATATCAGCAGATATATTAAACCTGTCCGTAGTCATGGGGACATGAGGGAAGAACAGGAAAGCAGCACCATCTACTGACTTGTACTGTCACAGAGACACACATAATTACCTCTGTCTGTTCTGAGGCAAGGCTTTGGTGTCCACAGCAAACATCTTGGATACAAAGACGATAACTGGAACATCTTTCCCACTTGAACACTGGAGGAACACTGGAAGACACACACACACATACACACACAAAAAGGAAAAACAGTGAAACATCTGAAAGCACTACGCAGCTTCTAGTATTTCATACTCCTATTTTATCTAAACGTGCTTTTCATTTCAAATGGCACAGAGCGTACTAATACTTGACAAGAAATCATAATGAATTTCCTTATTTCAAAAACTGACATTTTAATATAATATACCCAAAAGCTACAAATCCTACTTCAGAACTATTGAGATGATAAATCATCTGACAGTGTAACTGGGACTCGATGATTTGTAATTTTGGGCCATTTGCACAGACGTGGCAATAAATGACACTTGTTTTTTCAAAAATAAATACGACAAACTGAGTTAATATGTTGTATTTGTTGTAACACTGCAATATATTTCATTATGTAATAATATACATAATAAAAAACATATTAATTAGTATAAAAAGTTCTGTTGATGGTGTTTCTCTGAGCCTCAGAGATTATTCTTCCTGGCAGACTGACCAGTGAACTGGCCAGCACCAGCATTTGTAAATGAGTTGGAAGGAATTATGCAGTAAGTGTCATCATAAAAGTTGAATATATTCATGAGGCCGCTTTGTGTGAACAATGTGAGATAGTGTGTCCAGCAGAAACAGATAGCACTTTTCCTTCCTTGCGTCAAGACCTGGTGCTGAGAGATCTGTGATATTTGAGTCAGACAGATCAGAGCAGTCGCCGGATGAGATCTGATCTTCTTCTAATCAGACGATTAGGGACTACATCAAGGCTGGGAAGCTTGGATGATGCAAAGGCACAGAGAGTTCAAAGAACTTTACTTTCTTTCTAGAAAGTGTCAGTTTCTATTTCTGAGCTGTCTGTACCTGTGAAAATCGAACTAGTTTCACAAAGCTACTGGAGAGAAATCTGTGTTCTGAAATAAAGTTTTTTTTTTTTTTTTATAAAACTATCAGCTTTGATGCTGATGTTAAATGTGTTCAGAGATCCTTCAGCAAGTCCAAAAATATGCAGGTTCATTCGTGGCTGTAAATTGCCTTTAGCAAAAGAATGTGCCCCACCTCTTTTACACAATGTCAGCTGGGACGTAAGTAAAGTAGGGATGTAACACAAAGCTACTGTAATCTCTGAAACACCTGAAGGTGTTTAACATTCAACAAAACTATGTAAACCTTGAACTTTGAATTTGACTTTAAACCACAGAACGCTATTTGTGTTTGAACGCCACCGTCGCCAAAACAAAAGTGTAAACTGAGGATAAAACAAGCTGCGAACTGGAAATCAACAGAGCGGGAAGAAAAACAGTCTGCACATTGAGGCGTATAAAAGTATAGTGTTCTTCATAAACTGAAAGTTGTGCATGAAATGGGTGAGAGGTGAAAGGTGCTACATAACTAAAGGTAATTCATACACTGCAAAAAGCACAAAAACAGGTGTAATATTATCTAAAATGAGCAAAATTGACGACACTCCAAGAAAATTTGGCTAAATATCTAACCTCAATGAACACACAATACCCCCAAAATTAGTGTATTCTCACTAATAACAAGTGCATTTTTCTTGATTTTAATGAAATGAGATCTAATTTCTCAATATTTTTTTTAAAAATATCTTCAAATTAGGAAAATTCTAGTGCCATCCTCTATCTATTGTACTCCAACTATTGTACTTTTCTTGATACAGTTCACAATATTTTTCTCATAATGTAGAGTAATTTTCTACTACTACTACTACTACTACTACTTGGAAAAAGCAGTTTTATACTCGTAGGTGTTGATGAAACAGCTTTGTATTGTTGATATTCCTCTTCAAGCATGTACTTACTCAGAACACAAGTGAAAAAATCTAACATAAAACCATAAAACCTGAACTATCTTAGACAAAAAATAAGTGTATATCACCTTGATCTAAGATACTTTGTCTTACTTAGATTTCAGTTTTTGCAGTGTAATAAAGAATTCTGTAGCTACTGTGCACATCATATAATCAAACCTTTGTCTTTTGTATCATTTCTAAACAGATTCATGAGCGTCTGATCGCCAGTGATCCTGACGCCTCTCTAAGGATCGAATTTTGCTGATTTAGGCCAAATGCAAAGTTACGCTTTGAAAACGTGTGAGTACCTACGAATTCAAGGCAAACACATAAATGGCTGTAAATTGATGCCAGCGATATGAACAGATGCAAGGATGTGTCCACACAAGTTGAAAATATGTCAGTATATGCCTCTGTGGAGACCTGGAGAGTTGTACAATACAACTTCTCTACTTTATAGAGACAGAATGAAACAAGAGAGGTCTTGGAGAAAAGTCAGAGAGTCAGTGGAATAATAGTTCGGTTAATGTTATACAAAATATAGATCCATGAATTGATTCCAGCTGTTGTCACGGTAGCACAGCCAGAATTGAAAAGGGAGGACTCTCATTGGCTGTTGATAGCAAATATTCCTTCAAACTAATGACCTATTAAGTCAAGCTTTACCATGAAAAACCTTTCAGATGATACAACTAATGTGTGAGGAAACAGCTGTTCATTGACTCATCCAGCAGACACAAAGTAACAGCTGTGTGTCTGGTCGACTGAACAATGTTACATTCACTCCCTTATTATCTCTGCTGTGTCGTCCAAAAAGGACCTTTTTCACCGAGATGTTCTGACATGTCAGAGTAAGAGAAACACAGTTTTGTCACAGAGTTGTGATTTGTTGGGACACTTAAACAGAACAGAGATGTTTTTGGGTTTAGTAAAACTTCAAGCTGCTGTGAAAGAGGTCATCAACCACTCAAACGTGAAATCAAACTGTGGCAAATTTTAGACAGCAATGTTTTGTGTTACACCAACATGTCAATCCCTAGAAAACGTAGGTGTGATTGTGTTTCAGAATTCTTTAAGAAAAGTATATTCTAACTTACTGTTTGAGAAATGTGACATATTGTCTGAAACCTTTTTACTTCTCCAAACATTAACAACACAGGTGATTATGTCTTCTTTTCACATATTTCCATATGTATTTAGATACAGTGCCTGATATAATACAATATTTGATTTGATAGTTCTACTCTCCTCAAACATAAGACAAAAAAACAAATATACCTAAATTTTTACTGTGCAACGATAGATTAGATAACTTTCTCCTGAATCCATATCACCCCTCAGAATTATTTTTAACCAGAGCTCTGAGCTCATGTCTTAATAAAACAACCAACTTATTAGTCCTTAGTCAAGTTGAATGTCTGATTCTTGCATTGTCAACATCTTTTCTCAATATTTGAGCATCACACTTGTTCTGTCAGCTGTTTCACCTATAAATCTGGCTATTCAGCTATCCACTCTAACTTGGCAGTTGGTAGGTATTAATATTTTGAAGGAACTTATAACTACTTTTTGTGGTTTTGCGGTATATAGCTTGGAGGAACCTGCCTTAGATCTGACTGTTAATAAATAAATTCTGTAAATAAGGGAGGACAGTATTATTAGTAACACACAAAACAGAGTTAATTGGAAATCAAGATCTTAAGAAACATTGGATCCTACTCTCCATAAGTATCAAAAGTTACACAAGTGGTTGTTCTTCAGACTCAAAACTTAAGTACATTCAGTGTGAATTGAAATAGAATATACTTCATGGAAATGTCAAGTCTGTGCTTTAATGTGAATCAAGCTTAGATCAATATAGAAAGACCTGTGTGGGAGATACATTCACTATTTTGTCAGAAATCCTTTGCAGCCAGAAACTGTCTGTAATCTTTGACCCACAGACATCTGCAGACACTTCGTGTCCTCCCTGGTGATGCTCTCCTAGAGCGTCACTACAGCCTCCTTCACTCATCAGCTTATTGTGTGAGTCTCTGCTTGGGAACATTGAGGATATTCCACCTCTTCCAACTTGAAAAATTGTTTGGCTGCTGTGTGTGTAAAGGATCATTGTACAACCGAATGTTTGAAAAATGCGATGGAATCTTTGGGTTGTGGCCTGTTCCTCTTTTGTCTCTACAATCTCCAGGATTTTGATCGAGGTTGATTTTTGTTCCGTGAGACTGCTGAACTTTGTTCCAACTTCTCTTTGTGTGTTTTCATTTAAATCTTGTGGTGAATCCTCTGAGAGTCAAGTCTCTTGTTCATTGGAAAAACAGGCACCTTTAACTTGGAGAGTGTTGTTGACCTGATGTGCAAAGGTTTTCCTTCAAACCAATGATTCTGGATCAAATAGGTTGTTTGCCATTTTCTAGGTTTTCTGTGTGCACCTATTTTTATCAATGTGCTCAGTGGTAGATTTTGACAAACTAACTACTTTGATATCTCTGGTACTGTGGTATTTTAAAGGTCAACTCTTTACTCGTATGACTTTATTAAACCTCTAAAATTTGGGCGCTGTGTGTTTTAAGGGCTATATCTCATACCCACTTAAAGCTGAGACTTGGAACTAATGTAGTATCCATTATTTTACTTCAAATGTGCTGAAGCTGAAAAAATGTCCACCTGGTCCAGTAATGTTCTGGAAATGTTCTGAATGTACATTTCCCATGAAACAGCTTTAACATCTAAAAAGATGCTACAGTTGCTTCACAGGAACCACTCCACCTCTGTTCCCACCCACGACCACAGAACATACATAAAAAATTATATATAATTAGATACATATTATTTGTGTATATTATATTTTTGTGCTTACATACCTTTTTTAAGTTCCTGAGTCTCTTTGGGCAAAGTGTCAAATCTTCGTGCTCCAACACTCATCAGTTTCTCCACACGTTCTTCTACTATGTCCAAGGGACTGGGAAGTTTCTCACACACCATCGCTGCAGTTGGTGTTAAAGAAAACTACAAACCACGTGTACAAACTTCCAAAAAAAAATCACAACTGAAATCAGCAAAACAAACACAGGAAGTGAAAACAGACCCGCTGGGTCCTGATCCAGGATACAAAGGACAGCTTGGGAAACAGGTAACCACTGACTGCAGATGGCAGACAGGAGGACTTTAGGGTCGGAGTGACGGGAGTCCCTGGCCATCACCTTTACCCCGAGTGATGTCACCACCTTCTCCACCCTCTCCTTGTCTCTGGTAAGAGAAACATGACAGACATTTTATATAAAGACTGCAGTATATGGAGAGCAACAGTCTCTGATCCTATCTGGCCATTTTGAAAAATTATTAGGACTTCAAAGTGAGCTTTGGGCGATTATTTGTAGGTTGGGTTGGTGAAGTACTGTAGCTGCTAATCACTGAGGTACGAGAAGGCTGGGAGTGTCCTGGCACTAGTTAGTCATAGCAGCTCTCCAAAGTAGCTGGTTTGTTAACTGTCTGTGTAACAAACCAAATTACACAAATAATAGATACTAGGGATTCAGCACAGCAGGTCCATCACAGTGGGAAGCATATCTCATAATGACAATGATGACTATAATAACTAGAGGTTTTTTTCCTGGTAACTAAATGTATTGCTTGATCTTTTACATACTATTTCCAATATGCCAATGTATACCCCTTTTAAATAATGATCATCATTATTATCATAATTATTATGACCAGATCATCATTATTATCACCTAACATTCCCTGGACTTCCTTTCCTTCAAAGAATATATGAGCTACTATTTTAAGTAGTTACCCCAAGTTCCTTTAAGCCTCCATGCATACTAACTAATAAATCTGACATCACATTTATTTAGGATGTCACAGCATGTGTTTGTGTTTTAACATCACATTACAACAGAGAATACATTGGATGTAGAAAACTACACAGCTACCAACATGTTTCAGGGTAGTTACAATTCACTCACCTCCCGATGACAACTGCATCATATAAACTCCAAATGTTATCCAGCACAAGTTGCACAAACAGCGGCTTTTTTCCTTTGGACTGCAAAGACAGACAGAGCAGAATGAAATTCAGTGATAAGGTAAGAAACAAAGAGTTTGAGTTTGTCTCCTGTTGAGTTCTGTTCAGACAGACCAATTTTTGTCTTGTCTGTCCAAAGTTTCTTTTTCTTCCTGCTTTACAGTTACATTAACCTCTTTTTGTTAAACTCGAAACTGTAGTTTTCTACTCAAATTGGCTGCTGTCTTGCCACTTGCCACTGGCCTGATGTATAGAGTTCTACTGAGGCGGTCATCTTTCTAGCAGGTGATTTTATCTCTGCAGGAGACTTCTGAAGCTATGTTAGAAAGACTGTGACTGTGTTAACTCCATTACTAAGGCTCAATATTACCTTTACGTTGATCTATGTCTTGGTGCAATTTTAAACATGGGTCTGTATATTTACAGAAAGAGGGAATCCTTAAAAACTTAAACATGATTAATCATGCAGGTGATGGTGACAGACAGTCAATGGTCTTTAGCGTTTAAACTAAGAATGAGGCAAAAAATAAAAACGATGGTCACAATGGTCAGACTGGTTGGATGGCTACTTCCTGCAGGATATTCCCCCATTTCATAAATCAAAGGTGATCTCAGTTCAGTGGATTGACTGAACTCACTGTGCTGTAGAACAGAAGACTGGCAGCATAAATGTGCAGCTGACAAACCTGCATGTAAGTATTAATAAGGTGTTCCAAAAATGCATGTTGTTCACTGTGCAGTTGAGGTTTCAAACATTATTTAGGAATTAATAGTTATTGGGGGCACCTGGATGGCTGAGTGGCTAAGGCGCACCACGTTGACATATATGCCATGCAGTTGTTTGCCGGTTCAAGTCCCTTCCAAGTTGACATTTCCTGCGTGTCCTTCCCCCACTCTCCTCCATACTTCCTGTCTCTCTACACTGTCTCAAAGGCAAAAAATGCCCAAAAATACTTTAGGAATTAACGGTTATCTTTTACATGTACAATTCCAGGTATAAAAAAATGAAAGTGTAAGAGTAAAAGATTTTTTCTTCTTTCCACCATCCATACACATGAACAAATATACACACAGTTCAAACAGTTAACCTGCAGAGCCCACATAAAGCCACTCCATTTCATTCCTGACCCCAAATGCCAAAGAATGGGCAAGTGAGCATGAATAAGAGTTCAGTCTCTCCGTCACTCTGCTCAGCAGCCATCTCTTGCCTCCTCTTTTCAACCCTGACAGGTACAACAGTAGCCTGACAGACTCACAGTAAAACCATCATCATTTGACATCTGGGAAATGAACAGCTGAATGTTTTTGCTTGCATAAGTGAACAGTTAGAGTTCAACCTGATTAATGCAGATACTGTACAGAGAGCACGGGTCATTGATTCTGTGGCCAGTGATTTCCTCAGACTGAAAGGCTTTACACAGCAGGCACGCCTATAATTATTAGCCAGCTCAGTGTTAGCTTTAGCGTCAGCTGAACTTTAATTTCTTAACAGGTGTCTCAAAGAAGGACTGAATTTAGAATGCTATTTTTTTGCTGTTTTGTTACATTGAACATTAAGCTTGGGTTTGTTGACAGAGCAATACCTATGTTCAACTTAAGCCTGGGAAGCAAACACCAAGAGGTGTTACAATGTATTGACTTCATGAACGGCCAAAGCTTTTCACTTGTCATAAAAAGTAAGAGTGTACTGACAGCTTTAAAAAAAGGCTCCATTTCATGTCTGTTGAGTTGTATTTATTTCTTTTCATGGTGAAAACATAACCTAGGCATGACCAACCTTTTCCATGCAACTGTTATGGATTTAGTATTCAGAGGTTTCCAAACCAAACAAACAGCAAAATCTTTCTCACAGTAAAAGCAAAGACACGAACAGCCTTGAATTCTAACCAGACAACGCAAACAGACACATTCAAGACACAATCACACCAGTTAAAAATAATTCAACTGGCACAAAATATTTCAAATTTCATGGATGTCCACTAACACCTGTAGTTGTATAATACAACTACTGCGTTTTTTTAGACAGTAAAAATAAAAGTGTTTCCATAGCTTGTTAAACACAAACCACCAGCAGCCATATTCACACCAGTAACAAGGGGAAAATTTACTTCACACTTTAGACTTCTATAAAGTTGAGAGACGGTTCAGTAGCTCAGCATCATGTAGAGAAGCTTCATTGTTGAGTTTTATGACCCACTTCTACTCGCCATAATTTGGTTTGTCATGGCACTTTGAGAAAGGACCAAAACGTCATCTGAGGGGGAGATATTACATAACTGCTTTTAAAAGATAAGTATTCCCCTTGAAAAATTATAAAAAGTTATACGTTACTTAACATTTTGTATTGGTCAAATGTTAGTCTTCATCAAGGTATCATGGTCAGTAAATCTTAAGCAAGCATTTCAACTTGTCTTAGACGGATGTAACTAAAGTATGGCATTAGGTTGGGTTTGTCTCAAACTTGGTTTGTGAAAACGAATTCAGGGGAAGTGATTAAAGGCCAAGTTCAACTGTGCAGGGCAGGACTAGTGTTTGCTCTGCTGAGTGGGCAGCAGGATATTCATGTGCACACAGGACTAGAAAGGCTAAAGGAGAGTGCATTACAATCTCACATGATCTGTTTTCATTTCACTTTGAAATAGAGAGCAAAGTTAGAAGGAGATGCTAAACATTAAGTTGAACTTTCCAACAACTCTGTACTAAGTGTATGTGTTTTGCCCATGGACCCTAATTATTATAGATTCAGTTAACAGCTCTGTGCTAGATTCTTCAAACCAGGTTATGATGCTTCAGTCTTCAACTGTTCAATGTTGTGAGCAGCTTCAAATTTCTGCTCCGGACTGACAGAGTGGAATCTGATGTGGTTTTCTACTGAAACTCGTCCACCTCAAGGTTGGACGTGTTGCTCATTCTGAGCTCTCCTGCTCACCTCAGATGTGAAGAGTAGTTATCTGCTTTTCTTTAGCTACTGTCAGACCCTGGCTGATCCTTCTCCTCTGCTTCCTTATCATAAAAAAGGTCTTTCTGTCCACAGAGCTGTCACTCAGTAGATATGTTTTTGTTCCTTTGTTATACACCTATTATATCCACCACTTTAGGATGTTGGTAGGGACTATAAAGTAGAGCTTTAGCTGATGGGAATTAGTTTTTGTGCACTAAAATAATGACTAAGTGATGATGCTGAATGAAAAGTTGCAGTCTTAAGAGCGTTCAGTACCAAACAAGTAAAAGATAAAATATCCATCCATCAGCCAAACTGCCTATCCTTTTGAGGGTTGTGGGGGTTACTGGAGAAGCAGGAGTCAGCACTGAACCTAAACTGAATGTCTCTGGGTTGTGGGAGGAAGTTGCAGTACACTGAGGAAGCCTAGGAAGGCAAAGATTGTTATAGTAGAACTCAAAGTTCTGGGCAAAGTTCAGTTGAATTCACAAAATGGAAGATCAGCAAGATTAAATTGAAATAGATATAACCCAAAATGATCACTTATTGGTCTGTATTCATGAATACATAAGCCATCTGTTTCTTGTTTGACCAAGATGCAACAGGGTTTACTAACAACAACATTTTTATGCTCATATTAGAAATCTCTTCCACTTTTTCAGTGCTCATACCATTGCTCGAATCCTCTCAACTGCACAAATCAGAAACCTGAATTATTATCTTCTGGTCACAAGAAGGTGTGCGTGTTCCATTGATCTGAACATTATCAAGATCCAAACACCCTAAATCAGAAGACAAAGCTTCCGGTTTTACTGTTGGTTACATTAACAAAATGCTACTGAGAGCAAAAATAAGAATTTTACAGTGGGATGTATCAGGTTATACTGTATGAAGTATGAGCAACAGGAAACATAACAGAGCTGCTGTATCACGTAAGTTTCGATAAAAACTGCAACACCTTCATCTATTTAGCATGAGATGAGTTTTAAGAGCAGAGATTCAGAATCTACAGGTGTTCACTGCAGATAATGTTCCTTCAAAAAAAGATTTTGTTATAAAGACAAAGATCAATTTTAATCTGTTTTCACACAGATTTTGTATCCCCACAAGTGTGGTGCGGCAAGAAATCCCATATTTTACACTAAACACGATCCCCTTACCAGCATGATGGGTAACTATGCAGCAGTTTATGTACAAACAAAAACAGCTGTCATTCGTAGTATAAATCTGGATATCACAGTTTTTCTTATGGATGGTTATTCATTTTGTAGCAATTGTATCCATGTATGAAATATATGCAAATTCGCACAGGTGAGAGAAAAGACATTACCTGAGCTCCTTTCATGATCCTTTTTGCTTTTGCATTGAGGTAGAAATCTCCCCACAGGGTTTTGAGCAGCACCCCCGCTTTGATGCCCATTCTCTGGCTGTAGATTTGGGCAAATTGTTGGATGCTACAAAAAAGAAGAAAAAAAAAACAGATTAGACTCTTAGCCGTCCAATTAGATTTTGTTGCATGTTCACTAACAACAGTAAAGCACTGATCTTTGTAAACCATGCCACAGGATTTGGCTTTATTTTATTTAATTGGGCTCATTAGTACTTATAACTGCAGAGAGATTTGAAAAAGAAGCTGCGTAAACATGACTGTGTACTGTCTGGACCTCGACTTCCTCCTCCTCTAACTGCAGACACTACACACAAGTCCTGGGTTCAGAGGTGGAGAAGACTGGGCTGTCACCACTGGGATTTAATTGGTTTATTTATAGGAGAGAGTGATCACAAGGACACAGCCACCCTCAGAACTAGGTCTTCATGTTCTCGTCATTGACTACCACACTGTAGACTACCAGTGCAGCATGAAGACTTCATGTCACTGCGCATGTGGATGTAGAATACATGTCGCAAAATGAGTTCAGTTATATGTAATGAAAAGTTACAGAGATCTATTTTACTTTTAAAGTCTTTCACTGAAAAAAGAAGAAAAAATTAGGTCTTTAAAGTTTTCTCTGGTCTCTGATGGTTCTGTTGATGATCTTGTTCAGGGTCATATGGTGTCACGACTGTCGCATTAAATATATGTTGACAGCACCATCTAGTGGACATCTGAACACGTCTATAGGCGTGTCTCCAGGCGGCGACTGTATACACTGTGAAACTGATTTAAGGTATTGATCGAGCTACTATGCGGTTCCTCCAACTCCAGGAAAAAACTGACCTGCTAGTCCTTCAACAAGCACTTTATAACAGCTGATTTCTTTAAAAATCACATTTGTTCAAGTATATAAAAACTGTAAGCACGACGTTCATCAAGTTGAAATTATGGCCACAGCCCCTCTATATAGCCCCTTTGCATATCTATTTTATGGTTACAACATAAAAATCAAATTCATAAACTCATACTAATTACTTTTAATTAGTATGAGTTCAATTTTAGTGAGATCAATTTTAGCAATTTCCTTCATGATTTCATAAGTGAACTCATTAATCCTGGTTTACAAATGAATATACTTTGCTACCATCACTGGAAAAACCTCATGAAATGACTGAAACTGAAATAATCAGTGACTGAATCATTAACAGCGTTCTGTAATTCTGACCTCCCTTTTATACTCCGAGTCATACAAACCACTGATATCAACACAGGTTGAGAAAGGGGATCTGCCTCACCTGAAGCCCCATCCATCGATGGCGCTGGCAAAAACCACATTCCCTTGGTCCGGAGAAAAGTAGAGGAGGGAGTCGTCAGCCTCTTCCAGTCCAGCGCTCCAGTCGTAAACCTGATCGCCGCTCAACGTCTCGCTCTCTTTGTCCTCCTCCTTCTCTTTCTCTGCTCGTTCTTCAAGTACTTTAGATGTGAACAAACTTCCTGTCACTGCGTTTACCTGTGGAGAAGACATGCTTGGTTACAGTGGTCAATAAAACACGACTATTTGTTTCTAAGAAACAGAAAAGTCACAGTCCTGTACAGCTGAAAAACAAAATGTAATTTCACTTAAGGCAGCTTTGCAACAACATATTGTGGCTGACAGTTTTATGGTAGACAGTGGATCACACTCTTCAAATTTCTTACACAGCAGGGTGTGTAAGAAGCACCTGTGTGCAGGGTGAGCACAAACGTTTCAGCTTGTTGGCCTTCGTCAGTGTGTATTGTTTGACAGTATTCTGGTAAAATGTATTGATCGTGGTCTGTAGTAGACTAGACCTGGTCCGCTCACCTGTTCCAGAATCTTCTGCAGGTGTGTGTACGCTTCCTGAGACGTGAGCTTCAGCTCCATGATGAGTCGGTCTATCTTGTTAATGACCAGAACGGGCCTGATGTTCTCTAGCCACGCCTGACGCAGCACAACCTGGGTCTACACACATAACAAACATGTCAAAAAAATGTATATCACATGTCCGTATAATAATACATTGTCATATGTCATAACACAAATTATACAGTTACACACAAACTCCTAAAACAGAGGTTTTAAATGGCAGAATAAATTTACTGTATTTATGACAAATTACTGTGACAAAACAATATAATACAAAGCCTGCAAAAAGTAAAGAAGTTAAACAAACATAGAGGAGTACAGAGACAAAAGAGTTTTTTTTTTATTCCTCCCACATCTTTGACAGAATTAAAAAAAAAACTTATTTCTTGCTTATATACCAACCAGCAGCTTAGATCATGAAAGAGTGAGTCAGCGAAGAGATTTACCTGTGGACACACTCCCTCTACAGCATCAACAACCACAATGGCACCGTCACACAACCTGACAGCAGTGGAAACCTCAGAGGAGAAGTCGACGTGACCAGGAGAGTCGATTAGATTTAGTAAGTATTCCTGATCTCCTGATGAGGTGAGAGAAACAAACACTATTAGGTCCTCTGCTGCTTGGATAAAAGAGTTATTCACATACAGTTATTCACATTTGGTTCAATTTTAGTGCTATCAAAAAATAACAATAACCAGTCACATGCTAGGCTAATTCATACAGTGATATCAAAAGCTTTGCAAGCCAAGATTTGGTAGCTAAGGACCACTATGTTTATTTTTTTACTGGAAATATTATCTTTCTCTTCACTACCAGAACAATGGAATACGCAAGGCTCTGTCCTGTGTTTTACATTTTCTAAAAAGCCAAGTCAGTGAAATGACAGCACACTACCACAAAATTAATCTTGGGCTATACTTAGATAGACAGAAAGAGAGCATCTAAAAATGTAGAAAACTTACCATTTTTGTAGTGCAAAGAGATGGCGCTGGACTTCATGGTGATTCCTCTGATCTGTTCATCCTCTCTGCTGTCCAGATACCTCAGCTAAGAGACATAATAAAATATAGCCGGTAAGCACAAATGTACACAAAACAACTAAAGCTGGAAACTGTAAAACTGTGTAGATCCCAGAGCATGACTGTCGAAAAAGTCTTTGTAGTAAATGAAATCACTTACCTTCCCAGCCAGTCGACTTGATATGATGCCATTACTTGCCACTAAGCAGTCAGCCAGAGTGGTTTTACCTGCAAATGTAAAGATGATGATGTCAATGTACATTTGGCAAAAAAAATTATCCTCAAGACCATTTCCATTGACAAAAGAACCAGCAGACATCACCTTGGGCAATGGGGAGTTGTGGTTTTTACCATGCTTTTACCAGTTGGTAACATTAACAAGCTATATTTTTTCAAAATGATTTAATTATGAAGTTGTTCATTAGTCGCCACCCTGAAATTCTGTCCTTGGCTCTACTTTGCCCCATGTCCCAGATAAATGTTCAGAAATCCCCAATAGCAAAATCACTCGATGTCTAAAGGAGCTGTAATGTTGAAATATTTGTATATTCAATTTATTATATTCATTAATAAAAATCAAGATTATCAAGACAAGATTATAAAAGTTTAGTCAACTAAACTAAACAGAATCTTGCTTGCCATCAGAACAACACAGATCAGGGTTACTGTTGTACTGGAAACACTGGATATTATCATGTCAGCTCACCATGGTCAACATGTGCCAGGATGCACAGGTTCCTGATGTTTGCAGGGTTCCTCTGCAGTGCAATGATCTTTTCCAGACTGGTGTGTCCCATGGCGAACACCTTTAACACATGACAACAGTGAACATGGAGCTAACGCATCTTACTTTAACGGGCTAATGTGTGTAGTAGTAGAAGTCACATAGTGACAGCACACTGACAGTTCACAGTACATCAGGTTATGTTACTTTCTCACGAGCTGTAGCCGGTAGCTAGCGACAGCAGCGCGGTGCAACCGAACAGAACAGCTCGAACACGGAATGAAATAACATGAAGTGGGATAAACTACAGCACAATGAACACAAAGGCTCAACTAACAATGAGGATGAGGCTCTGACACTGGTCCGTCTGTGAACTGTTGAAAGGTAATGTTTGCTAACAGCGTTGCTAGCCTAACCTAAACTTCTCTCAGACAGACAAACGAGGCTGATGTCGCTCCTACAATTCTCACACAGCACCACTGTCACCTACGACACAACTTTGTTTAGTTAAATACAGAAATACTGTAAAAGTAAGTACATATTTTAAGGACATGTGGATGTTCTCAACTCACGTTGTTTTCCCGGAAGTTGATGCCGCACGTTAGCCACGCCCTCTTGCTATCATTGGTGCTGCATTCAGGGAACATCCTGAAACGCTGTGTCTTTTCTAAAACTGTATTGTATTTCATACTTATCAATGACGTGAGTTATATTCATCATTGGTTTCATTAAAATACTGTTTCATTCATAATCTATAATTTAATATTGTTAAAATTTTTGGCTCGTTTTTTAGTATCAAAAAGCCCTTGATTTTTTCATTTACCCCAGTATAACTTTTTTTTTTTTTACACTTTTGAACGCAATGTATCCCTGAATGACTTGACGCTCTGTGGTTGCTAGGCTTCAAAGAATTTTTGAAAGTTCTTTAGAGTCCACTATTATAAGGAATATGATACTATTGTAAATGTAAATCAGTTCGCATAGTCAATACGCGATAAGGGGTGGAGTGATTAATATATCACATATTGGTATTTGTTGAGTTGTTTATTCACAGTGGTAAATTATTAGAAAATGAACACATTTTTAAATGTTCAAATACGAAATTAGTAGCTGTTATTTGTAAGTAGTATATGTAAGTATATGTATAGCCTCTGTAAGGACAGATCAGGACACGACTCACAGCAGATACCTGGACACAACCGTGTAACAGACCAGTGGTCTCCAACCCTGAGCAGCTCATCAGAACTGATATCAGCACAACTAACTCCAAAAAGTTAAATTATGACATAGAATCATATTAGATTTAAAAAAAAAAAAAAAAAAAAAAAAAAATGTGAAAACACTTATATGTTTTTGTTTTGTTTGTGTATAATCATTGTCAAGTTGAAATAAATTGCTGGTACGCTACTCTTTCTGTCAGCAGATTTAAAGTAAGCTTTAAATCTTTGCTGCTTTATGCTGACATTTTAGTTACATTATTAGGAATTATTAGAATTTTCTGAATCAAGACTGACTATGGGGTATTATATTGTTGGTGGGTGGTGGAGGGTTTTCCACAAATCAAAAATTCACTTTGTTATTTTCCATCATATTGTCATTTTCATTTCAGCTGATTGATATGACAGAGTGTGGGGTGGTTCAGTGCCTGTAGTTCAATCAATGAACTGAAGTGGACTAAACAGTTCCTAGTTCCAGACTTGAAGACTAGGGATGTCACTGTAGTTTGCTGTCATGGTCATGAAATCAAGAAAACATCCACCACTCCACCACAATCACCTGCCTGAAGTGTTGTCACAAGGCAGGTTGTCTTCACAGATTCATCAAGCTGAGCCTACCTTCTGCTGCCTCAGTAAAAATCCAGATTCATCAGACCATGTTGAATTGTTCCAGTCTTCAGCGGTCCAGTGTTGGTGAATCTGTGCCTTCTGCATTCTCAGATTTCTGTTCCTGTCTCAGAGGAGTGGAACCTGATGTGATCTCTACTGTGCACCTTCCATCCTGGTATATTTTTTGACACAAAAAAACTACAGTTGCTCCAGTGTTTTCATGGTCATTTCAACTTGGGTCAACTTGACTCAAAAGACTGACAGGTCCACCTGATCAGAAACACTACAAGATGTAGATGAAAGCTAAAGAAAAAAGCTAGCAAGTGAAATTTGAATATAATATATATAATAAATATATCTAGTTTTCAAAACTTTATCCACTGGTCACTGGTCGACATTTATAAAGTGAAAAACCAAACGGTCAAACAGCCTTTGATCCTTTGCATTGTTTTCTAAAGCACTTTAATGATTTGTTGCACTGCCTCATGTCCCCTCAGTCACAAGCTGTATAATGTCACCACATCAGATACACTGTCTATTCATCAGTAGTCAGGGAGAAACACTGAAAATGTATGTTGCACAATGGTATTTCACAATGGAGCTATAAATATTGGAGACCGAACTTGAACACATGCAAAGTAAACCAGGTGAGTAGTAGTAAACATACCACCCACTCAACATATACAAGTGCTTTATATTCTAAGATCTTTAACAGAAGTTAAAAAGACACTTTAACCATGAATAAGTAAGAAAATAAAAGTCTCACACAATCTACACCGCTCAATATACGATATTGCACTTAGAACACAGTATATACAAGACATTGTACAATGCAGCACATCAGTATGATAACCAACACAAAGATAGCATGAACAGACCCAACAATCAAAATCAGTGTTGTGCTGGTGCCTCTCACTCCAGAGAAACTTTTCTTCATTTGTAATGTTGAAATTATTTCACAGAACCTTCTGTACTATCAGGGCTGAGAATCATAACTGTGGTGCTGATGAATATGTGGATATGAATGCATGCTTTTTCACAACTGAAGCTCCACCAACAGCAGCAGCTCTTCTCTCATCAGTGACATTTGACTATAACCACAACCCAGCACCTTCACATGAGTGAATGGTCTGTAAGGACTTAACATTTTCATTGAAATTAAACACAGGACTTTCACTGCTTAATTCTTTCAAAGGTCTGCTTCCCCCCAGGAATTATATTTATTCAGTATGACTCTAAAGCACATGATTTATGCCAGTACTCTGTACCATTTTAGGAGCCATCCTGTCCCTTTAATATAGCAAAGTAAGGCTTAACAGGTGGGGGTGATGGATTGGAATGGATGGACAGGGGTGTCTGACCCTAACCCTTTGAGCAACAGTTTGCCCTCAGCCTCACCATCTCTGTCTCAGTAGATAATCTCTGGAACACCTTTGACTCTGTCCAGGAGTGTCACCAAATTATTTTCCATTACCCTAACCTATCCTATGTTTTATATATTAGCTAACCTTCAACCATATGTTAACCTCTGAAAACAGGTTGAGTATGACAAATATGGGGTTTTGAAGGCCACAAAAACATTTTAGACTATAGTGTATTTTGTAATAATCTTACAATTAATAATTACACATAGACCTTTTCATTCCAAAGAACAAGAAGAATTCAGTGTGTCTACCAAATTTGCCTGGATGGGAAAATATTGGAAATAATAGGGAATCTGGAACCTACACTAAAGAAATAATGCTTTTAGGGTCAGCAGCTCTTTAAAACACAGTGACATAAAGTACCTGGTTATTGTTTGGGGAAATCAGGGACAGATCATTTTATTTTTATTACAATCACAAACAATTATGGGTCTTATTTTTCCAGTTTTGTCCATAATTTCCATCAGTAGCAATAAATAATAATAATAAAAAAAACTTAAGATAAAGTGGTTTGTTTATAACCTGTCTCATTTCCCATGTTTTCTTCAGTTGTAATAATGTTTCTGTGTATCTAGAACTATTCAGGAATTACTTCAGTGACTAGAAACGATGGTAAAACTATAAAAAATTAGACCCAATGTGTAGGAAACCATAATTTCCCTTTAAGATATTCATGAATCTTTAGGAATTTCATTAAAAAATACCATACTAATATAATAAATAGAAAAAGTTTAAAGAAAGTTGTATGACTGCCAATTTTCCGTGTTGCTCTAAGCAGAAACCCACATAACAGCAGTGGTTGACTCAACTGGCTGAAGATAATAGGGGGGAATATGTGCAAACCAATAAATCAGTTTGAGAGCAGTGATTCACATTCTATAATAAACAACATTATATTCCTATTTTGCTGGGCCGCATTTTAAAAAGAGTCTCTGGCAATAAAATGTCTTGTTTTTGCTGGAAAGTCCAAAAATTCCATCTGATCCACACGGTGAACACTTGTCCATTCAGAAAATGAAGTCACTTCATCCTTCCAGCCTTTTGAGGCACCATTCTGTTTCCTTTTAGGAAGAGACAGAACTGGACTAAAGCTTGTCCACCCTCCATTTTTGTGCAGTTCTTGAGACATCCACTCACAGATGACGTCCTTCCAATCTCTGTTTCCTTGTCCATCTCGTATAGTCCTATATGTTTTACAGAAAGTAGCGTGGTTATAACAGCTCACTGTCACTAGGTGGAGTCAGCGTCCTGTGAACATGATCCACAGCATCTGTGTTTGTACATATCAAGGTGGCACAACTTCAGTCTCTTCACCACGTTGCAGTACTGGGTGTTGTCCCTGCAATCACCTGCATGAGATTAAAACACTCCATGTCAATCCATTTAGTTTTTCGCTATTATTATTTTTATTTGCTATTATTTTTTTTTATCTGATATGTGACTGTTTGGAATAATTTGGGTAACTACAAACAAACAAAAAAAAAAACCATCTGATTGTAAGTAAGTAATAATGGGAATAATAATCAGAAGTAGTCACTGACAATGTAATTTAATTTAAAGGCAACCATACACTTACATAAAAGTAAAAAATAAAAGTTTATTTTAAGGAAGACCCTCCCTCCTGCTGATAAACAGTAGGCGCATTCAGCTGCAAGGCATAGTGGTTTTGTTATATTTCTAAATCTCAGAACAAAGTAAAACTGTTCACATACACAAACTTACTCCCACAGCTGGTGCTGGTGCAGTGCTGCCAGGTGGATGGGCGTTGGAGCCAGGCACAGTGCTGGTCAGCCAACGTTCTACCGCTCCTGCGATGAACACAGTCCACCCTGCGCGACTGAAAACCACTCCCACAGGTGACAGTGCACGGCCGCCACACAGCAGGACGCCACTGAACATCACATATGTCCGAGGAACAGTTACGCACTGAAACAGGCCTGAAACAGAGCAGCTTCCATTACTGTGGGCAGTTTTGCATTCTGTTTTCTCTTGGACCTGTTTCACAAAGTGGATTAATTATCTGCAAATTTATAGAGTTAGACCTACAACAGCCCAAATCTTGAACATGGATTGAGTTAAAAGCAGCAGCACAACAGGCAGCAATGTTCATTTTTTTAAGCTCATCACTGTAATTTAATATTTAATCTAATAAGGGACATGTGTTGTAGCTTATTATGGGAAGCTACTCCAATTTTTTTGGAATAATATGAATCGTATTTTATTTCTAAGAGACACAAAGTGTGATGTGATGTTCAATACACAGTTGGAGTCAGCCTAGCTTTGTAATAAGACTAGAAGAAATGTGGCTTCACACTGTTTCTTACAAGCCTTGCAAGCTGAAAAAAATGTACCTACTCACTGTATATTGTTTGTTTAGTACAAAAAACAAACAGAAATATAAAATATATATATATTTCTGGAGGGGTTACCTGACACCAGCTGAGCACTGGTTCTGCTTTTAATTTTGGCTCAGGAAAACTTTGGTTGACCTTTTGGTTGCTGACAAAGAAGCATGTTCAACACAAAAACGTATTCAGTACCCATAAAATATGAGCAGTTAGTTCTGCCTTAAGGCAGTGAACCTTAGAGATATTGGTAGGTGCATATTTTTTTAAACTTTGGAAACAGTCAGCCTCAGGCTAGAATCTTTATGCTGGCTACATTATAGTGACATCTCTCCTGTCCTCTCCTTGATCACTGTACTTTTCCTGATGTTTCTCTGGATTTATCTTGAAACATACTTTCTATTCCATGTGCTTATGTTACTTTTTACTTTTTTTTTTTTTTTTAAATATCGTAAATGGAACTGGATCCATTGGACACCCAGAACATCACACACACAGTGATAGTTTTTCCATGATGAGTTTGAGTTTGTGTGTTTGTGTGTGTGTGTGTGTGTGTGTGTACCTCTCTCTGAGATCACAGTCTGTGCACAAGGAACCATTGGTGTGTTGGCAGATGACAGATCTCTTCTGAACAGTGGTGGTGGGGCCCAAACACCTCCCTGAACACTAAAATGGAGAAGCACAGAGCTTATACTTGACAATTCATGTCATTTTATATAGTGTGTACCACATATGTTTGACTCAGTGTTTGAATGTACCTTGCCCCATGGACCAGTGACCCATGTAGGACAGTTATTGGCGGTGCACTGCTCTTTGTCTGTGGGTCGGCTCGTCCTCTCGCAGGCAGCTGCTGAGAGAGTCCTCATTGCACCTTGAGCATCCAGCTGCTGACAGGAGACCTGCCTCTGTTTCCAGCCGCTACCACAGGAGACCGAACACTTTGACCACTCGGATGCCAACCACCTTATTTAACGACACATAAAAGAGTTTCAGTGAGTTTAGTTGAGTATATTTGAGGTTACACAGTTTTCTTGCACAATAGTTGAATATCACCAACATTTTAAGTTGGCTCATTGTTGGTTGTTATACCAACAAATAAAGTAGGACTAGGAATACACAGTATAATATATAGAACTCCATATTGGCTGCAAAATTTCTTTATCTAGTGTACAGTCATAATAAATATTGTTTTTTACACCACAATGTAACTCTATACATACTAAAAATATTTTAGAATGGGGTGAATGACATTCAGAAAAAAAGAGATCCCATAGGGAATGCTGACTGAGTTACACTCCTGTAACTCATTCAGCATTCCCTATGGGATCCCATAGAAGATCCCATAGAAGAGAATCCATAGGGAATGCTGACTGAGATTGGATCTCTTCTTTTTTTCAGAATTTCTGGGTTTGCATGCTTACGACAAAAAAAGTAGTTATCAATCATTCATGTTTGATGACGTATGTTGGATTCTTGTTGTCCATTAGCGACCTGTTTTCTGGTTTTTAGTGTAGAGGAGTGTTACCCAGAGAAGAGACATGGAGTAAATTGCTGTAGTCCAGTGCCCATAGACTGCACAGTGATCCCTCACCATATCGCACTTCACCTCTCGCGGCTTTGACACATTGCAGTTTTTTGCGGCTAGTATATGTCTATGTATCGTGGGAGTCTTCATTACATCACAGGATTCTGCAACCTACAGGTTTTTTATTTTTTTAGATTTTAATTAATAAATAAATACCAAGCGTGGGAAAGGTTTATAAGAGTGGAGGGAAGGGTTTATAAAGGCTTAAAAAATAAAATAAATATATGGTTACTACTTTACAGATTTTCACCACTCGTGGGTTAGGGTTCTGGAAGCTAACACAGGCGAGGGATCACTGTATGTGTTTATACTGGTCAGTGGCTCTTCTGGCCAGAAAACAGATATCTATATCATGTATCCCAAATTATATGTGCGGTGAATATATATATATATATATATAGTAAATATCAGTAAATACATTAAAGGAGTTACATTCAGTTTGTTATGTCAAGGTACAAGTGCACAGTACTGTAATGTCACTTCTATAAACACAAAAATCGAGAACTTCTCGTGGTACTGTGCTGAAACAACAGCAGGAATTTGATTAGTCACAGGAAATGGGGTTTGGTTATTGGCTTTTCAGCAATGTCTGCCTTCACTTAATGCTCTCAAGCTGGTATTAAAGTGACTAGAAAAAGGACTTAAAACATTCAAAATAAATATATGATGTTATTGTTTATGAATCAGACATTATATTACTATTTTACTACTTGTTTAGACAAGTGCAGACATTAGTTTTTTTCATTACTGTAATGTAGTAGTAACAGAGGTAATTGTTGTGATCTGGGAACCTAGAGGTATTACTAAAATTAGACACCACCTGGCAAGATACCTGCAGTGTCACATTACTGATTTTCTCTCAGCCCTTTTTATTCTATTTTATCTTTGTCTCTCACTCTCCTGTAATGCCTGAGCTAAGAGCTGTAGCTGTGTTTGACCTAATCAAATGATCTTTCTGCTTCAAGGAAGTCAGGGTATCATTCCATCCTCAAGTGTACCTGGGAGGGCAGTCCTGTCTGTTGCAGGGGACAGGGGAGGTGATGGGTTTTGGTATGTGCTGACACATGGTGGGCTGAGTCTCCTTTCCGTCTAGTGTGACACAGCAAACCTTCCGCAGCCAAGTCCCTCTGTTCCCACACGAAGCGCTGCAAGTGGTCCAGTCTCCGAAACGCCAGCCAAACTCTGTAAAATGTAAAGTGTTGATAAACTAAAAATACACAAGTCTTCTACACAGACTCTCTTTCAGATTTTGGAAGGTTTAACATAAATGCAGGAAACTGCCCGAGGCAGCTGACAGATTCTGTATGACGCCTGAAGTAAACCTTAATATAACCATGCATTACTTACCTCTCTGAGGAGAGGTTTACTTATGGAAATCCATCCATGCTTAAAACTGTCGATCCATCATGCAGAACTGTGACTTGTAGGTGACTGAACTCAGTGCAGAATTGCATTCTACATTGTATTCTCACTTCTAATAACTATAATCATCAAACACTTAATTGTTAAAAAGTATTCATGGGTTTTATTTATGAGCAATAAAGCTGGAAATACTATGCTAGAAATGCATTTTTGCTTAATTAGCTCTTAATAAAAAACTGGATGGAAATACCTGAATGCACTTCATTCGCTATTTGTTATACTTTTTGTAGAAGTGTTTGTTTCTTCTTTCTCGACCTGTTTTGAAACTCAGGAACTAAAGCATGTTTCAACTAAGATTATGTATGTGAAACAGTAATGTACAAAATGTGGAACAAACTCTGGGCTTGTAGACCTGTGTTTTGGTTCCTGGGAATACTGGGTAAAATCTGAAGCACACCTATTGACAAACACACAAACTATATACAATACTAAAGCTGGACTGGACTGGTCAGGTGGTGAAAAGTGTTAACAGGAATACTTGAGAGAAAATAGGCAAATCACATGTCTGTTTTCTTAAATAGTAATTAAAAGCTAATTCCACTGCGCTTTATCTGCAGTTGTCTTAGTGCAACACTCAAACAGGTTACTAGGTGGTGTAGCACATGGGAGGAACCAAAAATCTCTTCAGAAGGAAGGACTGCAGAATAAACCCTACAGCTGAGCTCTTGTTATAAATGATTAGAGCACTGTAAATCCTCACTCACCACAGAACACATATTGCTATATATCTGCACAGTCTTACACACACTCCACAGATCCACACACAAGTCAATGTAATGCTCACCTTCAGTGTGAATGTATATCCAGGCATACAGCATTTGTCTGGTACTGTTGATGACCGTTTGGCATCGGTACCGGCCTGAGAACTTCCCCTGTTGTGTGTTGACCTCAAGGACACGACCCCCCACCAGCATCCTGTACTGAAGACCCGCACCAGGACCCTTGGTCTGAGCCGGACGTGAACCATCCTTCAGGGTCTGGTTGTTGTGGAACCACCGCACTGGTAGTTTATGGTCAGGAACTACTGGACAACCTTTTAAAGACACAAGCAGCAGAATGCTTATTAAAAACTGTTGCCAAGTGCTGGGGGGAACTATGTGAAAAAAGTTGCATTTACCTTTATGTAAAATGATAACAATTACAAACATAATGAAAGGGATTTGTGGATTGGTAATATTTTTGGACTGTCATGTTGCACCACTATGCTTCTCCAGTACGCTGACTCTGACTCCACTACATTCCAAACACTGACATCAGAGACAGGCTTTTAATTTTTTTTTTCAAGTCCACCTTAAGGTAATGAAATGTAAATTCTCCTACACTCATGGAAAGGGAAGGATGAGGGGTTAAATATTGTTCTGTTTAAATCTACAACCTCACCAGTAGATGCCACTAAATGCATTGCTCATTAAAATAAAACAAACATGTTAATGATGTGTGAAATGAATACATGTAAGCTACAAAGTCTCTTATATATTACATAAAATATGTAGAAGTGGTTACAAGTCAAAAAACCGTGGACTAATGAACGTGAACTCAAATAGTTGATAGTTGTGTGTTGTTCTTTTGCTGTAATCCCCTAAGGTATCAGCCAAATCATAAAACAATTATTATTATTTTCTTACTTCTACCAGCAGTATTACTTCACACAAATATTTTTGCCTTTAGGAATCATAGAAGTAAATAACATCTCTCTGCTTCTGTGTGAAGGTGTCACAGTAAAGGCTATACAGATATATGAGTCTGTGTATGTACCGATACGTAGAATATCTCCAGGTTTGACGAAAACACTTGTTCCACGGCGTGAAGCCATGAGGACCCTCCTCCTGTTGAGCTCTTGTAAGACTGGAACAACTCTGCTTACACCTGGATGTGGAGCTGAGTGCATGCACACGCATACAAACAAACTGTCATTTCAGATCTTAATATGTGAAGATGCTTGTGCATAATTGTGCAAAGTTGTAAATACTAAGAAGTTGTGTACAGCCTGGGTGTGAACCCACCATAGACCTGCAGCGCAGTGGAAGCAGTGGACTTTCCTATGGTGTTTGTGGCAGTGCAGGAGTAGATGCCTTGGTGGTGGAAAGAAATGTTTCTGAGCCACAGTGAGCCAGAGGGAAGAGAGACAGCACCAGGGTTTAATGGTCCATTCTTCTTGTGCCACGTCACAATAGGCTGTGGAACACCTGACACAAAGAAACCAAAGAGAGTCCTGAGAAACACGTAACAACAAAGGTATGTCACAGACATAATGGTAATTCAAACTATCTGACTTGGAAAATACTACAGGAAATGACAACACGTCTGTAATAGCTAAATTATAAAATTGTTGAATGTATGTTTTGGTGGAAATCTGTAATACAGTTGAGAAGTTTTATATCGATTAGATAATCAAAAAAGAGCCATCCATCCTCCATGGCCTTTTCTGTGCTGTTGCTGCAATTTTCATATTTCATATAAAATTTGTGCTATAATAAAATATATACAATGTCGAATGACATTGATTATGTATAAATATTAAAATGTAGCCTTTACATATGACTACCAAGTGCCAATTTAAATCTGTGAAATCTGTGAAGAAGTGTTAAATATTCATGCTGAAGTCACTATTCACCACCTCCTCTTCACTGCCTCACTACAACCGGTCATGCCACTCACCTGCTTCCCTCTGGAGCCACAAACTCCCTCTCCAATCCCCTTTACAGAGACTCTCAACCATCACTGTAACTAACATATTTGCCATAAACCTTCCTATTGATGTAAACCTGTTGTTCTGTCTGAATCTGCTCTGGGGACCAAACCAAATTTTGCACACACATACAAAGGCACCTGCTAAAGGCACCACCTAGATACTATAGTCTCCATGACAACATTTACCATGCGGTTGGTGATGATAACAGTGTGGTGACCTACCAGTTACAGGGCAGTCCAAAGTGAGGTTGGTGCCTGGGCGAACACTCACTTGTCCCCCAACCACAGCCCTCAAACTGTGGCTCAACACAACTCCTTGGTCTGAAACATTACTCCATGACACTGCAATGACCGGTGGCTCTGAAAGTTCACACATAGAAAAAAGAGTTATCAGTCACTTAAACAGTAATAAGTGTCACCAACAAAATGACACCTCGTCTGTAGTGGTATCTTTTTTATCATATACCATCTCATATATCTTATTATAATAGGAAACACTGTTAGAAAACAAAGGAAACCATAAAAAGCTACAGCCTGAAAATATAAATGAAATTAAGATATCATCCAGTATGTTCATTTGCCATGAAAAATGTGAGTCATCTGACATGATCAACAGGTCCAAGTTAACACTTTTTTCCAACACACCTAAAAAATTAATATTTACATCAGCTTCTGAGTTGACAACAGCAAACTGTTCAGATTTCCTGATAAGATAAGATGATCTAAATATCAACTAAGATTTCATTTGATTTATTATATCTTAACTGGCTGCACTAATATATTGTTATTTCTATTGCCAACATCACAGAAAATTAACAATGGCAGAGGATCTTTGTGTCTGTGGACACCTGGAGTTTTATAATATAACTTTTGAACTTAATAGAGACAGAACAAAAAAGAGGATGATTAAGGTAAGAGTCAAAAGAGGATTACCAGGTTAGTTACTTATTATTCAGTTACTTTATTGCAGCTGTTGGTTGGTTGATTTTTAGGAGGGATGCCAATTGACTGTTATCGTGTTTAATCTACTTTCACCCGGACTCAAGGAACACAAGGACAAACTGTCCTCATCAAGCTGAACAACATCATAAAATCAAGTAAACTTCAACTCATTGTTAGGTAAATAAAGTGTATTTTAAACAAAGTGCATTTTGGTGACAAAAATATTAAATCATAATAGAACATGGAACTTGAGATCAATGTATCTGAAAGAAAGAACACACTTGCTACCAGTAGCTGAGATGTATCTGAGTCTGAGCCATGGATGTTGACAGCTGTGCACTTGTACTGGCCTCTGTCAGATAGTCTGAGCTGACGGATGTGAAGTCTTCCGAAGCTATCCCACGATACCCTGCAGACAGACAGTAAAAACATTTATTTTGTCTACGCAGTTTTTGAAAGCTAAAAAGCCACTTGAAGTTCTTTCTGTGAGAGACAGTTTTAACAGAGAAAATAGCTCAGTAAAAGTGAACTCATGCAGTATATATAATAGTCATAAGTCCAAGGAGATATCTGCAACAGAAAAAATAAATGGAAGAAATACACAAATTAATATCTGTGTAATAAAGCCTGACCAGGTTAGGTTGATTGGTGAGTCTAAATTTCCCATAGATGTGAATGTGAGCACAACTGTTTGTTTGTCTATATGTGTTGGTTCTGTGAAAGGCAACCTGTCCGGGGTGCACCTCGCCCTCGGCCACAGGGGGGCTGGGACTGGCCCCAGCCCCCCTGCCACCCTCAACAGGATAAGCAGTATAAAGAACTGAAGCGTGGATGGACATTCTGCATGAATTTCAGCTCCCTGTGTGAACAGTAGACCATTTGGACTACAACTCTTTCACTGCCAGACGACGTGTTTTAGACACGCTTTTAGCCCTTTCATTACATTACTAAGAGCACTCAAGAACCAAAATCCACTGGGGAGGCAGAGTCAAGGGAAATTCTTACATGTCCTTCTCCCTGCACAAATGTCAAGAAGTCACTAAATTAATGGGTTGGATTGGTCCCTTTAGGCTGAGCAAAGCTGCTGCTTTAATGAAGGAGTTGAAGTTTTTCAATGTCTTCTTTTTAAGTGAGAGTAGGACGGAGTGAAAGGTTGACAAATGGGTCAGATCAATGCAGTGTTAGCAGTAAAGCAAGGACTGTACCATTCCATAGATTTATCAGTTAATCTAGGTTAACCCTAAACCTCACTTATGGTGATGAGCTTTAGGTAGTGACCGAAAGAATTAGACCTGGATTGAGTAGGGAGGAGATCTGGGCTCAGTCTTAGAGAGAGGGTGAGGGGCTCAGAATAGAGCTGCTGCTCTTTCATATTAAAAGGCACGATAAAATTGCTTAATTAAACAGCAACTCTTCTTCCATTGATATATCAGTTTGTGTGTGTGCATGGGTAAATTATAGGTGGACTGTATTTATGATAAAGTTGTGATATAAATCAATTTATTGTTATTATACAATATGTTTGATTGTTCTAAGCTGAAACAAAGACTTGATAACATTTCAACACTGTATATGTGTAGCCTGGAGCTACTGGGGGTTGGTGTTGTCTACGGTGAATGTTTACTCCGAACCTATTACAAGCTTGTTTGATCTTCTGGTGGCTCCTGTTTCTAAACACACTGACTTTTTAACAATATGATACAACTACCTTGGTGAGGACAGCTATTGACAGTCATTGGATAAAATTGAAACAACAGAATTATACTTTAAACCATCAGACCTATGTGTAGTTTCTCATGGCAACAGAACACTGAAAACATATTACTGCATTGCAGCTTCTGAAAGGGTGGAAGAAGGGTCATAAAAGCAATTCAATATTTACAACATTGGTCCTAGGTGGGAACCATAGACTGGTGGGAACATTCATATGTGGAAAATGTGTTGTCACAATGCTGGGAACAGACGCAGTTTGGCTATGAAGAAGCATTCGGGTAAGCAGAACGGACTCCTACCTGTAAACTAATACTTGGGATGGAGAGTTGGAGCACCAGAGTGGGAGCACAGTATTGTATATGTAAAGAAAAGCAGAGTGACTTGCATATAGAGCAAGCAGACAGTAAATCTTTGGGGTAACCAAATCATTAAGAGCCAAGTGCAAACTACCCATCACTATTATCTTTGCATTCATTGCAATGCCACTTAAGAAAAAAAGATGAATTATTCTTTCCCTCCGTAACAATATTGACACCAAGTCTTTGACCTTCAATAAAAAAATAACAGACCCCTACTAAATCAATTATTTTGAAAGGCAAGGTCAGCACAACATGTTGCATACAGCCAACTTCGGCCATTATCACAGTGCAAACCACAGCGTCCTAGCTTTGATAAAAAAAATAACTCAAGGGCAAATGCAGAACATTGTGTTTCACTTCACAGCCCACAGGTCCTTTAGGTGTCAATCAACTGTCTGATTCACTTTAGCTTTGAGCTGGCATATTTCTTCCTCCAAGATTTTCTGTCATGGTTTGATTAGATTTTTGGGTAATATGTTTATTTTCCATCAAATCAGAGCATCAATATGAATTTAATCTTAGTGGGTCCCGTGTGGGTCCCAGATAATAGTCCTAGACATGATTAGACCAGCTGAGCACTAAAGCAGGAGAAAGCAGCAAGCTCCATCGACAATAAAAAATACAGTTCTCAAAGGCTGGAAGCCATCTAATACATTTAATCCATGCAAAGTTAACAAAAATCAGAGGGAAATTGCTACTGCTGTGTGTCCGTCCCTGTAACATAGAGTTGGACACACACTGATATTCTGCAGCCTAAGATTTAAAAGTGCTGCACACAAAGTTATGGGTGCTTTGGGGATGGGGATGGTGCTTTGGATAAAAAAAAGTCTGCTCCACTGTATTGCTTCTTAGTACACATTCACTTATCTTGTGTCAACCTTATTAACAGACCTGACAAACCATGCAAGGCCACTTCTGCAGGTGTGAAGCTGTAACACCATGATGGCACATGGTCAGAGAGACTGTCAGTGAATGTTAAGTCGGAATGTTGTAAAAATTAAGAACAAGGCATGTTGTGTAAGGAAAAGCACTCTCTCGCTACATCAGTCAGTCATGGTGTGATTGACAGGCCCTTGGGCAAAGTGGTGATGGCTTCCACATGCAGAGTGCCAGTAAGTGGCAGCTCTCAAACCTCAATCTGCATTTTAACACTGGAAGACAAGTAAATAAGATGTTTGTGTATGTGTACAGGAAGAATACTGGTTGACAAGGGCTTTACAGTGTTTGGTCTGCTTCTATCTCACAATAAAAAATGTTGAAATATCAATATTCATAGGTCTAGAGCTACTTGGTAAAACATAAATGCCACACATTGCATTATACCTGTAAAAGATGTGCATGGCAGCTCTGAAATATGATGCAGAATAGATACCAAAGACACAAATTCAAGGAATAAAAATTTGTCCTCTGGACAGCATTTTTCTGCATCATTACTTAACTTGTCTCAGCAGAGAAATCAACTAAGATGAAAACATGCTTATCTCTTATGCCGTCTGCTACAGTTGCTATGGCATGCTTATTGTCTGCATTTCTTTCTAATCAAAATTAATCCACATCTAATTTGATGGCTTTTCTCTCCGACCACAACAACTGACAATGCTGCACTGAAAATATACTTTTCAGTGTTTTTCTTCCCTTGGATTCTGTGAACAGTTTGAGGATGCTCAGTTTGTTTGATTATGATCACGGGGAAAAGATTGTTATGGTCCAATTACAGTTCACACCAATTTATCTTATTTGTTCTCAAAGAGTCACCAAAAGAAAAAGTGAGTACTGGACCTTCTATTTCACAACTAGAGATAGACAGAAACTTTTTGTATAGCTGTATTGCTGGGGAATAGTTACTGCTGCATCTTTAAGTGGGACTCCAGCTCAGCACCCTTGGGCTTAATGCCCTTTTTACTTTCTGATTAATCACTTTCTGATTATGGACTCCCATGGTGACTGTTGTGTTACGTTATAACACAACCAGTGAAGGCATTTAAGTAGGTTCATAGGTTCTTTTCATGAGTGGGGGTATTTGTTTTATGGGATATAAGTGGTATATAAGTCATTGTTTTTTGTCATTAACTTTCTGCATATTAAAGTTTGTCTATAAAACTTCTTACATCCAGATTGTGGCCTGAAGTTGAAAACTAAGTAGCATAAGAATGGCCTTACTCCCTTGTCTTGCCCTGGCTTTACTGAGACCTCAACTCCAGGATAGAAAGAAAAAAATAGTGACTGATGCTGTTTATTGCCCAGCCATCAAACTGTGATGAGATCTGACAAACCAAACTCCGCTCCAAACTGTCTACCATTGCACACAGCCTCTATGCTCCAAACCTCACCTATGAAAAAATGTCACAGAAGTAACCAATAAGAGTTGGATTTCTCCTTTTAGGATGGCAATGACACTAATCAAAGGATGTATTTATAATATGTTACCTGTCATTGCTCCGCAGTAGAGCTCCATTTTTGCTCCAGCTGATTTTGGGAGGTGGCATGCCCTCTGCAGAACAATGTATGGTCAGCGATCGGGTGGCGTTGGTAAGGAGCACCCTTTGTCCAATACTGACATTGATGTCCTTCTGAAAATTCAGAGGAAGGGTGTGTACCCGTCTGATAATCACAGGTCTGTTTTCACCTGTGTCCACTGAAGAGTGCTCTGACCAGTTGTGTAATCTGTCTGTGGGATAAATTACATACAAACACAATAAAAGCAGCATTTTACACACTTTCAAAGTGAAACATGCGCTACACAGCACAAGGAGCTGGGTTTATAATTACCTTTACCCTGTACACCTCCCTCTGTGGTCCTGGTCCAGAGCTGGGCAGCAGGAAAATGGGTCAGCAGTGAGGAGATGACTTCTGCGGCTTGTTCCTGCTGGATTTCTCCTCTGTCCGCCAGCAGGGTGATATTTATCACCCTGTCCTTCAGCCATGGCTGTAGTGAGGCCTCCTGGACACCAGGGGGCAACAGAGACACACTGACTCTTGACAACATCCACTCGTTTGAGTAGTGAGTGTGGCAAACAGGCTCCTCCCACTTGGGACTGGCAGTGGTAGTTGACAATCTGCTGGCGGATTTGCTGGCGCTACCTATGAGCTGGAGGGTGAAGATATCTGAGGCTGGTCCAGCAACACATTTGTACACCCCAATGTCCTCCATTGTCACAAAGTGGATCTTCAAAGAGCCAGATTTGGTGATGCCTAGGTGTCTGGAACTGGGTAAAGGGTGACCATCTTTTAGCCAGCGGATGTATTCTTTGGGGAACCGTTTGACAGGGCACTTGATGACCAGGGAGGTGTTGGGTAGAAGATAGGCATGGCCACCCACGGTCAAGTGGAGGCGTTTCTCCTTGTGGGTCTGTATATATATCTGGTGCATACCCGTTAGCCAGGGACACTGTTTAACCCCCTCTCGATAACCCTTGGTCTTTGGTGGGTGTCTCACTTTGTGCTTGACTTGGTTCTTCATCGAAATCTTGTTATGTTCTGTTGTAAAATAAATAGCAACAAGAAGTGGTTAATAAATTAAAATATGAGGATAGCTTTTCAATGTGGACAACAGTTTTTGAACTTTCAGAATAAGTCTGTATTATTATTACAATAGCAGCAAATTGCGACCTACAAGTGTTAGATTTATTGATTTCCTGCCCTAAGGTAAAGCATGATAAATAAACTAAATTACGGGAAGTAAAAGGTCAAATGTATATAAAATTAACATCACTAAATAGTTCTATGAAGTGTGAAATAAAGTTATTTATTCTGAGAAGTTAAATTTCACTAATTAAAACAAAGTATTCAAATTCTTTCAACATTTTAGCTACAGTAACATGACTGGGTTAGTAATCTTCCATGTAATATTTGCCAAATGTTTTAAGGTCATTATGGAGAATAACTGTGTTAGCAGCTGCTTCTCCCAAAGCCAGAAACTGTCGAGTTGACAATTTATGTGACGTGGGTAGCATCCTCAGATTCTCAGTCAGGTCCACCACCCACTAAAGTTTCCGCTCCACCCTCACGTCAAAATATGGTAACTTCTGACTCCAAGATCCAAAATGGTGTTCACAAACCAGTAGGTGACATCACTTTGGGTTGCCACTTAGTTGAAATATAGATGAGCATCCCTAGAAGAGAAGTCACTTTCAATGTAATATATGTAGCTCCATTTCTTTCCATACTTTTCAACATTAATGAAGTCTCACAGAACAGTAAGTACTTTGCCAAGGACTCTGACCCAACCCCAACGATGACGGACTCTGGCCTCTGTACTCATTGCTAGAACATAGTACCTGGAAACATCAGGGTTCCTTTTGGACAATAAACTTTCAGTTAATTTTTGTAGATATATGTGGTCTGCTAGCAGATATGAAGTGTTGGGTAAAGAATTTATAAAGATTGTGGAATTAATCTCAAACTTGTGCTTTTTAACAGACTTAAATTCCCCCAGATTTTTGCAGTCTTTCTTTGAGGAACATTATCTTTTAAAGATTTCAATTATTTTCCTGAGAATATATGGTTATAAGAGGACTAAATTCCTCCTCTTACCCAAAACCTCTGTTCACAAATATGCAATCATTTATCTGACCTCTAGTGAAGCAGTATACATTTTATGTCACTGAGGAGGAATTCCATATTTATTAGTGTATTTATGAGTGTAAAAGCTAAGGGATGTCCACAGACTCTGAAGGAAGATGTGAGCCAAGTAGTGGGACACCTTTATTTGTGCACTGTTACTAACAAATATGAGCCGTTTGGGTCAGTACGAGTAATGATAATTATAAACCATACTGACTGAAGGTCGTACTTAGACTATGAGAAAATGAAAACGAGACCTCCCCACCTTTGGAACTACTGGACTTAAAGAGAATAGTCAAATACAACTGACATCATGATCTAAAATAATAAAATATCGTGATACAAAGTTCAGGGTAAAGAGTTTAAGCATTTAAGCTTAAAAAATAGGAGAGCAGCTGGATGGATGGATGGGCCTGTTGACCATGAGCTCCAGTGTGCAGCAGGTTATTCACCTACTGAAAAACTGCATTGATATAAAGTCGGGTTAAGCAGGGTGAGACTGGTGAAGTATTAGACTGAACAACATTTACAACAGCAAAGCCAATGTGATCTGGCAAGTGTATTGACTGTGCAGGGGTAGACAGTTTGGAGCGGAGTTTGGTTTGTCAGATCTCATCACAGTTTGATGGCTGGGCAATAAACAGCATCAGTCACTATTTTTTCCTTTCTATCCTGGAATTGAGGTCTCAGTAAAGCCAAGGCGAGACAAGGCAGTAAGGCCATTCTTATTCTGTTTAGTTTTCAACTTCAGGCCATAGTCTGAATATAAGAAGTTTCATAGACATGAGACATGAGATTTCTGGCTTTTGAAATTTTCCAGTCTACTCTGTTTTCTACTCATTTTTCAAAGTCTGTTTTAATACAACACTTACATGCCATATGTACATTAACATAGATTTCAGCCAATGCCCATTTGAGAGACTTCAACAGAGTAACTATTAACAATTAGAGAAAAGGAAAAGATGCTTCTGTAGTTTTGTCTAATTTTGTTTATTCCAGTTTATTCCAGGCAACCACTTTGGAAGATACCTGCTTCATCCAACACAACTTACTTAGAAAGCTGAAGTACAAAGCTACAAATTATTTTTTAGCAGAAATGAGCACAATGGATATATAATGTAAATGAGGTCTAAATAACCATCCGCCCATTACCTCTTACGCCAATGAGGATCACAGGGATGCTGGAGCTGACTGTGGGTGAAGGTAGGTTACCATGTGGTTACAGGTCACCAGTCTGTCACAAGGGTGAAGCTTGCTTTCATGCTCACATTCACACCTATGGACAATTTGGAGTCACCAATCAAGTTAACCTGCATGTGTCCAGACTGTGGAAGGAAGCTGGAGTAGATGGAGAAAACCCACGCAGACACAGAGGAACATACAAACTCACAGTAACTCACAGAAACACCCCAGCTCAGATTCCAACCCAGAACCTTCCTGCTGTGAAGCTAATCACTGCACCACTGGGCCACCTTCTTACAAAAACTAGAGAAATAATAAAGAAAAATAGTCCTGGAACCTGTAGAGGTTGAGTTATGCTTGCCAGGAGTGCTTATAGTTGCTCTAAATATCCACAATGCAAGGTTGTGTGAGAGAAGAAAAAGTAACTAAGAGAAGTGAAATACTTGAAAAACACTCATGAAGACGCATACCAGCAATTTAACTCATCCAGTGCCCCTGCCTTGACCATAATCCTAATTAAGCAGCAGTATCTGCGTGAGGCAGCAGGGAGCAGCAGCTGGAGAGACCATTTTATGAAACACACTTGGACTCTGACTCTCGGGAGTCGCCATGACATTTGCAAGGCATTCAATCATGTGTTTTACAGTCTAGGTCCCAGCTGAGGTGAGTTAGAGTGACACAAACGGAATTACAGAAACAGACTAAATGGTGGTTCTCTAACTTCTGGAGCAATGTTGTGTGCATTTATTTCACATGCACACAGTGAATATGAATGTGCAGACAGTAGAGAACTCCCTCCTGTAGCTTGGCCATAGTCTTTATGTGAACTCATCAACTCTCAATGAACAGCTGCTGAACTCAACGCACCATTTTCAGATTTCTTTCCCACATGCAGGGAATCCACATACACACACACTCCCTGCACACTGTGTACACATGGAACAGCGCAGTGTGTTAGCTTAAAGATAAGTCTTCAATTATACCTTCAAATATTCATGTTCAAAGACAGAGCCACATCTGTTGATAGAGTGATTAAGTGAGAGCCTGCAGAGAGATAAAATATGTATACATCGCATCCCTGTGGGTTATCACTTTCCAGCTGTATATACAAACAATACCAACACAATGCTCATGGGAATGTTTAATCTACAACTGCAGTTCTACTTTGTAAACATCTTTAGTTTACTGTATATCACAGGTAACAAATCAACAAGCACAGTTGCTTCACTTTACTATGGAACTACAGTGTGTATTTGGTACAACCATGTATCTGTCACTAGTGACTCAGAAGCACACGCTGAGCTTAACTGAGCACAGACAGACCAGTTGTGGTTTGAGTGATATTTATCCTGACCAGTTCTCTTAATAATGTTTAAAAAGTGTAACTTATTTCTAAATATATACTGTAAACTAAACAGAAAAGAAAAACTGTTTCTCACTGCCCTTTTGCCATTCATTTATGCATGCGTTATAAAGAGTGACTGACACGATCACTATTACTTTTTAAACCAACTTCACATCTTGCATTGTAATCCGTTATTGGTTAGACACAATATCTAAACGCTTATATATGTGCCTTATTTAGTTTTAAAAATTACGGAAACAACATGAATGACAGAGGTACCTTTGGCTCTCCCTGCTTCCTGTATATACAATTTTTAATAAACTTGGAAGATTCTCTGCCAGAAGAAAATACATCGATTGTATAAAGGAAAGTATCGAATGTTAAATCACTCAGACAGACACCAGTAGTTGCACCCCGACATGTGGTTGTATGCTGTGACAGAACAGGGACCAGATAAAACATTGTTCAGAACAAAAAGATATTAAAATATGTGTTTGAGTATTTCAGTGAGCTCTTACTGGGACAGGCCATCATGCGACAGGTTCGAACAAGTGGTGGAGAGGGTAAGCCTGAGCAGAGTTCCCTGGCTAGTGTCACCTGGTGGCCAATGGCTGTCATCTGGCGACAGTGTGGCTCCCTGCGCTGGATCCCTAAACCACAGGACACTGAGCACTGCAGAGTAAAAGAGAACAGAAGAAAAAAGAATGAAAATGTCGACAGTATTCCAGATTGGAGTCTTTAGCCCACCTCTATCATCTCTATCATTTCTCCACATGTGGTGACTCACCTTTCCCCATTCTCCTCCTGCAATGTAAGGAAGACAGTCAGTGTTGTTGCAGCCTCTGTTTGTAGCAGGTTTGTCCCCCCCGCAGGCCTTGTCTCCTAGTCTTTTATAGGCCCCTGTGGACAGGAGCTGTTTACAGTAGACCTTCCGCAACTGGACACCCCCACCGCAGGACTGGGGGCACTGAGCGAGGGAGGAAGCAGAAAGGAGGTGTTTATTCCATTTTTTTTCTATACATGTAATCAAATACATTGACACATGCAAAAAGAAGGTCAATACCAGTTGCCAAGGTTCAGTCTCCCAGGCTGGAGGACAGTCAACCTGGTTACATGGTTGCAGGATGGCAGGTTTAAACTCCCTGCACTCTTCCTCTGAAACGGTTAGAATATGTTGCTGGTCAACGGATAGCAGACGCATGCAGAACACACTTCTGGTCTGTATTCCAACGCCGCAAGACGCAGAGCAGCTGGTCCACATCGTCACCTCCCATCTGCACAGAGAGATAATAAAATGAGTCAGACAGAGAATACTGCTAAATCGTAGGCTGCAGGCTTGTTCTAGGAGACAGACTATAGAAGTGGTACCTGCACTATCTACTCTGATACCCTAGTTTTATGAGGAAAGGGATGGTGGTGAGCTGTGCACATTGTGCTCAGCTTTAGTCCAAAACATCAAAACATAATCATAAGTATCTATCCCAATTTTTTTGACATCAAAATGAGGTCTCTGCTGGACAAAGGACACATTTCACCAATAGCAATGAATTTTGAAAAGTCTTAGCTCTTCGGGGTAAGAGGCCAGAGCTCCACTTTTCTTATGCGTTGATCTTTGGAAAATCTCGTTTATTTAGGGGCCTCTCCCAGATTTTTAGATCACTTGCTAGACCTCCATAGGGAAGGGTAAAATGTGTCCAGTTTTTGGCCACATGTTAAGGTACTTGAACTGGACTCCAGGTTCCTGAGGCAGTGAAAGGAAAAATACACTTATCTGAAATGAGAATGAATTACTTTTAAGAGTGAGAAAACATGACACAGAGTTAACAGAGCTAGTTGATCAGTTTCATGATACAGCGAATCAAACTGCAGGAGTTTACTTGGCATATAAGGGCCACATATTAGCTAAATGTTTGGAAATCAGCTGACAGCTGAATATCCTTGATATACATAAAAAATAAGATAAAAAAAAACATTTGGGGGAGTTTCTAAGCACTTTTGAGTACAATTAAGAATGTAATTTGAAAACAAAGGACCCAAGGAGTGTTGTGTGCCAGCTGATGGCACTGGACCCTATACAAGACAATGACCTCATATGGAGCCCTGGTTATTTATTACTTTAATAAAATTCATAATGTCAGACAGAACACAGGGCAAGAGATAAATTCCCACCAAGAAGAATGATGTATAGCAGTCACTTACAGGGACAGAATGAGGGAGAGAAGGTGAGTGGGAGAGTTATAGACAGGCAGAGTAGAAGAGGGAATAGGGGAGTTTATGCACCTCACTTTGCTCTTACTGTTGGCCTCACAGGCTCTCAGGCACAAGACTACACCCTGTGTGTTGTGCAC